>KZ309161.1:44822-47322 GCA_000376725.2 Ladona fulva | reverse complement strand
GCGGATTAAATGGAGCAAAAGGTGCGCTTTTAGTCGCTACGGAAACGCGGGCAAACAATCATCCAACGCAACGCAATACATAAAAAAGAGAAAGGATGGAGGAAAACATTCGACATGGGAGTTGATGAAATAATAAAGGAACATCGGAAGAGAGGAGTTTATTGAGGGTGGCGCCATTGTGACGGAAATGTGACGTACGAATTTGAAATTCAAATAAGGAAAGGAAATGAATGCTGGCAGAGTGTAAAAAAGTTTAGGGGATTATAAAACGGCGGAACGAATGTCAGAAGTGGGATTATTGCCTTCGCGAAACATGAATGCGCATACCACAACGTTCATTCATTTCCCGGAAGGAATCGTTTGAGTACGACAGTTAGAAATAATGAAAAAGGGTAAATGCACACGAACAGAAAATATCAGACGCTTCTGACTATATTACTTAAAATATTTTTTTAATGTGCTTTGACATCTGCTTCTGAAATTGCAACTTTAATGGTGTAAAGATTGGCGTTTTAGCCTAAGAACGCCTGACTTCAGGGTTCGAATCCTGATTAGGACATGTATGCTCGTATTCGTGGTTTGAAAAAGGTTATTTGTAAGAGTGGTTTCTTAACACCAAAATTCGCCTAATAAATTCGCCGTTATTACTATTATTATTTATACTGATTGGTATGCACCAAATATCAATGAAGAAGTTTTCCTGGCTACAAAATTAATTCATAGAATTTGACATATATTTTGCGCGGATAAGAATTCTTCTAGANTCTTAACACCAAAATTCGCCTAATAAATTCGCCGTTATTACTATTATTATTTATACTGATTGGTATGCACCAAATATCAATGAAGAAGTTTTCCTGGCTACAAAATTAATTCATAGAATTTGACATATATTTTGCGCGGATAAGAATTCTTCTAGACAATATTCAAATATTAAGTTGGTCAAGATGATAAATGAGAAATCTGAACAGTATTTTTCACAATTTCAAACAATTTACATAGTTATCCAAGCTGTTTACATAATTGCAAGTAATAATTTAGTGGAAAGTTTAATTAAACAATTATTAATCGAATTGGGGAAATACTATGTTCCATTTTCTCATTTATTCAATGGCCACCGATACCATAATATACCGATATAATAAACCGATACCATATAATTCCACCGATTAAGGTATATTCATATTGATTGGTCAAGATGATGTAGAAGTTGCCACAAGGTGTAACAGACAATTTACAGTCGCAAAAAGAATTATGTTTTATGTAAAAAAATAATGATGATGATCGGGCCTAACAATGGAAACTTATTGTAATTGGGTTCTTGCTACTTACTGAGTAATTGCGAGTCATCACAAACTATTTAAGAAAAGAATGAGATTCGTAATTTAAAAATTACGATCTCCACCTTCGTATTCAACCAAGCAGCATTTGACACTTACCTGAAAAGAGAAAAAAGAGTCATTAGCGATAGCAGATACGGTTCTGAATTCAATGAGAACACTGAATTAAAGGAAGAGGAAACTTTAGCACATTGAGGCGCGCGCCTAGGAACATTCCCAACGAGAAACGAACTTCAAAATAGTCTGACAGGGCCGGGATTCGAACCCGGATCTACCACTTTCCTGGTGACTGCTCTAGCCAGTTGAGCCATCGTGCCAGAACAATAGACATGCCGTTTGGGAGACAAGTCCGTTTTTCCTTTGGCAATACAATACAAACATAAATATGCGAAGCGCGTAAGCTCTAAGGGCGTTGTCAGCCTTATTCGAACATGAAAACGTTATTTGAATCGAAATTCAAACAAATCGGTTCGCGAAGATAATTAATGACGTTCGTTCATATTCATAATAATGGCCAAATTGGAGTTTCGCAAAGATTACAGGTTTCCAAATTAGACAATATGAAGTAAGACTAAAAGAAGAGAAAGATACAGAGATGAAATCTTTCTTTCCATTTAATGAAATTCCCACACGTATTTGGTGGGATTTAGCCTATTCACCGCCTTATTCTTTTATTTATTTAAGGAATTAAAATCTTTTCGACAACAATCATTCTTTTGGTATAGGGTAGAGGTAAATGTATACTTAATTCCCTTATAATCAAATGATATGAAAAGTTTTATTTTAAATTTGTGCTGATTTTGTATGGATTTCTTTCAATTATAGCATTTCGGCCGAAGTAGGCGAAGACAAACTACCTCACTCCTCATCTTTCCCAGTAAGCCTTACTCATTTTCTAATGTTATGGGTATATTACGGTAAAGGACTTCCACCGTCCTCCGAGCTTTACCTTCACAGACAGGTATAGTAACAAAAATGGAATGCATTAATAATTTGTGCTGGAATTAAGTACGTAAGGGTATTGGAGGTCCCAACAAGGGGGGGGGGGCGAAGTGCCCACAACCTCCCCTTTGGTGACTACGTAATACTTAGATACTTGTAATTTGTGTACGATATTCATTTATATGTATGTATGTGTGTGTGTATATATATATATTTAT
>KZ309161.1:0-44752 GCA_000376725.2 Ladona fulva | reverse complement strand
TATATTTATTTATTTATTTATATATATGTATTTAATGACTACAGATGGGCAACAGGCCGGGTGTTAGTCATTTCTGAGGGGGACAGTAAAAAATAAAACACGCTGCCTGGTAATCACCCGAGTAGGAAGGAAAACCCCCATTCCTCCCAAAGGCACTGCGTCACACAATTCCATTACAAAATATAAACAACTAACGTTGTAAGCCTAGCCATAAGTATAATTGCAAATAATAATTTAGAGGAAATTTTAATTACACAATGATTAATATACTAAATTTAAAATGCACAACATCACGTTACAAAAGTTTACAAAATTCTCTTAATGATATGACAAGGAGTTTGAATTAAAATCTGATAATATAGTGTTTTGTGATCACTATAAGTCTCTCTGCATATATCACAACGCAATGGCACATATTTTAAAAGTTGGCAGCTGATGAGTTTATAAGGGTACTCATATCGTAGTTCATAAGAGTCCATAGGGTCTTACATCGCCCCTCCCTTGCCACGTTTCTAGATCTCCCTTAGGGGACTCATAATTTCTATCATTTTTGATATTAAAGACAAACCAACTTAAAGATAAACATTAGCCTTAGGTACTGGGCTATAACTAGAAGCACGTACATAAAAAATTGGGGAGGAAATCGAAGCATATTTCCAGCTCTCCACGCCGCCTTTCTCCAGCAATAATCCGATCCAATCTGGGAAAACACGCATGAAAACCCGAGTGATACGGAAAGTTTATTCCATCCAATCGCGTGGAATAGCTGAGGGGCACATCTTGAGAGAGAACGGCCTGAAATCCGCAACCCAGTTTCGGATCGCTAATGCCGAACTTCGAGCGGTCACCAAAAGAGTGCGCATTCCTTTTATGCACAACGCGTCACCTAAGCTACAGTACCGTTACCTGGCGACAGTGATTTTCAGGCCCCAAGAGACAGCGCCTCCTATGGAGGTTTTTCATCGCCATTTATTTGCCTTCTGCAGATGGAAAGTAGAACGTTCGGAAAGGATCGGACAGTTTTCACTGCTGTTGGTGAAATCCGCTACAAACACGATGACAATCCATCTACGGATTCACATCGGAGATTCTTTGAAGAAGGGAATGGAACAGATAACCACTGTCTGAAGGTTATCCCCAATTATAAAGATCTCGATTGTGGTATAATCAAAGTCAAATATAATAAGTGGTATAAATCAAAGGTGTTTGAAAAGGGCTTTACGGTTTTTAACATCGGTTATGGTCTATTAATAACATCTTAGGAGGAAGAGTAAGAAAAATTACGGCACTGGGATGGAAAATCAAAGATGAGTACATCGAAACGACTCATACGAAAACTGTAAGACGCTCACGATCTCATGGAACTTCAGATTTGTGGGAGTATAAACTACTCATTAAACTCCTCATTGGCATGATACGTGAAATCTGAGAAACATTAAAGAGGTCCTTTAGCTTTACTTCTCTACAGAACTTCCATATGCTGATGTGTATATATGAATTTTTCATTTTTTCTTCAATATTTGCATCGTTTTACGATCATATTCCCAATTTTTCTTGCATATGTAATATCTGTATTTAATATCTGCATTGTTTATATTTGTATTTTTATTACTTTATTTTTAACATCTCTATTTTTATAGATTTTTAATACTGTGCATATCAGTATTCTTCCTTTTTGAATTGGTTTTAAATAGAAGATGGAACTTTATAGCCTCGATTTTCTCCTAATAAATTCCTCTCTTTGTATGCATGTATGCATATAGTCTCAAATTCCACTCTCCGATACAGTGTTTGAACCAGTAAAATACATAATTAAAACTCGAACATTTAACTTACGCCGATAAAGAGTTCCTATAGTTCTACAGTACGATTGTGAAGAAGGTTTACATCCGGTTAAAAGACAAGCGGCGTGGCCACTCCTCAAATAAACCCCTCTCGTTAATAGAACGAGGGAAACGGCGCCTTGTGATCGTTTAATATCACCGCGCAAGTTCGTCATGCACCCAACACCCACTGCCCCAAATTCGGTAACGAGATATTCCCGTTTGCTCTTCAATTCTTGAGGATCCGACACCACAAACTTTCTCTCACAAATGAAAAACGTTCGCATATTTTTCCGCGAGAAGGCGAAGAGGAACTATTTCATCTGTTGGCCAATCAGTCACGAACGGGTCGCCCACTGAGGGATGGCTCAAAATAGAACTTGCGATGAACGGCGGTGCCAAGGAGGATTGTGGGCTCGCATTATCACCACTTCAAACTTCGAATCTCCGAAAGGAAAAGGGTGACAGCATCACCAAGGAAAGATACGTGGCCCGCAGCCAAATCGTTCATTAGCCCTTTCTATATCTGTGGCGCTCGCGAACCGAAAAATGCCCAACACCGATGCGAGAGAGGGAAATTAGCGGAATGGCGGAAATCGCACGTAACTTGTTAAATAAAGAGCTTTTAATCCAGTGCTTCAAAAGTATAACTTCACGAATGAAAATATTCCTGATCGTTACACTACACGAGAGGTGATGGAAAATGTAAAATACTCATATGTTTACCTCGCCGGTTGCACCACTTATAATTTCCATTTTGGTCTGAAGACGCAATACGTTTCCCAGGGTAGCCTGAAGGTCTAATATGCGGTCAAATAGTTTCATAGGATGACGATACATGCAAACTACGTAAGGAAAACATCCTCCAATCCTGTACTATACCTAATAAGAATAATAAATTTAATTTCCAATGACATACACCAGGATGTATAGGACAAGTCAATATATTACAGGTATCAAGTAATTACAAATATCTATCAAATTTGGCAGCCATTCAATACTTTATAATAGTTATACATTACTTAGCAATTACAAATATACATCGTAATTACACAAATTACAATTTATTAGAATTACAAGAAATTACATTTTATAATAATTATATATTTTAGTTTTCATTACCATATATTCTTATTACCCTCTTTTTCATTGATACACTCATCCACACTATATTATGTTTTTGTCATTCCATATGGATATTTATGTATTTAATGACTACAGATGGGCAACAGGCCGGGTGTTAGTCATTTCTGAGGGGGACAGTAAAAAATAAAACACGCTGCCTGGTAATCACCCGAGTAGGAAGGAAAACCCCCATTCCTCCCAAAGGCACTGCGTCACACAATTCCATTACAAAATATAAACAACTAACGTTGTAAGCCTAGCCATAAGTATAATTGCAAATAATAATTTAGAGGAAATTTTAATTACACAATGATTAATATACTAAATTTAAAATGCACAACATCACGTTACAAAAGTTTACAAAATTCTCTTAATGATATGACAAGGAGTTTGAATTAAAATCTGATAATATAGTGTTTTGTGATCACTATAAGTCTCTCTGCATATATCACAACGCAATGGCACATATTTTAAAAGTTGGCAGCTGATGAGTTTATAAGGGTACTCATATCGTAGTTCATAAGAGTCCATAGGGTCTTACATTGCCCCTCCCTTGCCACGTTTCTAGATCTCCCTTAGGGGACTCATAATTTCTATCATTTTTGATATTAAAGACAAACCAACTTAAAGATAAACATTAGCCTTAGGTACTGGGCTATAACTAGAAGCACGTACATAAAAAATTGGGGAGGAAATCGAAGCATATTTCCAGCTCTCCACGCCGCCTTTCTCCAGCAATAATCCGATCCAATCTGGGAAAACACGCATGAAAACCCGAGTGATACGGAAAGTTTATTCCATCCAATCGCGTGGAATAGCTGAGGGGCACATCTTGAGAGAGAACGGCCTGAAATCCGCAACCCAGTTTCGGATCGCTAATGCCGAACTTCGAGCGGTCACCAAAAGAGTGCGCATTCCTTTTATGCACAACGCGTCACCTAAGCTACAGTACCGTTACCTGGCGACAGTGATTTTCAGGCCCCAAGAGACAGCGCCTCCTATGGAGGTTTTTCATCGCCATTTATTTGCCTTCTGCAGATGGAAAGTAGAACGTTCGGAAAGGATCGGACAGTTTTCACTGCTGTTGGTGAAATCCGCTACAAACACGATGACAATCCATCTACGGATTCACATCGGAGATTCTTTGAAGAAGGGAATGGAACAGATAACCACTGTCTGAAGGTTATCCCCAATTATAAAGATCTCGATTGTGGTATAATCAAAGTCAAATATAATAAGTGGTATAAATCAAAGGTGTTTGAAAAGGGCTTTACGGTTTTTAACATCGGTTATGGTCTATTAATAACATCTTAGGAGGAAGAGTAAGAAAAATTACGGCACTGGGATGGAAAATCAAAGATGAGTACATCGAAACGACTCATACGAAAACTGTAAGACGCTCACGATCTCATGGAACTTCAGATTTGTGGGAGTATAAACTACTCATTAAACTCCTCATTGGCATGATACGTGAAATCTGAGAAACATTAAAGAGGTCCTTTAGCTTTACTTCTCTACAGAACTTCCATATGCTGATGTGTATATATGAATTTTTCATTTTTTCTTCAATATTTGCATCGTTTTACGATCATATTCCCAATTTTTCTTGCATATGTAATATCTGTATTTAATATCTGCATTGTTTATATTTGTATTTTTATTACTTTATTTTTAACATCTCTATTTTTATAGATTTTTAATACTGTGCATATCAGTATTCTTCCTTTTTGAATTGGTTTTAAATAGAAGATGGAACTTTATAGCCTCGATTTTCTCCTAATAAATTCCTCTCTTTGTATGCATGTATGCATATAGTCTCAAATTCCACTCTCCGATACAGTGTTTGAACCAGTAAAATACATAATTAAAACTCGAACATTTAACTTACGCCGATAAAGAGTTCCTATAGTTCTACAGTACGATTGTGAAGAAGGTTTACATCCGGTTAAAAGACAAGCGGCGTGGCCACTCCTCAAATAAACCCCTCTCGTTAATAGAACGAGGGAAACGGCGCCTTGTGATCGTTTAATATCACCGCGCAAGTTCGTCATGCACCCAACACCCACTGCCCCAAATTCGGTAACGAGATATTCCCGTTTGCTCTTCAATTCTTGAGGATCCGACACCACAAACTTTCTCTCACAAATGAAAAACGTTCGCATATTTTTCCGCGAGAAGGCGAAGAGGAACTATTTCATCTGTTGGCCAATCAGTCACGAACGGGTCGCCCACTGAGGGATGGCTCAAAATAGAACTTGCGATGAACGGCGGTGCCAAGGAGGATTGTGGGCTCGCATTATCACCACTTCAAACTTCGAATCTCCGAAAGGAAAAGGGTGACAGCATCACCAAGGAAAGATACGTGGCCCGCAGCCAAATCGTTCATTAGCCTTTTCTATATCTGTGGCGCTCGCGAACCGAAAAATGCCCAACACCGATGCGAGAGAGGGAAATTAGCGGAATGGCGGAAATCGCACGTAACTTGTTAAATAAAGAGCTTTTAATCCAGTGCTTCAAAAGTATAACTTCACGAATGAAAATATTCCTGATCGTTACACTACACGAGAGGTGATGGAAAATGTAAAATACTCATATGTTTACCTCGCCGGTTGCACCACTTATAATTTCCATTTTGGTCTGAAGACGCAATACGTTTCCCAGGGTAGCCTGAAGGTCTAATATGCGGTCAAATAGTTTCATAGGATGACGATACATGCAAACTACGTAAGGAAAACATCCTCCAATCCTGTACTATACCTAATAAGAATAATAAATTTAATTTCCAATGACATACACCAGGATGTATAGGACAAGTCAATATATTACAGGTATCAAGTAATTACAAATATCTATCAAATTTGGCAGCCATTCAATACTTTATAATAGTTATACATTACTTAGCAATTACAAATATACATCGTAATTACACAAATTACAATTTATTAGAATTACAAGAAATTACATTTTATAATAATTATATATTTTAGTTTTCATTACCATATATTCTTATTACCCTCTTTTTCATTGATACACTCATCCACACTATATTATGTTTTTGTCATTCCATATAGTTTATACAATTCTATATTATTACTATATTTAATAGTGTCAGCTAAATTTTTAGTGCCATCACCTCAAAGCTTCTTCCAGTTAAGGTAAGTCTATGGGATGGGGTCTTCAAGTTGCCTCATTCTCTGTTAAATGATCATGTTGGTCCTTCAGTTTCATGTCTAAGTTTTAATGAATGTAGACAGCACATGCATAAATATATGCAGGAGGGTTAATAAAATAGGTTAATATTCCCCATTCTTTGAATAATGGTTTGCAAGAGTCTTTCCATAAGCATCGGCTATCCATTGCTATGTTTTGATATATGAAAATAAAAGATTAAAAATACATTCAATAAAGAGAAAGAACGACTAACGCAGTACGAGGGAAAGACAGTTGAAACAAGAGAACATCGAACAGATAGAAGTACTAAAAAATGTGTATTTAATTATATAACCATCACTTAATTCAGAAAAACAAAAAACAACAAAAACGAAAAAATCGAACAACGTGAGCTAAAATGTTTTCGTCAGTGCCATTAACAATGATACTATCTCTTGTCATAATAATTAATATGATCGCGATTAAAATTCGATAAAAATGTCACCATTCATAGTTTTATTAAACTAAATTAAACAAAATTGAATAAATGAGCGGTGAAATGAAACTGTTATGAGAATAACAAGTTTCTCTAATAAGAGTTTATTCCATAGTTTTAATTCTGATTTGAAATCATAGGTTGTTAAGATTTATCATGCTTCATAGGAAATAGGAAGGAATAGTCTGATCCTCATGTTAGAATATCTTTTTATAACACGTACATTAACACCCTGCAAGCCTCCTTTCGGCGGGAGACAAGGAGCCCCTCATAAAGCCCCACACCTATAAGGGTATAAAACGCTAACTATAAGAAAACAGGGGAAATATGAAACAGGGAAAAGATGAGAACACTTTGAGGGGTATTAATAGGAAAGCACAGAGGAAATGGATGGCGGCATAAATTGGAACACCGGAAATAAGAAGCGGATGGATCACATACTGAGAGGGCTAATAATATAATTGAGGGGTACACAGTTGAGAAAAGTACCTAAGGCAATCGATGACAAACAGGAGTTATCTGACAAAAGGAAAATGAATGAAAGAGGAGATTTAACGAACCTTCCGAGAGTTAGAAATCTCATTGCGTTTCAAAATTAACGTTCCAAATTGTAGCGTCGCGCACCTGAAAAGAGAACCGCTGTTTCTTTACGAGGTGACTCCACATTTCCACAATAAATTATCTCATCAAGCCATGAAATGTCGTCGAACAGATGACAGCTTTAAATGGCATAATTTCTGATATATGCATGCGTCTCTCTCCATATCTGGAATCGTTACTAAATGGGACTGTGGCAGCGATTAAGCTCATAAAATATGGGGTCAATTTTGAGACAACCCGCATTAACATGAATGGGTTTCATGAAATTTTGAACGCGTGAGTATTGCAGCTGATATTCTTCACTATGTGAACATATTTAATTCTCGTTTGAAGGTGGGTCGACTTTCCAATATGTGACCTTGCAATTTGACCAAAAACCAAATTAAGTACTATTTATTGTAAAGAAACCATTAGAATCGATAAGAAGTTTTGTTAGGTATTCTTTCGTTTATCTTGGAGTTACTAAATAAATTGAGCGATTGTAAGTTCAGAGGTTACGGTGACGGAGCAGTTATTCCCCAAGTTCCAAACCGAAGGTCCCGAGTTCGAGTCCCGCATAATCGGATTTCTCTGCTTAGGGATTGGTCGTGTGTACTCGTTTAATGCGACTATTTACGATTCTCCTGTAATTGGTCAATTAATGTATGTTGCTTAGGACAGCGAAAAATAAATAAATAGCAATTGAATGAAATACTTTGGTAGTGAAGCGTATGCAGTTAGGGTGTTTTAATTCTTTATTAAACAATTATATGGCTACAGACCACAGTGTTCTGTGAACCCGACGATGGCTAAGTAGCCGAAACCGGTTGTTCCGTTATTAAATTTTCTGTGGAAAAAGTATACATCTGTCTTATACAATTATATGGCAGTGAAAACAATAGAGTAAGTCTTTATTCAGAGTGAAATTGAGACTAACAAGTCTCCTCTTACATTTAACCTTTTGTCATTTTAAAAGCAGGTAAATATAGAGCAAAAATAGTAATAAAAAAGAGAAAAGAAAGAAACTAGTGGATTTAAAATAAACCTGATTCAAGTACTTAAAAAAATGCCCACTGCAGGAAAACACCCGCAAAAAGGATGGTGTGAAAAACCTGCGAAACCTACAGATAGTGATAACTAAATTTTACATTAAAATTTCAAAGAAAATTATTTTCTGTAACCTGAAAAGAAAACAAAACAAAAAAACGTAAGATAGCATAGCAAAGTTTCCACACCAGAAGACATTGAAAATGTATTATATAAATGAGTTAAAACAACAAAATAATATATAATTATATTCGCATGAACATCATTCGTGAACATTGACAGCGAATTTCCCATCCTTGCATCCAAAGTTGAAGGAGCGAGCAATCGTCCACACTTCACTCCCCCGGACACTCCCGTTTGGAAATCGGCAGATATTGGGTTCTCCTGAAGAGCAGTGCCGTCTTCATAGTGTTGTTTTGAGGACGGTCAACAGGAAGAAGCGGGGGGCGACCTGGTTAACAAGCCAAGTGTGTGGGAGGAACTCGCGCCGCGAGCCGCTTTCTCGAGACGATTATTGATTGGGGAGAGTGCCAAATCTCGTATCACGCGTACAGTGGGAGAGCACGCAGCATTAGAGATGAATGGAATACATGGAATACGCGACATAAACCTAGGTGTTACGGTGAGTTTATAAATGGTATGAGGCAAAGAGGGCTGCGCTTGATTGGTTATCAGCCCACACTAATTCTACTCCTGTCAAAGGCCAACATTTTCGGCCATTCATTCATTATTGAGCCCGAAGCCAACCCGACCCGAACATAGCAAGAAATTTTCGCTCTCAAGCAAATATTTATATTTTACCTTCGTTATTCGTTCAGTAATGCAAAATACCTTAAGAAGCGATGGAGTAACTGTAGAGACAAAAGAAAGTAGAACATGTCGAAAATTCTATAAGCAAACTGAAAATGTTTTAAGCATTAAACTTATCTCCAATATAAATCAGATTTATTCCATTTACAATTATGATTTTTCGTGTTCCTGATCACCCTCTTTATAGACATACATTTATAGACTTTGTAATGAAAAATGTTGTATATTGAGTATTGGAAGTCTTTCACAGGGCCTTCGTCTCCTCGGAAATTTCAGAGAAAGTAATTAAAACGATTCGCGAGAGAGATATACATACAAAGCCCACTTTGGCGTACGGCTTTAGTCTTTGTCTCTTACGCGCTTCGAAGATGATGCAGCGGACGTAAGTGATTTCCCAGCAATTACAAGAGGCCTTGAGTTACTCCCACGTACACATCCACGTTTCCACAACAATAAATACCGTTTGGTTCGGCCTTCTCCCACCCAAAGGCCATGGCGCCATTGTTGAATTGACATTCTTCATTAGAGGACAAATTAATCGCATGTGATTAAAGAATAAGAATACAAACAATTGTATTAATTAAAGGTATTTAACCGTATGCCGATTCTTATCTTAATGACGACATAATAAACTGTATTATTTGTGGTAATTATTTCACCAGATGTCTAAATGCTTCCTTTGAATGATTAGAACAAGACTTATTATTCTGAGGTTCCACCAACAAAATGACACATTTTTAAGTTTCCAATGCATATATTTCGCATATAACAATAATTTCGATTATATGACCATAAAGGACTTCTCAAAGTCTTCAGAAAGACAATATTCTCCAATATTCGGCTTAAGATCAGAATTGAGCTTTCAAACACCAGAAATTTATGACGATTAGTAGTAGTATTGTTAAAAATGCTTCGACAGTTTGGTTCATTTCGGACGTAGGGCCCCACCGGGAATCGAACCCGGGACCGCTTTCATCCAACTCGAACGCGTTGCCCATTTGTCTGTCCAAGAGCCCTCTTATGATGGGGAATATCATCAATAAATGGTTTTGACTTTGTTTGAAAGGATCCAGTCAAATTTCATCCATTAATTTACGACAAATTTGACATTTCTTGTATATGATAACGACGGCAAATAACGCGAGCTATTTGACGAATATGTACACCAGAAGTAATTATAATTTAGTATTGATACAAGTTTTCTAAAGCTTAAACTTGGGATCGAACAGCTTCAATAAAATTGGCGCCAAATATGTTTATCCCATACAACTTCAAAAAGAACCACCTGAGTTAAATAGAATATTTTAGGATAAAATAGAAATTCTGAGAAAGGAACGATCAGCAAAAGTGATGGATTTTCCATTGACAAGAAACGTTATTAATCGGATTTCATTAATTAATTGAATCCGCCACCTGAGACCCTGAAGGTCAATTCTTAATTATGGCCAATTAACAACACGCATCAATAAGCACCATAATGGTTCCTGCCATTTTTACGGATATCTTGCGGTGATTAATGAAACAGATCCGTTTTCCCGGTCATAATAACATAAAATTAATGGGTTTCATAAATTGCTATATGAAACTATGCTTTAACTTGATAAGGGAAACTGTTTTTGCTTCGAAGAGAATTCCATTTCAAATGCGAACAGATATTTGGATGGATAAGTTCTGTGAAAG
The DNA here is from genome assembly GCA_000376725.2 of Ladona fulva. Lineage (NCBI taxonomy): Eukaryota > Metazoa > Arthropoda > Insecta > Odonata > Libellulidae > Ladona > Ladona fulva. Next base: position 34,042 of record KZ309161.1, on the reverse strand, counting down.
CAAATACTTTTCGATGGAATTAATTCACTTCTTATGCACATCGACTCAAGTTATCCTAGCATGCAGGTGAGACAAATGCAACGAACAGTGTCGGGATGATAATGAAGATCTTAATGACTTCTTCGTTAACCAAATGCCAATTTACGCCTAGGAAAACTTCTTCTTCATATGTCATACTCTTTAGAGCGTAGACGAACACACTGGCATCAAATACTGTATTCTTGTGCTAGTTTCAGCTGTCTTTGAATTAAAGTTCTCGCATGCAGTCTTTAATATTTTGCAGCCAATCTATTCTTTTTCTTCCCTTTTACTTTGGATCTCTCCTTGCATTATAAGTTGCAGGACCTCCTTCCATGTGATGTGACCAAAGTATTTTATTTTTATGAATTTTNGTGGCCTGTCCCAGGGCGGCTGAATGACTGGAGCTGGCCCTGTACATTACAGCAGCATTTCCCAGCCTTTTAAGGTCTTAAGTCCCACTTTCAATATCTTCACAACCTTTCCCACTATAGTTCAGTCAGTTACAATTGATTTTGCAAAATGGCATGTAGTTCTAATACTTAAATATGTTGTTAGAACTCTCGTTGATAGTAGAAAACCAATTTTGCAGCTTCGAAAGAACTGTGCGAGCGGTGCAATTTCCAAAAAACAGCGAATTTTAGCTTTTTTCGGTTTTTGCGTAAAATCCCCTTGCGTATGGCTCATACAGAAAAAGTTGATCAATTAAATCTTAAAGATCGTAAAATTTCCAATAATTTAAGGAAAAAAATGGCTCCTTTTGTTGAGAATTTTTCGAGAAACAGCTCTTCAAAAATTGGCCATTTTTTTTACAAAAAATTAAACACTTCCGTTTTGATCGCACATCTTGCCAAATAGCGTGAAGTGCACTCACCCCACGAGGAAATTTATAAGAAATGAATCTGTAGTAATTTTACATAACTTAAATATGAATTCAAAAGAACGCTCGTAAGCCCAATAGTTCCTTCTTTTACAAGGTCGAGCCCTTTTTTGTGTATAAATTGACTGGAATACTAAAATTTTGCTTTTCTGTCTGTCTTTAGTACTTACAAACATTTAGCTTTTTTTAAGTGTGACAGTGAATTCTTTGTAATATTATTTATTCGCAATAAAGCAAAACATATAATGAATAAATTGCAAAAACGAGTAAAATAAAAAGGCATCAACCTGCTCGAGTCGGTTGAGAAACACTGCACTACATGTATAAAGTACGTTCTTCCACGAACCGGTGATTCTGTTACGGCAAACCTCGACCATCCGACGCTCAAATCTTCAACACCAACCGGTTTGGAAAGTTTGGCAGCAGAAAAGTTAAAAGCTAACCTTGAAATAACCCAAGCGTCTTCTGTATCGCAACGAAAACAGATGTTTTGCTCGTTCGCGATGCCCACAAATGCGAAAGCGGAAACAAGATCTGAGATCGCTATTTTAGAAACAAATGCAAAAAGGGAGTTTAGAATAGTAATAATCATAAACGTCTTTGTTTAATGGCAAGATTGAAACCTCTTAGTCTCTTCTCACGTCTAACCCTTTGTCATACAGATACGGTGATACAGATAGAATGAAAGAGGTTTTGGGAATTGAGAAAAAAAAAAGAAATACAAAAAATTACATAAACATTTCAAATCAAAATACCACTGGTAATGTCAACTTCTCAATAAAAGTTAATAATACACAAAGGAAACAGCACAATCAACACAATAATTACAGTAAAATTAAACACAAAAACTTAATGCTACAAATGGTAATGTCAACTTCTGAATGAAAATAGATGCTGCAAAATTACTAAATGGCAATACCAATAATAAATGAGTGGCTAGATGGAATTAGATGGAACCGAGCATATGCAAATAACCCAGCAACGAGCCTTCCATGGTGGAATGGAGCGAAAGTTGATGTATGCGCTGTCGTGTCACCGCCCCACGCGCATAAACAGTTCCTCGAGAATGTGCACAGCATCAAATAGCCCCACAGAATTCGTCTCCCTCTGGGCGCGCCCTAATTGTGAGCCGACCTTTCGATCCTCCTCAAAGCACACGGGCACCTCTAGACGGTGGCCATCCGCTTTTATTTCCTCTTCCGTAAGGGGGCAGTCTATTTTGGAGGTCTTCAATTGTTCTCGGATGAAAGGAAAGAGGCACGCAAACTGTGTTCCGTGCGAGAGATATCTTCTCTTTGAAAAGCGCTTTATCTCGGCGGACCACAGCTTCCGACTCCTCTCTGAGACGCGGATTCCAGCGAAGAAAAGAGATATGAGAGATTTTTTGAAAGCGAAGTTTCCGAGATGAACTCTCGGGGAAAAATGCGGACGTGGCGAAAAAATGTGCACAGGAAATTGATGCGAAAAATAATACTATACTATTAATACTTTGTATAAACAGTGTCGTGTTGATTAAGTTTCTCTAAACTAACTGAATATATTCACTGGATAAAATAATGACATTATATTCCACGTAAAAACTGGCAACGAGAATGGTGCAGATTTTTACAGTTCAAGAAGAAGAGAGTTTTCAATCTGTTACCCATCTTGGCTTTTAGTTAAATTATTCCGTACTTCCTTTTTGTAATAACAAGAAACAAATTGTATGATTAACTTCAGTAGAACATATAGAGCAAGGTAATTTTGGTAAAACTTGGCAACACTTTAATGGCTAATAAATAAAGGGTAGAGTAACACCAATTTGGGAACACTTGACTTAGGTAATGTAATTGTAGACCTAGGCTGTAATAAGCACAGAAAACTCCCTATTGTCTGAATTACACATTAAGCTTAGAACGAGAAAGTTGAGCAGTTATATATAATTACTAGCTGAAAATCCCGTTGATTCTCTACGGGGAAAATAGAAGTACAATTAGATACAATATTCTTAATTTTAAGGTAGCAAATCTTACATATCTCATTTAGCTCAGTTCAAAGTTGATGGGAAAACGAAAATGTTTAATCTTATTATTTTTTTCATATTTTGGAGACGAAATCTATAATCGACGATATACGAATACGAATCTTTACGGAATTTATTTCTTATGAAAATCAACTCAAGTTCGCATAATGATTCTTTTAAATTTAATTTGAAAATAAATTTAGAACTCGAAAACGAATAAAATAAACTTTACATGCCATTTTTATGGGAACGATTTGACTCGTCTGGGATTGAACCGGAGACCATCATGTTTGTTGCGTCGAGTTTTGTATAATTTGCATGTTTTGTAACTTTTGTTTATCGAGTTATAGGCGAACACACACACCCACACTCATAACTGTAATATAGAAAAGCTTAACTGTCTGTTGATTCTCATCCGGAAATAAAAATTGATTTTAAGAAAATAACTTCGACTCTCGTGAAAACAGTGGATGGCCCATGTAACAAATGAGATATTGTCATTATTTACTCAACATACCACTATGATACACATCGTCTGCCATACGCCGAAAGGCGGCTCGCGCGGTACCAGTTAAATCAGATTTATTCGACTAAAAGTAGTACTAGTCGCTTCTTTATTTTCAAATCCAATTGGCAAAATTAAGCAGATTCATATTATGAAATCTCTTCCTCGTCTAAAGGCCACGTATGGAGAAGCATGGGCTTGGATACAACAGTTGCCTCGGTCGTCAAGGGGACTGGCTGTTTACTACCACAATATCTCACAAGTTTTTGGTTTTTTTATCAAACTCTTGAAAATTCGAATCGAAAGCAATACTCTACAACCATTATAAAAATCCTCATTTAATTTCCCTTCATTTCGTGCTAGTCTCGACTTATTACGACTATTCTTCCAAATTTAAGTTTTGCGAATTTTCGCCACCTACTCCAGTAATCGCAATTCGGATGTAGAATCAAGGTATCTCAACGCAATTTACTTTGATTTCCGAATCGCAATGGACTTACGTCGCAAAATAAGAGCTTTTACGACTAGTAGATACAAATTTTCAACGTAAACCAAAGATATAATCCATTGTTCCGTATAAAATGTACACAAGTGAGTAACAAAGTACGGTCATGTATGTGGACTTATGAGACGGAAAATATCAGCAGGTTCTCGACAATTGGAAGCCCTACTAAGTCTTTCACCGCTCCAAAGTACTCGAAGAGTGATAAACAGCGTTATTATGGACGTAATAACGACTTGAGCCAGGAAAAGCAGCCAACAGAAGATTCTGAGGAATTATTTCCAAAGGCACTCGAGAGCCATTCCAAGTCATTCAACGACGACCACAAAACCGCATTGCAAAGAGGACGTGCTTCTTAGATGCACATCAAGGTTGCATTTTTCAACTCAAGGAGGGTCATCATAAAGTACTGCAACCAGACTTTAAGAAAATTGTCGTGGTCTTGTAGGAAATCCAAATACTGTTTCATCATTTCCTCTTCACATTACATTTTTCAATTCAATTTTATTCTATTCCAAAAAACTATGCTATGGTATCTAATATTGGTGACCATTCCAGAGTCATAGAATCATTTCATGAAAGGTAATCAGTATAAAGTAGCAACAAACGAATGAGAAAAAACCACACATGTAAATTGTGCTTCATACAAGCACAACACAATTTTTCTTTATTGAACTGAATATATATGTAACATACTTATATGATATAAAAGATCAGAATAACGTTACCTCGGAAAACTGCATCTTTACAATATAACCTAGGAAATAAATTGCACGCAGATTAGAGAAACATTCTTTTAATTACTCTTTAACTGGTTTCCTTCAGCGAAGGGTATTTAATTCAACACGAATAAAATGGGTCTTTATAACAGTAAGGAAATTCATACGTGTGTGCTTTGGAAACTCTTCCTGAGTAAGTACGGCGATGCAGAGGTCGGATAGTAACTGGAGAAGGAAAGAAAGAAACAGGGCGAAGTGGATGTGCAGAGAGAGGCGATGTTGAGGGATGGCAGAGGAAAGGTTAATCTCATACTCATGTTATCGTTACAGTAGAATTATATAATCAAAGTAATGCATGCGTGTAAATAGGAATTATATAAGTCATGAATATCTGTTTTAGGTATCACATCTTATAGTTTATCTCATCCTTGTTTGTTTTCATTACATGAGTTACTATTAGACCGATCGTAACTCATTACTATTTTACCATTGTTCAAATACTACGCTATACAATCATACACTAAAATATACTAGGCTAATTAAAATAATACAACTTTTTTGGATAGGTTATACCGAGACGCTTAAGAAAATCCACCCAATTACTTTTAAAGCACGCAATATGAACGTTTGAAACGAGTGAAGCAGATGTAAAGAGATTTGCAAATAAGAGTTAAGAGGACAGATTGCAGGCGATAATCGGGTTAAATAAAGGTTCAAGAAGTGCGATTTCGTCGATACAACATTGATAAAATTTATAGTTTTAGAAAGCCTTTACCTAGAAATTTTTAACATGACAACAACATCGAAATAGGAATGAAAAATTAATCAGACAAACGGATTCCTCAGCTGTTCAATTTCTCGCCTTTAACAAAGTGAGAACTTCGTTTCCACGATTGCGACCTCGTGGAAGAAAGGGAAAATGTATGAATGGCTTGAAAACGAATCGAACAATAAAATGATTCGAAACTGGGACAAGGTTAAGGTTGGAACCCGGTATCGTTTTTTTCCAAACCGATTCGACGGCTGACAGAAGGAACGGGCGTTTCTGAAAAAGAGAAAGAACGAATTGCGAAGTCAGAACCGAGGGCGTTATAGGTGCGGCGACATGGTCATGTGATCGAAGGGATATATAAAAAAAATGAAAGGCGAAATAGAGCTTGGCATTCTTTGTAACGGCCTCTATTTAAAAAGATAAGTTAACAAGAAACGAAAGAAGGGCATTGAATATTAGGGCACATGAACTTACCGATAGGTAGAGTACTAGTGTATGTAGTAAGAGATATCCATCCACTTCAGAGGCAGAGGAACCTAACCATAGGTAATTAACTCACCGGAGGCTCTTTTTGATATTTGCAGAAATCACGTTACGGAAGTGAAGTCAAATCTACTCGTACGTCGTTACAAGTAGATAACGATTAAAAACTGCGGATGATCGGCCAAAAACCATCTTAAAATACTGGAACTGATGGAAGATTACATTAGCAAAGATACAAACCAAAGACAATAAAAATCTATAGACAAAAGTAGTCCATAGAGTGATAAAAAGCAACAACAGATTTCATGATTTACTGACATGAACTAACACAATAACTGCTAACCGAAAAATAAGTAGTAGTAGTATTGTTAAAAGTGCTTCGAAAGCTTGCGCCATTTCGCAAAACCGACCGCTTTCGCCGAAATCGAACGCGTTGCCCACTTGGCTATCCGGGTGGCTAATGGAAAAATAAAAAATATATATAAAATTAAACTCAGACCTGATTTTAAGGTAATTTTAAATTAATTAAGCCTCGATTAAATTACGTCAACAATTCACAGAGAAATACGTTCTAATTTCAGTAAAATGCATAAAATTAGAATAATGCGTTCTATTAATGCTGACAGCGATTTCATAATTACCACAGCGGAAAAACGAATTTCATGCTCTTGAAGATATCTAGATCGAAGAACATGGTTCAGAAAATGGTTACGCGGCAAAATAGATAATATGGGTCGAAAAATAACGTAAGAGTTTGCGTTCTTTGTAATACTTAAACCAAAAAATGTCGATGAAAATGAAAGAGGCTTTAAAACACTTTCATCATACTAAACATACACAATTATCGATTAGGAACGTACTGATTGAAAAATAATTTCATCAACGAAGCAACTACGATGCGAATAGAAACACGATTGACAAATGACGTTTGAATTCGCAAAGCAAATATATACCATATTTGACGGCATATGAGACTTTCCGGCATATTAGACGCACCCTCATCTCAGAAAAGTTTAGGTACAGAAAAGCCGAAGAAAACCATATCTAACCCGTGGAAGCTGAACTGTAATATATAAGACGCGGGGTGATTTTTTGAGCCATAATTTTGGAAAAATCCCCTCAAATAAGGTACTTGATATAGTAGTTAGTGCCAGAGATAGAGTAGAAATCAACAGTATGATTAACGATACAGCTATGTACTATTGGTTGAAAATTCTTTCGTAAGATCGTATTCTTCAACACCTTTCAGTATCAATGAAAAATGGTAAAAACGCGCGATCCAGAAGATGAAACTGAAGTATATACCTTGATAATGAGATAAAGTGTGTAGAATTGTGCGTGAATCGTTTTTTATGCACATTTCGGCTCATTTTTCTTCAGTTAAACAACCAACAACTTGGGCTTCCGCGAGTTTACCTTACAAAAATAAACGGATCCTCGTATGATTTCCAAGTATCATGAGGATTTCTTTTCAGTGCGTACTAAAATCATCTTGGATTGCGAATTTGCCAAGCGCTCCACCTCTGATGTTTTAATTTCTAAGAAAAATAACAAAATTTCGTGCGCAGTACCACTCCAGAACCGGCATAAGATTCGCGAACATATGTTTAACGAGAGTAAGGCCGGCGAATGCAACAGCGTAAAAGAGAAGAGGGGAATAATATTATAGCTTCACGCAAATGGAAGCTTATTTGACAATTGCTGTTTAAGATCTTTATTGTCTTATTCTTAACATATCAGTTATCCTTTAAATTCTAGGAGAGAGTTGCCATCAAAGAAAATATGAATTACGAAGAAAACCTTCCCGAATAGTTTGATGTGCTGGCAAGGACGAGTTGAGATTCCTCTAAAAAAAAGAGGACACTCTAAAAATACAAAAAAAATGAAAAAATAATATACATCAAACAGGTACGTAGGTAGGATTTGTCTCCGAGAGGGTCAGAGGCAGTGAGTAAAGCTGCCTACATTCCTGAGGCCACCTTCTGCCCGAAATTCAATAATAATGGAAGGAGATGTATACACACATATAAATAAATAACGTCTTTATTTTGGGCGAAATTGAGACTTTAAAGTCTCCTCTTCCATTTAACACATCGTCAATATTTAAAAAGTTATAAATGAATAATAATATCAAAGAGTTGATAAATCAATAATAAAAGTTATAACTAATGTTGAATTAAGACAAAATTGGAAATGTTTAGTTGTGGATTTAAAAGAACAGAAGATGAGATGAAAACCTTTTTGCTTCTAACAGTAACAAATTGCGTCATTTTAGAGATTGAGAATTAAAAATAGATATATTACCCTTATATCTTTCGTACCTAGACTATTTAAGTAGTTCTAGCTATCATTCTCATCTTTAATGATTTAGGTAGGAGTTCATCTTTAAAGATCCCGCTCAAATATGACTTTTTTATAATAACACTAATTTTTTAAGACAACCGGAGGATTCCAATTACGTCCATTTTAATAAGCATTATTTCTGACAAATAAACAACTATTTTCAAACCAGAAAACCCCTATTATCTAGGATTCGAATGCTAGACCTTGGGGTTGCAGTGCCAGCACGATAACTGTCGATCAGTGAGGATGTCCCGCAGATAATATTCCCGATTCCGGCGTTTCGGAATAAAAAAACTTTTCGGAACTAAGAAGCGCGCAATCGAGCTTCATTTATCGTCGTGTTGGAGGTGGCAGATGACGTCATGCGCCCAACCCAACCTCAGACTCCCCCACTGGAGGCAAGCAAGGTAAAGTACGGCCTGTTTCGCGTCTTGAGAGGCGACGGCAAGGGACGACTCAAATAAAAACGTTTTTTTCCTCCTCACGGTTTTTGCATAGAGTTATGTGGGTTCCTGAGATGAGATCCTTAGGGGTTTCCTGAGGCTGACACCAGAGGGCAGGTGAATGCAACTTCTTTTCAAGAAAGTGGGCTATTTGAGACCTCGTGGAATGAATAATCCCTAAAGAGAAAAAATCTCTGAAAACAGCGCCTCCTGGTGTGTGCTCTCTGGTCCAATTCGCGAAAGGGGAGGAGGATGGGATATCGTTTCTTTTTGGGATAATATTAGACGCAGCGTGAATTCGCAATGAGGAGCGCCTAGGATGGCGGACACCGCGGCGCTACATTCGGTTTGTTTGTCTGCAAAGCGACCCAACACTCGGGCCCTTGACCCGGAGACAAGGATCCACGGTAAATATTTTAAGGATTCCGTTTCGCAAAGGAAAAAACTCGTCGCATCCTGAATTCGCTACTTGACGCCTTGAGAAGCGAGAAAATACGCCTATGAATAATTCGGGGAATTATAAAAGTTTTCGAGGCTCGGCTGAGATGACCTCGGTTCCTATCGCGACGGCAATCAAAAGTGTCGAAGCGGATTATAGAGGAAGATTAGGAACAACCAGTAGGCAACAAGAGAGCATTTGGGGGATTTAATTTTATAATTAGTCCGTTTCTGAACTCAATAAATGCGCTCAACTTAATAAAATATTATATATTCAAAGGAGATGTCACAAACTATAATTCCAATTTATTATTAGGTGTATTCGCTATTCGCGGAAACAGTTTAGAACTGTGGCGCATGCGCTGTTCGCGTTTTGAACGTTTGCGAAGGCAAGGAAAATGATCCGCGCAGTTCCGAACTATTTCTGAACTGTCTCCACGATTACACCTATTAGTTTCTTTACTAACGAGAATTTGAGTCAAATCTAGCATAAATATAGTTCAGAATCTCAAACTTGGCGTGTTTTACCTTTCGATGGTGGAAATTCACCTTTCCGTAAATTCATACCTTAACAAGCCATCAACTCAGTGTCCCATTTAGTGATCCGTTAACTCTTCTTTCCCTTAATGTCGAACTCATTCCTATTTCCTTATAGTGATTCCACCTCAAAATTTGTCCTTTCAACTGCCGTAAAGTAAGATCATTCAATTCAGACACCCCTAATACCACAGTCGCTCATTCTTTCCAAGCCAATGCACTGAATTGGAAAAGGAAAAGATACAACTGACTTTTCAAGCTTTCCAATCTTTTAATTTGAAGAACTTATGTGTGTGAAGTAATACTTATTTAGTAGTAGTATATTTGAGCGAATATAAGAGTGACTGGAATTAAAGTATAATAGTATAAAGTATAGTTTAAAGTTCTTCGATAGTGCAGTTCATCTCACGCATATGGACCCCCACTGAGATTCAAACCCGGAACCGCTTCAATCAACAGCGAACGTAATGAATTCAAATTAAGAAACAAACAACTGACTGAATCCAGTATTACTACGCTAATGTTAACTGATAAGTACGGTTTGCTGTCCTTTTAAAAATAAATTTCCCAATGTCCCCACAAACATCTATACGGAGGACAATTACAGCGACAGACGTAAACAGTGACGAAGAATGATCACACACTAAAATTCCCTGAGAAATATGATGAACAGCGACTTGAATCAAGGAGTTCGAACGATAACCCTTTCCGCCGACTAAATCTAAAATGTACTATATAACATTTTAGATAAATTATGAATAAGATTCCTCAATTAGCTCGTTATTCACCACCATTAAAATCTCTCCCCTTTATACAGAATGAATATTCAAAACTGAACTACAGCTTTTAATTGCCTTCATCGCACTGCAACGAGAGAAGAGAACGGAAAACCGAAATTTCGCATCGACTAATTATGGCTAAAGCAGGGATTCAAATTAATGCTAAGCGTTCGTCAGTTTCGCCCATCCATTCGCATTTCCCTCGCTACCGTTCAGAGCGACGCTTCGGCCAAACATTTGCTCGGCAGTTGCAGCCGACCTGAGGCCACAGCAAGATTAACGCGAGGACGCGCCGTGTTTTACACGCAAACAATGGCGAGTTTCCATTGTGAACCTCTCACCAAATCCTGATGAATAGAGGATTTTTTGTACACCTTTTGGATGGTGAAAAGAAGTATACTTCGTTTACTTTCATTACAGTCTTCTTCACTTCTGTGATAGGTAATATGAGATGGATAATAATCGTACATGGACTCGAAGGATATCTAACCAATGGATGTAAAAATTTGTAATTTATTTAAAAATCTACATATTTTGATAATGTATAGCTTTACTTCATCACTTTTATAGTATAACTTTTAATTTGTTAATTATAACGCAAACTCTTTAATGTATATCTTGTAAATATGCTACTTTAATGAATAAATTTACTTCTTTACGTCTAGCTTATATCTGTATTATATTGCCTATGGGAGATTTTAGGAGGGGGTTCCCCTTGTCCTTGGGAGAATGCCAGGCAATTAAAATCAAAATTAATAATTAAGTCGTACCCCCCATCCATCGTTTTCGCCTGGCCAGAAGGCCAAATTGAAACCTATTCACGAATAAAATAAATATGAAAGATACTGAGGTATGAGTGATGCTGATCAATGGCATTAATTGAAGCTCTCCTTACGGAATGCTACCGAAAAGAGACATTGCGCTTTACTTTCGCGTTTCTCTTATAGCAAACTGGCTCACTTGTCAGTGAGGATTGCAGAGCCAAACTACGCAACTTCCCATCTTTCTTATAAACCCTCATTCCTCCTCTCAGTAACTAATGGTAGAGGGTATGAGGTTACTACCGTCTTCCGGGCTAAATACGTTACAGACATTAAGATTATAAATATTGATTTTTACGCCCTTCCGATGCGATTCGACATAAAAACACCAGTTAAAATGCCCTAAGTTTGTAAATAATATTATGATGCAAATATAATATACGTAGGTATAGTTGGGCAGTGGTGCATTCACAAAGGAGCAGAATCACTGTTTCACAGGGAAGGAGCAGAACCACAAAACGATCACTGTTTTGAGGTTTAAAAATGATAAAAATGTACATATATTTAGGATAAAGTCAAGAAATATATGCTTAAAATTTACTTTCCACACAATTTTCTCATCCTCCGACTAAAGAAATCAATCAAAAAGTTTCAATGCCGAAGCTAGTCTTCCTAGTGTTTTCATCACAAAGAATCCCAAAACAAATCCTAATCCCCCTATCAATACATTATACCGGAACAAGGGTTGCCGAATAGGGCATTTTGACACGTAGACTACGGGTGGCGCAATGTTTCTTTGGTTTCAGGGTTTCGCATCACATGCTCAGGGCCATTGCCAAGTGCAAGAAAACAGACAGTGAACGATTCAATAACGCAGATATTCTATCGACAACACCACAGTCCCGCAGAAACAGTTGATTTGAATAAAATGAGTACCTTTAAATCTGGACTCAATCTGTAAATCCATTTCAAAGTATCTTTTATAGAACAGAAAACGATATATTTTATCAAACTTTAGAAAATAAACTACTCTAAAGAAATTAATCCTGTTCAAGATGAGTCTGCGATCATAAAGTGCGTGTTACAATTTTGATCCAGTAAGAAATCAAAGTAATAAGAGTGTAATATGTATCCATAACAAACGTATTCTAATTGGAATGTTTAAAGATACATCGAGTGTATCATCATCTTTATAGACCCACTATTGTATTAACTATTGAGCATATCAACAGAAAAAGGGTATCTATTCACACTATACGGGTTCCAGACTAAAATCTTCGGATTAAAAAGGTCTTTAATTTGGCAACGTTAGTCGGAACGCTCTCTTATGTGTGTAACTACTTAAGTCAGATTCACGTCCGTTATAAACTATTTTACATCCAATCTTAGGTTACATATTTATTCTACCAAAAACTCCTCGCTCATTAAGATCCTAGTGCTAATGTTAAATCCGAAAATGCCCTCACTAACACGGAGAGACCAAGAGAGTTGCTCCACCAATTTGAACGAAATGTTTTTTCGCAGAGGAGATGAAATAAAAGAAGAGTGGAAAGGGCTTCTTTTCGAATGTTCTGCCGTAGGAGAAACGGTAGTGGTTAGAATGCTAGCCTCCCATGTGGAGGGTATCATTTTTTCATTCTTATTCATTTCCATTGCATTTAGGATATTATATTCAGGGATATGAAAACACTCACCGACAAACTAAAAAACATTCGAAGAAAATAAACTGCACCTTTGTACTTGCCTCCATTTCTCCAGGCACAAAATTGTAGTGAAGATCGAACACATTAATGAACAGAATGTTTAAGTGAGTGTTAAGTTAAGAGTTAAGACAGTGAGTGATTTCATATTCCTGAATAAAAATCTGAATGCAATGGAAATAAATTAGAGTGAAAAATAAACGTCACGTATGGGACTCGAAACCCCAACCCTCTGCATGGGAGGTTAGCATTCTAAGCATTACCCATTCTGCTGAGGGCTAAACTGGCTAAAAACTGAAAACAAAATTAAGCATAAAAAACTAAGGCCCGTCTAATAGAATCCCGCTTCGCTTTTCTTTAATTTCATCTCCTCGGACTTAAAAAATATTTCGTTCAAACCGACGGAGCAACTTTCGCGGTCTCTGTAAGATAAAATTCAACATAAAACTGAATTCCTCAGTACCCATGAATCATATACTTTTATTATCTCTCACACAATGAAGTAGTCGAGCGAAAAGGAAGTAAAACGTAAGATTAGTGTAACTCTGACAGTACCAGCATTAAACATCGGTGGGACTGACAAGTCTATCATTGACTTTTTTTTCAACCAGAGAGAATCCTCCGGCTTCCTTTCTCGTGCTGGTAAGGAACTCTGGATGTGAAGATAAAGCCCTCTCCTGGCTAGCAGAATTGCACACTCAGATGGGTTCATTAACCGGTGTCAATAATCCCTCTCTTCGTGGGAATCACAGCGTGGGAGTCTCTTAGGCGGATTCGAAGACGAAAACGCCAAGGAAAGGCGGAAGCACTGGACACTGCCGTAGGGAATGGCAACGAATGAAAGGTGAGGGAATGAAAAAGTCCGTTACACAATTTTGGAATGACTTCCCTGCAAGAGTAGAGGGCTCGAGGAGAATATTTCTCATTCGGGGAAATAGTTAAGTTACGTTTTAGAAGTTACTTGTCCTCATTCTAGTTAAAGACAGTGAAAGTCACTGAAGTGATGATGAGCAAATTCCGCACGTAGGACACGCGAGTCTGATGAGACGGTTAACACGTTTCATTAAATCATATTTGATAAATTATATTTGATAAATTATATGTAATAAATTATATTTGGTAGATCATATTTGGTGAATGATATTTGATAAATTATATATGATGTATCTTCAAATCAATGCAATGACTTCATAAGAAGTTCACACAGAAGGAAAACTAAATGCATAAATATCTACTCAGCAAACTGGCTCAGACGGTGTCGAATCATAGCGGACCAAATCACCGGGTTAACAAACGGTTAAATAATAATAGAATGTCTGCAGTTACTAAATCATCGTAGCACCAAATCGTCGCGAGACCAAATCATCACGGTCCAAATCATCACGGACCAAATCACCGGGTGCCGCAAGCTAGTCATTTTCTGTCGTCAAACCTACATATTTATATCGTCCTGTTAATACCGTCCTTTCGCAAAAATTGTTCCCTAACTTGAAGTATAGAATTTTTCACCCGTCTTTTGGTTCCAGATACAGAAAGTTTTATTTCTCATTTACATTTCTTTCGTTCCAGTTTAAGGCTGTGGTAACATTAAAGCTATTGTGGCCTCAGTGCTGCTAAATAATGGCATTTATCATAGTAACTCCACACTGAATGCTTTGAAAAGAGTTATTCCTAGCGTACTTGTGTTGCAATTACGTGTACATTTTTCTATTATAACATTCTGAATCAGAATGGAAAGCAAACCTTGTCTGTTCTAATCCCTCTTCCCTTTTTGCAGCATAAAGGGGTTGCCTTCGGACTGATGACAGGTCGATACACATAAACAGGAAATAGTATATTAAGAGAAAGAGAGAAATCATTTGCAATCTTCCCATAGAATTAATGAGTAAAAAATCAAGTCTGTGGAGAAGTACGGAGGATGTATAATAAATATCAACCGGGAAAAAATAATTTTTGTGCCTGACAAAATGTCTAAGCTGTACATTTAAAGGTAAAAATATTCTATTATTTATGGAAATCAAACTCACTCATCTTCCTAACGTTGATATATTCCACGTTTCTATCAGATATATTTAATATTATTTATTATTAAATTTAATGAAAATCATTAAATAGTATTTAATAATTAAATCTTATGTAATGGAAATCATTTAGCCATCCTAAATACCCATATAGGAACTCTTTCCATTCACTAATATTTGCTGTAATCAACGTAAATTATTAGAATTAGTTAAGATTTCGGTGATGAAAAACGACGGATTATCTTAAGAAATGCCTAGTTTCTTCTGTCGTCATAAATACCGTTCATTTCTATAGCGTAATTCAGATTCGAGGAATATGGAAGAAATGCAGGAAAAGGTGGTTTGTCAAGGTTTATGAATTCATTGGTACGGAATCAATGTAAAAATAAATCAACTCGGATTTTAACAGTAGAAATAGGATGTAAAGAAAAGCGGAAACACAGAATCTTATTCATAATGAACGAAATTGATCGATTATTAACACGGAATAGATGGCGCATAATACATAAATCTACAGGACTTTTAATTTTTTTCGTAATTAAGGCTGTTGTAGCGACCGTCCAAATCGGCCGATGAAAGCCTATTTTATTTAGAAAATTCTGCAAAATTTCCGTGTTTCTGAGAAAAAAATGAAAATTATTCACAACTTTATTATATTTTAAATTTAAGTCAAAAATCTTTTTAATGAAATCTGACTGATTTTGGACCAAAATAATTCAAATTGGCTGAACAAATAAACAAAATTGAAAAAGTACAAAGACGGCAAATTTTTTCAGGCCCTTGAACTGAAGTAATGTACTCGTAAGTAAGAAGTAGTGTGTATGTAATGTAAAGTAAGATGTAGTGTAATAATCTATAGGTTTACAGATTAAATGTTAATCTTTTAAATAAAGTGTTTCCTTCGACCAAGCTTCCTTTACCCTCACTCAAAGTATAGAAGCTCTACTTGGGATCTTTCAACCAAATTTGTCTGTCAGAACCAATAAACCTATTCGTCATCACTCCCAACAATATGAATAGCTGAGACCGCATTAATGTATTCCCTTCCTAGTGTCTCTCGAAAACCATGATTCGTGTTCACTCGAAAGCGGCCGTGAAGTCTCGTTTCATAACAAGCGAAGATCTTAAGATTTAATAATAGGTAAATTGGGAAACTTCAAGGACAAAAGGAAACAGAGTCATCTCCAAAATGAAGATATGAATCTCTTCCAGGCCGAGAAAACGCCTCGATTAAAAAATTCTGAGGGTCGCAGACATTTCCCTCATAAAAAGTCAAGGCCTGCAGCAAAGCGGATGAGGGTATCACGGACAAGGATCGTGCATTGTGTTCTTCGAAGCATCAAGACCTAAATGCCTACGAAAGGGTAAAAAGAGCGAAGACGAGCCGATGCGTATCAGGGCGATTAATGGTGAATCATTTGGCTTTTTAATGAAATCCGACAGGTGATTTTAGGAGGACACATTTCCGCCGTAACAATTAGCACAGCATAGGCATCGAAAACTTTGAACGGGAAATTTTCTACGGCTTTATTTATCGTAAAAAACGGCTGATATAACGTATCGTTACAACGTAAAGTATATACAACAACATAAATTACTGCAAATTAGACAGCAGGAATCTCAGGCCTTCCACCAACAGTTATTTAGGACTTTGGAGAGGATATGAGGCTTTTGCAAGATGAGGAGTCAGCTTGTCTTTGCTATCGCTACTGAGCTAAGATACAGTAAATGGAAAAATATCGCTTAAATACAGTAATGATCCTAGGAGCATTCAATGAGGAATCATCAGAATAAAGGCACGAATTCATTCATTTTTATTTTATTCACATCTGAAGGGCTCACATACTGCAGGAATTCTTCACGGGTTTCCAACCGGGTGGTATGTATGGAAAGGTCCGATGTTTCTGCTGTTGGTCTCATATACGTATATAGGGGGACCCTTTCACTTTTCTAATTGACCAGCCAAGTGGGCAATTTGGTCGCGTCTCTCCGAGATCTTCTGGAGGATCGGTCTCCAGGTTTTGTGGAGGGTGAATCCTTCATCTCTGTTGAAATTGTTTTCCTTCAACTGTATTTCAATAGATGCTTTGATTTTCCAGTCCCAAAATGATGGCGCTCTACATAATACTTTGGTCCTCTCGAAATTTACTTTGTGCCTCTTTTCCAGGCTCCGCGATAGTGGATTTTTCCGACTGTTTCAGGCGAATGTGGCGGGAATGCTCTGTCAGCCGAGTTTCTATTGTCCTTCCCTTTTCGCAGATGTATGCTGACCCACATTCGCATCGGACACGATACATTCCGGGTGTTTTCAGTCTGAGTTGGTCCTTGACTCTACTCAGTTGATTTCCCAATTTTCTTGGCGGCATGTAGATCGTTCTTATATTATGTTTAGCGATGATTCTTGAGATGATTCTGGAAACCGGGGCGGTATATGGGAGGTAGACTGCGGCCGTGGGTTTTTCTCCGCACGTTCGTTGCTTGTCCTGCAAACGGCCCTTTTAAGAGCCGGTTTACTTCCTTCAATTCGTAACCGTTCTGCAGGAATGTCGTCTTCGAGTGCTTAATATCAACTGCAAGACTTTCTTGGTCTCAAATAGCGTGTGCTCGATGTGTAAGCGCTGTCAAGACAGATCTAAACTGTGCGAGATGGTGATGACTACTGCCGTTGAGATACAGGTCTGTGTGGGATGGTTTCCGGTAAACACTATGACGTCCATCCGACTTTCGTCTTATGAGGACGTCAAGGGACGGGAGACGGTCATTTTCCTCGATCTCCGTGATAAAAGTGATGTCAGGGTGTCTGCTATTAAGATGGTTGAGGAAGTCATTCAGCTTGTCTCGTCCGAGCTGTAGTGGTGCAGTTTTGAGAGCCTCGCCCTCGAAATGCTCAATGAAAAAATTCGCGACTGCAGGCAAGAGTGGCGATCCTATTGCCACCCCGCTGTTTGTTCATAGTAGTTTGCTTGGTATAGGAAGTACGTCGAATTCAGGGTATGGCGGAATATATCAATTATTCCTTAGTCAAAATGAAAATTTTCGTGAAAATTCCATTTTTCGGAAAAATTCCGTGATTTTTCTCACAAACTCTGTTGAATTCTTGATATAGTGTTGGTATTGCCCCACGATCAGCGACTGTAGTTTTGCCGGGTACTCTGCCAGGAGGTAAGTCTGAGAACTAATTGCGCTTACAATCGGTCGTAGGGGAATCCCTTCTTCCTTTATTTAGTGAAAGCCGTGACGTCTGGGTGGTACGGCAGCTTGCGGAAGTAGCCCTTTACAAGTATCTGGTGGGAGGCCCGACTTTTTAAGGAGGGTCGAAGTTATCCTCACGACTGGCCCCGTGGGATCTCGTGTTATTGGCTGGAATGCTGGGCCACTGAGTATTTGCTGCACCTTTTTGTGATAAGAATCTACTCTTAGGACTGTCGCATTTCCAATGTCGGCAGGACAACGATGTTGGGATCCTCTCTTAGACTCCGTAGGGCCTCTTTTTCCCCCCTTGAGATGTTTGGTTTTGGCGGGACGACCCTTTTGAGGGCCAAGGAAATTTGGCTCCTAACTTCCTCGGTGGCCTCTTGAGAATTCAGGACGGAGCAGGAGTTGTAATTAAATTAATTACATCTCCTTTTGCAGATTCCTGGAAAGCAGTTAAGACCGAACGATAATCTTGGAAAAAGGATGATATGGTAGAGGGATTCGAATCGATATCAGAAAAACAATGGGTCTAAAGAAGGCTTATCTGTGTTTTCCTTCAAAGGCTAGCTCGTCTCAAAATGCCCCCAAGGCAGTTGCTCTGAGAAAACTGGGTAGAAAACTGATTACGCCAAAATACATGGATGAGGAACTTGTGCAGTATCTGCTTACTGTAGAGGTCTTTACTCTTTACAAGCAGTAAAGTTTCGTGCATGAAAATGCATCATTCAATAAAAAACTAAAATATTTTAAATTAAAGTCGATACTGTATACACTGCGTAGGAGGGAGACATTTAGCGAATCATACTAAAATTCAGAACAAAAAGACACATGGGCCAAAAACAAAAAGGGGGCGCATATTAGTACATTTTCCTCTTATAGTTCACTAAAATACTAGAAATTCACGAGTCGATTTTAATATCCGTGAAAAAAACATAAAACAGCGTTAGACATACAGGGAAAATGTCAGAAATTCTGCAGATTATTTCCTCCAAATTCGTTTCAAGTCGCTCAATTGATGTGTGATTTGAGCGGCTGTGGGGAATTTATTTGTGGCCGACAGGTGTTTGGAGACGAAGTGGGATGGCCGTAAATAAACATCAACTTCAGGAAGTCGTAAACGGAAAAAGCGGACGACCAATCACCTAAAGACTCCGAATCACGTGACGAAAGCAATTTGAGAAACGGAAAATATTCGCCGAAGGAGCAGGATCTTTCGCGAACCCACCACGATTGCAATCACGGCAACCATTTTCTGAGAATCGTTTTACATGCTTTTAGTAAATACTATGAGCTAAAACATGCGGAGAGAAAGAACAGTGCATTTTAACGACAATACGCAAGCACTTCGTTCACTAAGCCATATAGGTAAACCTCATATGTAAACCTTTGAGATTTTAATTTCGAAGGAACAAAAAACAATATTCTTTGAGATTATTCGCAATGGATAAGAACAAAATTAACTCTCGACGACTAACACAAAATGAAACTCAAATTTAACAACATAAAACAAATTAACATGAACAAATTGAAAGTTATAATCTGGTATATTATCTTTATATGGTAAGAAACCTGGACTTATCCACATTGGAAGCAGATAAAACCAGGAGGAAACCGGGACGTTGCATTAAAATTTAGCCTCGTTAATTGCACGCTCTTTTAAGACTTAAATGTACGAAACTTCAAAACTTTACATACATTTGCGTTTTTATGAATGTAATCCTCCTTTTTTACAGTATAATCTTTCTCCAAGATTTTCCATCAAACCGGGACAACAGAAAAAATGGCCGGGGCCATACGTCAAAAGCGGGACGGTCCCCATAAAAACGGGATGTATTGTAAGCCTAGTTATAATACATTAAATCATGGAATATCAAATCTGAAAAATCATCAATGTATGGCACGTTTTGGAACGAGGACTGGGCGATAAAAACAAACCATACACTTACAAACTATTATATTTTTACTACATATATTTTGTCTTAAGTAAGAAACGAACTGCCTGCCAAACTAGAGATTGAAAGGGTAACCAGGTACACATAATATGGGCTCAATTACTCTTATAAACAAGGTTAAGAGGTTTAACAGATTGTTTATTTCAAATACTTCGTTTCAGGACGTTTTGCGTGCGCATGGGCATACACGAGTGATATAAGGGATTTTAATGTACTACGGGTCGTTTGGCAAAATTAATTACAAGTAGTTATGAAGGATATGTTTTATTAGGTTTATAAGGTTGAAAATGATATATTTCGTGATTTTCTTAGCTCGTGATTACTTCCCCACATCCAACCAAATTCCAGGATATTTTATAGTAGAAATTAAGCTCTACTCAGAAGTACAAATATTCTCCAAAGGTGAGATGATAAAATAAAAAAAGAGATTAAGGTCTCCTTTCTCCAATCCGCTTCGTGTATTTCTTATAATTTACGGAGTCTAGACGACGATCGCCAAGGACCCACTACAAAACATCAAATTTATACTCGATAAATTTTAATTTATCTCACTGCCCTACCGGATTTGTAAAACTCTTAAGGACGCAAAGACACGTTCGAGATACGCTCAGATCAATAAATTTACGAAAAAAATAAGATCGCTGGCCGACATAGGATTAGCCACTTTCCCTTCTTTCCGTAAATTACAGAAAAGTAGATATCACCATTTGACTCACATTTCGAGCGAAAAAGTTCATACATTCCGGTATTAAACGCCCACTCTTTCTTACATAATTGATCTGTCTCTATGTCTTAATTATTAGCCTAGGAATTAGTTAATAACCAACAATTCACAGTGTTGTTCAATTCAAAGAGTCAAAATTAAAGCAAATCACTGTCGGGCTTAAAATCTACTCTTACTAATATGTTTCAATCCACTAATAAATATTAATAATCAATTATCAGAAAATGCTGCCATTGTGACGCTATAACCAATATTGTAACATGAGTCTACACTTACTCATAAATTATTTATTATTGTTCAAATAGACTTGTAGGATCAAAAATTTTACTTCGCTATACGTTTTTAAATAACATCAATGGCGTAGCCAAGTGGGGGGAGTTTCCAATTCGGTTTCGCATACTGTAGGTTCAACTAGTGTTTATTCAAATTAAATCTCATCTTAATTTAAAACTTTCATATTGAAATAAACGCGATAAGATTTATTTTACTTGGAAATATTTTATCATATATCAGTGGCGTATTCAAGGGGGGTTTGGGTGTTAAAGTCCCCCATAGAGCCAAAATAGGTTTTATAAAAACGAGGTCATAGGAGATAAATTGTAGTCGTTTAAATATTTACATTTATATACTCCACTGGTGACTTTCAGGAGATATACGTAAATATAAATCTGATTGCATCTTTATTACATTTAGGACAAAGTTTGTCTCCCCCGGAAATGCAATTTTCGTTCACTCCAGTGCTTAGGACCCAAACAGAAACAGACAAATCCTGGCTACTTCCTTGGATACGTTGACATTAATCTATACTAATAAACTAAAAGAGTGCATAGAATTTGCTCTAAAAATTATCTAATTTACAAATTGATGTTAATCTATATTTTTTAAATCATCCATATAGTAGAAGAAGTTTTTAAAAGACTTGATAACCTGATAAAACACATCCATCAGTTTTACAACTTTATCCACCAAGGACACAAAGATAGAAACGAGTTACACTTCCATTTTTATACGTGAAACTTCTGTACAAATTGAAAAACATGTCTCTGCTTTCTTTGAAAACAGTACTTCAAGCGATTAATAAACTGCATCTTTATCGGGGATATTTATTCATAAACTCGTGCAAATTATTATCTCTTCATTTGAAAAATTCCACTGCAAGAGAAAAGTGAGGAGACTTTATTAGGCAGTGTTTCAATATCAATTCCGTAATGTTCTTTGCCTCTTATTGCGTATTAAAATGAGAGAGAGTGAGGCGCGACCTTCAACGAGCAGTAACAGGATGAGTGCGGATCGGTTCATGGCCAACGAGACTCATCTCTGGGAGCTTCGAATCCGGAAGGACTCGACATGTATCCGGTGGAAGTGGCGCAAATGGGCACCCTTGGCCGTGAAATGCGTGGAAATTAAACAGGATTAAGGTGTTATTGAAAAGGAAAATAATCCATGATCCGGAAATTTTAGTTTGGCGTGCAAACAGTTGGCTAATTCGTGGTTATTGAAGAACAACAGCGGTCGTTTTATTATAGTTCAGAGGCACGTTTGAAATGATGCACACGATTGTCCATCACGAGGTCAAGAGAAACTTTAACAATAAATAAAAATGAGCAGTGTACACTACTGAAGGGTGATTGCATTGCCCCAATATAACAATCGAAGAAAACATCGAGAGATTTCAAAGGCAGTCAATCCTATTTTATTCTTTTGAACTGTTCGATAAGAGACTTCAACGCTCGCAGTGCTTCTCCACTGCTGGGAGGGAGAACAGATTTCGTCGATAATTTTCGGTATTGCATTTAGAGTACTGAATGATTTGAACAACTTTGAATTCATTGGTTTATGATATAATACACGTGATCATGCAGATAATTAATGAATATGTTATGGACAACCAAAGATAATTTTTGGTACCGGTAATATTATTTTAAAAGTGCTTCGATAGCTGAGGTCATTTCGCACTTGAGTCCCTACCGGACCCGGGACCGCTTTTATCAAAGTCGAATGCGTTACCCACTTTGATATACGGAGGCGAGGTAATTAAAGTTGAGATTATTTTGGCCTTGTCTAGCCGAATTTATTGATGATCGTTGTGTTTTTTCAGCGTCGTCTAGAATTAAATCGCAGATGATTTGCCTCCATCACTCTACTTGCATCTTTTCATATTAAGAAAACAGCAATGAAAAATTATATAATTCCTTGAAACTTGAATTTCGTGATTGCTATGCAATACAGGTAACCATTTTACAGAATTGTATTTCAGAAATGCCAATGGAAGGATTGAAAAATATCACACCAAATGTAGAATAACTTCATCGTGATGCTTTAAAGACTTGATCGAAGCCAATTCAATCACAATGAATCAACAACATATTAATAGAAATCAAAGGAGAGAAATATCATTAAAGAGAATATAATTAAAGGAGAGAAACAGCAGATATGTAACCTTGGAAAAATATATTAATTATTTCCTTTTCTTATATATCATTAAACTTTTATTTAAGAGCTCACAAGGCTTTCAAAACGTAAAAGGAAAACCACATAAAGTTACAGAAGCCTCTACAGTTCAAGCTCAAAAAGTGGGCAAACTTCTTCCTAGTTTTACACTACAAAGACCCTCAACAATAAACCAGATGCATATATATACTCAGAGAAGTATAGGTTTGCAATAAATACGGCCTGGTTTAGTATAAATCTTATTTTACTGATTTCGATTATTTTTATTATGTCAAAGCCATTCAATGCATATCGGAAGATATGGAACCATCGAGTATCAGAAGCTTTCCAGCTGAACCCCAAGGAATAGGGGAATTTTTAAATGGCAATGGGGAATTGCCAATTTCAATTCTAATTCCTCGTCGTACAGCGTATCCGGGAACTCACCAACTCAAGCCATCATCGCCGCGTTTCGATAATATGCAAAATGCGAAGGAAATTGGCAGTCGTTCGAGGAAAAGAGGTGCGAAGGAGGGAAATTTGGGAATGGATGAAGAATGAAAGCCATGGGAAGGAATGGAAGAAGATCCGGAAAGGTGCTCGTCCAGGAAACCAGTCCCCGCCCACGGAGGGCCGCCACCCACCGCGTGAACCACCGGCAAATTAACCCTTCAGCCAATCGAAAGAGTGGAAAAACATTCACGAGCCCCGTGACTCCTCAGTAAGGAAAACCGGCGACAGCCATGACTCCATCCACCTCCGGTCTTTTTCGTAATTTATTTCCATCTCTGAACATAAAATAACGGTTTCTGCGACAGTAAATGTCGGCAAATATGGAGCCACAAAATATACCAACACTCCCATCTCCTGCCATACGTGAATACTGAAAAATATTATCATAATGGTTTTTCTTTCCATGGCAATCAAGACTGTGTTCATGGGAAAACCTAGTCAGTGCCCGAGGACCGCATATTTTATTTATTTATTTGTAATTACGTTTCAATTTGGCTATCTGGCCAATTGGCAACGCTGGTAGGAAGTATAATATAAAAATTAATATTGATAATAGTTGCCTGGTATTTGCCCATAGACGGGAGGGAAACCCCTCCTAAAGCCTCCCGTAACACAATCGCAATACATTACATATACAGTTTATAATTTAGACATTAAATGTACCATAGTATAACAAATCTTTGGTTAAAAGTAGAATATCTAAAAACTGTGAAGTGGTACATTAACATTTAAACCCCGTAAGCCGCCAGTGCCGCGTGGCAGGGGGTGTAAAAACACCGATAATCCTATCACACCCTAACTGCTGTTAGCTTCTCCAATACTTAGCGGGAAAAGGGACCAGAAGTTCCGTCCTGGCAATCACTTCCCTGATTCGCTTCTCTCGGAGCTCGCGCACGTTGCTAACTGGAATAAAAATATCAGCTATCTCGCCGACGAGATCTGTAGTGGTAAACTTTTTGAAAATCTTACGTCAGTAATCAAGTCTTCTATCCCTAAGTCCACCAGAGGGATTCTATGATAGCCGAAACACTACTGTCGAATCTAAAATCTCCCTTGACAAACCTAGCCGCTCTACGTTGAAGCAACTCAAGATCGGAGACTAATCCTACTTCGTGAGGATCCAAAATTGCACAGCAATACTCGAGGAGAGATCGAATTAGGGAAAAGTACGCTATTTCCTTTACTCTCGATGAACATTCCCTCAGAATCCTACTTGTTAACCTTTGCATCCCGTTTGTCTTTCGCACTACGCTTCGAATATGCTCTTTGAAGGAAAAACTATTACTGAGCGTAATTCCAAGGTATTTGTGATTTCTCACGAACTCCATACGATCTCCTGAAATATGATACGGTGCGCAGGTAATATTGGAATAACGCGTAAAAGACATAGCTACGCACTTCTTTACATTCAAGTCAAGCTGCCAATCTCTGCACCAACTTGAAATAATGTTTAGGTCCTTCTGTGGGATACTGCTATCTCTTCTGACGTTATCTCTCTGTATATAAGGGTGTCATCGGCAAATTTGGTCTCATTAGACTAAAATTCGCCTAAATTAAGACGGGATTTTTATTATTATCCTTAAGTACCCATAAGTGCACACAAAAGATCTACCATACCCTTCACCAGCAAGCGAAGATGGATAGCAACCATGTTATTCTGGTCATCTTGAATTTTCAGCCCACGCGTGCATGCGTGGGTGTCCTGAATTGTATTCATAAGCCGAGTCCGGAAAATGGCAAACAATTCTCCGTTGGCAGAAAATATTATTAGCTGGGCTATACGTTAGCCGAGGTTTCTCTTAATGCTTGCCACAATCCCGTATCAGTATCGGTTTAAATATAAATTGTACTTTTTATACTACCATCCCATGTGTAGCCCGCAGAAGGGTTCTTAAGAAATCGGGATATTGCTCTCTTAAAAAGGCAACTTAAAAGAATTGGGAAAGATTTGGCAATTTCATTCGGCAGTTTTAATGTGGTTAATTTTTATGCAGCTAGTTTTATGTTTTATCAATAAGCAATTGAGTTTAAAATCGCGATCACGAAAAATGTTTACATCACGGAATTTGCACTAGCCACGGACAATATAGTAAAACGTGTGCTAAATTCGAAACAAAAAATTTCGATTGAAGTTGGAGTTGCACCATTGTCACAGCAAAGCTGACAGGGATACGAATGTTTACAGCAAAGTTACTGAAACATACCAGTATCAACATTTTTTATTTGCGTAGTTTTCAGTAGCAGGACCTCCCCCCCAATCGAGAAACACTAGTTCAGAAGGAGAAAGATCTGCATGTGAACCTCGGCCAGGGATGACTTTTTCACTCCCGTTTGTTCCTTGAATTTATCGACTTCAGTACTGCATTTCTCTTTTCGTATTATTTAAACACAAGAAAAAATGTTTCGTTTTCGTTTTGTCACCGATTGTAGTTCGTCTGGTAAAGCTAATCAATGAGAAATATTGGCCTTCTTAATCAAATTCATCGCTTATTTCGATTTAAAAATTTTTTTTCTTCGTGAAGAAAGATTTTCTCCCGCTTGAATGTCTTCAAAGCGGACGAGATGATCAATTCTAGCTCAATTATTCTAATGATAACTGTTTACTGACTTCCCTGCTCCCGTAGGAAAATATGAATGTATGCAATTCAGACTCTTCCTCGATTACGACTCCTTAAGAGATGCGGATTCGGGGGAACGAATGCTTTCAACTGACGGATGACTTGCAATAATTCCACGACTAGGAAATCTTTTACTATCTCGAAAGCGTAATTNAGTATTAAACGATAGGATTTTACTGCACAGGATAACATTTGAAAGTGAGTGGGAATTCCCTTCAAATGGAATTTATTCTCATTGTTCGTTTTACTTACTCAGTCTCACTTAATATTTTGGCTGATTCCGAAAAAAAGAGACCGGAGCGAAGCAAGAGCACAGTAACATTTGATAAATAATTAAGGATGAATTAAGAATGAAGGAATTAAATATTTTCATGACTAACACATATCGAACTAACAGAATCAAACTATTAGAATATTAAACATTGTATTGTATTAAGCGCACAACTTAACCTGGAACCTCCTGATGAGCCACTAACTGGCGCTACGGTATTTATTATTAATATAATTGCAACTAATTGCATTAGTTGTAATCATTTTAACCTGTGCATAATTACACTTGTAACATTATTTTATCATTGACATTTTTCATTGTATTGTTATTATGAGTTATACCACCATTAGTATATAAGTGTACTAAAATATATTTATATTTTACGTATTTAACGACCATAGATTGGCAACTCCAAAAGATGAATAAATATTTCATCTTTTCGAATAGAAAAAAAATCTTTTGCTAGAAAACGATATCAATCCAGAGATCTTAAGAGTGAAAACATAAAATAAACATTAAGAATCTCAGGAAATTAACTCTTACGTAAATAACCGAAATTAATTTTTTTAAATTTGTGCAACGATGACGTAATTTAATAAAATTAGCATTAAATTATCAAAAACAAATGGAAGTTATTGGAATATGTACAGTGACACATGAATTACTTATCAGGTGGCAAAGGAAATGGCGATGGCATATTTTGGGAGAGGAGACAACAAAATGAATTACTGTGATATTGCTTCTATTCAGAACTATCAGACTTTGGCAAGCTACCGTGGCCTTTCCCTAAAGCTGCTACGATGTTTACAAACACTTCAGGAAACCATGATGCCGATCGAGCTAAATTTGTCGTCCAGGAGATCCGCTGCGACATCAGATGACGCAAATAAAATTCGCAAACAAAAGATCAAAACAGGCAGCGGGAAACCTTTCCCAATTGCATAATAACGCCGCAGCAGCGAGGAACCTTATGAAATGGTGTGAAAAGGCCAAAAGAGAGATAAAAGCTCCAAGAGGAGAAAAAAGAGAAAGGAAAACAAGAATCTTAAAGTGCAACAAAAGATGAGTTTCTTACAAATTTGTGCTACATCTACTGCTGTAACACACGTTTCGGCATGTAGCAGCAACACTCAACTTCCCTAATCGATTACTTTCGCCATCGTTCGCGGAAAAATAAATTCTTGAATTCATTCTAGTTTTAGCATTTACTTCTCTGATTTTTCTCTCAGCATCAAGCGCCTAAGAAACAGGAAGGACGCATAATCTACGTCTTCTAAGAAGAACTTTCTCTGAACTTATTAAGTATATTAATAAGCCTTTGTCTATATCTTCTATCTTCTAGAGTTTCTCATCCAGCGTCTTTAAGCATTTGAGTGACGCTCACGAATTTATAAAAACAAATTTTACGAAGTGTACCACCTTTCGCTGTAACTTTTCTGATTCATGAAAACAACACTTTTTTGTAGGATCCCATACACTACATGCATATTCAAGGCGAGGCCTGACGAACACAAAGTAACACCGCTCGAGGACTTTTTCTCCGCTCCTTCCGACCATTCTCTTGACGAATCCGAGTTTCCCCAGTTTCATACGCACGAATAGCGGAAAATATTATAAGAACAGCAAGTATTACCGCTAAATTACGTTGCGCTAACAAGTAAACTTCTTGCGAGATTTCTCACTACAAAAACAGCTTATGTTAGATTTGGAAAGGTTTCTGAGTATTGAGAATTCAAGTAAGTTAAAAATGAAAGTCACACCAGTACATTTCATAAGTATTCGCAGTTTTCGATTCCCAACTAAATTTGCTGACCATAAAAAAGTTGGGAGTAATGGAACACCGAAAGAATGGTTTTTTCAGGAATCGTAATCTTTTCCAAAAGTAAATAACTAAATTGTTTCTCTCATTAACGAAGGAAGCAAACTTTATCATTTTTCTTTCCTGACTTCCAAATTCACGCACATACATATTCAGGCACATACTTCTTTCGTTATTCGAGAAAACTTTAAAAGCGGAAGATACGTACTTCTTTAACTATTACGGAGAATACTTGTCGCCGCGTCGTCTTCATATGATAAACATGCTGAAAACTTGATCTGACTGACTATTGATTCAGAAAACGAACTTCAAATAACTAGAAATAATTACTCTTTTCACAATACCGCTTCCAAGCCGGCTATCAGATTAACTCAGCTGATCCTTCCGGAATAAGGAATCCAATACCTCTCCTTGTCGTACTTACCTGTAAATAAAAAGAAAGAGTCTCAATAAAATTGGTAAATGCAAAGGTATCGAAATATTTTCGACGGAGAACATAAAACACAAATGATCGCAATGTAAGTTTACAGTTAAATATTATCCTTTATTTCTTATTTGCCTCCTCACTATGTGATTGTTTCGGTTGCAACATGATTTTTATTGGAAACGTTCATATCAAGTTCCGAAAAAGAAGTTCACGCAAATCATATCATCTCAAGTTATGCGTATTGCGATGATAATGATACTCGAAAGTAATAAGAACTATTAACTCACAATAGCAATTTTCTATGTAAGCATACGGAATATCTATTATTAACTGTTACTGATGTTCTGAGACTAATGTAAGCTTGGGACCGAAGTCATAACACATAGGTTTTTCGAAATCTTACAAAATAATTTTACCTGCAAATGGGGAAATGTATGGTTTTGGTATTTACATAATTTTAGGGGACAGCAAATTATGTTCGCACCCGGGAGGCAGATAGCCTTGGTGCAGTTCTGAGCACAGCTCACTAAAACAAGTATGTTCAGTCAATGATTTTGGTGACTCGGTGTCTCACACAAACTTTTGAGTCACTCGTGTGTGAAAGAAAGGCTATGTAACCCCATCTCAAAGGAACTTTGCTTTCTTCCGAATGCGTTAATGAATGCTGAGGGAGGAGAAAAAACAGGGGAGTTCGACATTCGCAGCAGTTAAAAATGGAAAAAAGAACCTATCCTCTGTCCAACATCATGAAGAGACAATGGAAATCTTATGGCCCCGTGCATTTCTTACGGGAGATCGGAGCGCGCTATTGCAACTTTTGCATTGAAAAAGACAGTTGGCAAAAATTAATTTTTAATACTTTTATCATACAGTAAAAGTAATTCCGCACAGCATGGTGCAATTTAATCAAGGTTAAATAATATCGTAATCGAAGGAAAAATAGGAAAGTGACTTTCGAGAAAATCGGGAATAAGTTGCGGTTTTCTTTGAACCGATATATTTAGGTCCACCTTTCAAGAAACACGGCCTTTCTTTGTATCACTATCTGTCTCATTTTATTCACATTCCACCAATGCTATTACTTTTCCTGTTAAAAATTTTGGAGACAAATGCTGTAGCGAAATCTTTGGGAGTGCCGAGAATTTTCGGCAAAATGCATTGAGAAATGTAGTCGCTAGCTACTTTTCGTTATTTATACGTAGGAAAAAACTTGAAGCGAGAAAGTATTTGAGAAAACACTGAATTTATTTTCTGTAAAAATTTTAATCCTCTAACTTTATTGATAACCTTATAAAACGAATTTATATTTCGAAGGTTACGCAGACCTAGCGCGCGCGCCATTTACTCCAAGGTGGTTATAAATCGATTCGCCTATTTTCCCGATTGCTTGTAATGTTCTCATTAACGTGATCACCAACTAGAATTCTCGTGATTGAACGTCCGTAATACGAACATAAACTGTAACGAAATTCTAATTACAGGGTTGCTAAGAGGCCCTCCAACTCTGAACTTGCGCATTTACATTTTCTCACACATTTCCACCAATTATTACGAAATCAGCGAGCTTTTCTGAGATTAGATTTTTACTAATTTAAAATTGATGAGTTTTTTTCGAAGAATAATTAATTTGACAACTTTTGCTTCGTTCCTTTTGAATTTCTCAGAAGATAGGACTTCGTTATATTTCCTTCTTCTATGTCTATACATTTTGAAGATTCGTTAATGAATAATTAAGGAAATTTGACGGAAAGAGCATCGCCGTTTTATCTGAATAGGTGTAATATCTTGTCGTCTTTTTCTAACTCCTTTTCGAGTCACATCCGAAATGACTTCAGTTATTTCACCAAGAGAAAAGCCTTAATTTATTTCCTCCTTAAAAAACTTACTTGAGATAAAAGTCTTCTGAGCTGAACTGACTATCACAAATATTCATTGAGTTAGAAATGCAATGTGGCGTCTATTCTTGCTTCTGCTCTCCTTTCCACAGATATAGTGAAGTTTCTATTTGTTAAGTACATTCATATGAAATCAGAGAATTTTTCCTCTTTGGAAACAATCTCAACGACATGAAATTCAAATGAGAAGACTTCAATTCACTGTGCATTAACATTTGTGTTTAAAGGAACTAGTTAAAAGAGTTCGAATCATAGGAGAAGACGATTTTGCCACCGTCCTTCATATAACGGACCTATGTTTACGTAATGACACTTCAGACAATCTTTTAGTTCGTTAAAACGTGATGAAAACGTAGGGCCCATGGTTTCTTGGATTCACCAATGCATCTTCAAATTTGAGATATTAATCTGACGTGCAAAGGAGATAAAATACACAAAAATTTTGGATATAGAGAGCAGAGAAATAAAGGAAAACGAGATAATGTAAAACAAATTTATTGCCTAAGCTCAGACGAAACTTTTTGGATTCCATCATTTTTCAATATAACAATTTATGGTACACATTAACATCTATGAGACTCAACATATGAACAAAAGATATTATTAATATGTAGAGGCTGTACTTGGTGGAACGCCATGATAACACTAAGGAAAAGAAAAACTTTGTAAGTTCCACAACTTTAGAATAATATATTATCACATTATAATTATAACATTTACATTCGTTTTATAATAACGAGCGGAATTTTAACTCATGAGTGAGCCGTCAAGGGAAAATGTAGTAATTTGTACAAAATCTTAAGCTCGTTAACAAACTGATTTTACCCTTCACTCATTAACTAATGAATAATTTAACATAACGCAAACGGGATAATTCTAATTACAATTTATTTTATTCCCATGATTTCCTCGTACGTAGAATAAGCATTTCCAATATGCAATATTTTTAGGAATAAAATCATACTATTATTTCGAATTCTTACATCCTTGACGCAGGCCGATAGTTATTTCAAGTGCTCTTTTACCGCGGAGAGTGAGAATACGTTGCTGCGGATTAACGCGGTGAGAATAAAGGAGAAAGTAGAGAGAGAGAGAGTAGAGCTAGTTTTTTGCTCTGTCAGATGAAGACTCTCTCCGCAAGAGAAAATCCCGCGAGTACATGTTTCGAGCAATCTATCTTCCTGCATATGAGCACAACATTATCTAGATAGACTCGAATCATTTGTCGAGTTTTCACAAGTTCGTTGTCATCAATTACCATCGAGTTTTCCATGTTACCTTCGTGCTTCATGGCTCATTTTAGCTTGTGTATCCACTCATTTAGCAAATTAGAGTTTGCCGAATGGGAAATTCCGTTTTTTCGTGATTTTGAGGGACGAAATTAGCATAAAGACTAACAATTCTGCAAATATTTCGCGTCTTGATTTCTACGAGGGGTTTATTAAGGCGTTTTCTGCCACATTTTAATTTGGCTGGAGGTTAGATACAATCATCTATCTCAATTAGGACCTCTATGAATTTGAGCTGTTAAAGGTTCAGTTATATCCATCTCATGTTATAATTTTCATTGTCAATTGAAGAATAAACTTTTGTTTGCTTAGAAAAATGGAAAAGAGTGAGTTTCGAGCGGTGATTAAACACTTATATATAAAGGCTTAACACCGAAAGAGATCAAAGCTAAATTACATGAAGTTCATAACACAACTGTTTCTGTGGTTGCAACTGTTTACAATTGAGTAAAAGAGTTTAAACGTGGCCGTACATCCACAAAAGATGGACATCGTTCGGGACGAACGATGTCCATTTTAAAAAAGAAAAAATTTGAATTTTTAATCTCATCTCAATCTGATCTTTGCGCCTGTGATAGCTTAAATTCGTCCCCGTTTGGGACGTATTTAACAGCTGATAGCTGCGAGGAAAGCCCAAGAAATAATTATATGCAATAGGTACATGAAACTTTACACGATCATGCAACCCATTTCAGTACAAGCTCACCAATAACCACTTCCAATAGAAAACATATCTTAACGCGGAAATAATAAATGTTAATGATAGAATAATAGGTCTTGATACGTTATTGTGCTTGCATAACTCTTTTGATTTACATTAATATAACGGAGTAATATGAAGAATGAATGGATTGACTCTCTATTAAGGCGAGATTAGGTAAAGTTGGCCCCTCTTTCGCCTATCCTCGATTATAAATACATAAGTAATTAATTTAATATTTAGAAAAAAAGAAATAATACATCAAAAACACAAAAATACTGGGTTTGTGGGGAAAAATCTTTTCAACTGAAGATTGAAGAAAACAAAAAGCCCACTGTGCGGGGAAATCTCCCACAAAGATCGGAGGTGAAAAATCCGTGTAAAGTTTCCGTGTGAGGGATAGTTCCATGGTTGCTATTCTAACAGTGTGCAATGATGGCAGTTTGAGACAATGCGCAGAGTAGCAGGGATGGTATCGAACGATGACAGGTGAGAATGTTGCGGTAGAGAAAAGCGCGGAGTCAAAGAGGAGCGAAAGGAGGAAGGCAGTGCGTTAGATTCGTGATTCTAGAGGATTGCGAGCGGAGACTCATTTGAAGAAGTGAAAAAATACTCAATTGAGGACCAAAATCCTTGGAAGAATGAATATCTTAACATCGATGGACAATCGGCAGACATAAAATAGGTCTTTAATTTTCGATGTGATCATCTTTGAATCTGCATGAAATTATGCAAAGATGAAATTTCATTTATTACCCATGCGCGTTTTCCAATCATCTATTCTAATTTAAAATGCTATTTACATTCATTAATTTCCTAAATTTACCCACGCAAATGGAAAGTATACTGAAAATGTAAATCAGTATTGATTACGACAACGCAAAATGCTCCTTTCGATTTTTTACTCCAAGAAAGATGATTTCGTACATTTAATGATGTAAAAAGTATGCAATTTTACGTAACTTTGTCTTTATTGAAAACTGCTGCTTTCCAAACCATCGTCTTTTTCAAACAAAAAGCGGAAGTATCTCTTTGTTTAACCATTAATAACGACGGGTATTATCTTTGAGATACATCAGATAAGGACCAATTATTCAATTCTTCCATTGATTAATATCGTAGAGTCACTGACTTTCTCGATATATCAAATAATAATACACTGTCAACACACCCAAATCACTGCTATTCCATATAGAATTTTCGTTTCACGAACCTACCCGCACAATTTTTTCTCAGAAAGATTGTGATATTGCGATTTCTTGATATCACTTAACACTAAAATCAAATCTAATAATGGTAAATAAAC
>KZ309160.1:168878-190246 GCA_000376725.2 Ladona fulva | reverse complement strand
AAGGTAAAAGAAATTTAAAAATATAGACACAAGGAGAGGAAATCGATGAAATAAAGCAAAATCTAAGTTTCTCCGTATTTCTCACGAACTCTTCGTCCAACTTTTCGTTGGTAAGTTTAAATTTTCCGAGAACCCTAAAGTATCTACAGAAGAAATTCCGTATGCAGTCTGCGGAGGAACTGAATGTGGTCCGCGAATTCAGAAAATTTCATCCGATCCCCTAACGTAAGGGCTACTCTCCAAGTCCTTTGAATTGAGCTCATTCCTCCGACGGCCATGTCAATGGCTCATTTCCTTATTTCCTCATT
Organism: Ladona fulva; assembly: GCA_000376725.2. NCBI lineage: Eukaryota > Metazoa > Arthropoda > Insecta > Odonata > Libellulidae > Ladona > Ladona fulva. Next base: position 189,938 of record KZ309160.1, on the reverse strand, counting down.
GACCTTACCTCGCTTGAAGATGGCCATTACGTAGGTCAAAACCGGTAATTAATAAAAAAGTGGTGGAAAATACGAATATTTTGATTTTATTTATTGTCATAGTTTTTATATATATGCAGCATACTTATTTTGCCACAGTTAACATTGGAAGCATGAGGAAGCATATTTAACTGAATGTAGGACTTATAAAAATTCGATTCGGTTAGAACTCAGCTTTAAGTTCTATTCGAGACAGCCGATGTGGTTGGATAGAAAATTAACGAGGAATTATGCAGTTTTTTATTTGTGCATTAGGTCTCCCCAAAAAACAATACCCTAGCAACTAAAACTATATCACATCGATATAAATACCGCTGTGAGAGAAGGTTAACATAGTTTCAGCTGTGAATTATTTGACACGAATTCCAAATTTCGATGTCTCTTGGATTGGATTAGAGTTGAAGAGGTTTCTCTATATTTGAGTTTTTTTTTTTAACTGCCTGTGAATATCAATTCCTCAACTCATTCCTTCATGCTTATTCATTAAATAAGTGTAGGAAAATAAAATAGATGCCTCTCTATATCCCATTTCACATCTTTATGTTGTCTTTATTTCCAGAAGTTACGGTTATTAGACCTGTAATAACAGGAATAACAAATATGCCAAGAATAAAGAAAATAGAAGAGAAATAGTGAATAAATATGGTGAAAATAAAGAAAAGTGACACGATCAATGTGGAGAAAACTTACGCAGATGGAAGCAGTGAAGTTAGATGTATATATAGATGGAAATAATCTAGATCTAAAGAGAAAGAGCTACATATTGGGGCCTCCGCAGATACAAAAGAACCATCCGCCATTCAGCCCTTACCCAGTATATATGATAAAATAATAGTTATAGTTTACATATAAAATATATCTTAGTATATTACACAGTTACGTGGAATTGGAATTATGATTGGACTCAGAACAGATTATCTCTTAAGACATGAGACAAACCATGATTCATGAAAGGGAAACAAATTTTAAGAAGTCATAATTGAAAACATCCCCTTTTCCGGAAAGTAAGTTATGGTCAAAGTGATATTGGGAAGATATAATTGAGGAAATGTAAATTACTAAACACGGAAGAGCCGTCAGGCTATTTCCCAAACAGTGTGGAACAGTCGTGGCATGGTAGTTTAGTGGTTAGAATACGTCCGGAAAGTGGGAGACCTGGGTTCGAGTCCCAGTCATATCGAAAATTGTCTCACCTGTTATTCCTTGGAAAGATACGGTTCATACAATATAAGCATTATTTTATCGGACAGTAATGATATTTCATCATACTGAAATAAGTTGAAGTACTTTAGAATATAAGGAGACCATATTTAGTACAATAGAACCAAACATAACAATTGTCGCCTTCAAGCTCCGGCTTGATAAGATTATGTTGAAATACTGTACATATAAATCCCCCTGATTATTATTACTCCTTATGTTAAAGTAGGAGTAAAGAAAATTAGCGGAAGTTGCTTGCCTAAACCATTCATAAATCAACATACGTACTTTGCGAGCCGCCTTTCGCCGAGTGGCAGGAAATGAAAGCACCGTAAGCCTATTTCCCAAATCGGTTACTGTCGCGTTTCGTTAAAGAAAGTAAAATTTTGAAACGATTAGCTCTGTTATCTACTTCTACGATAATTTCATTATATTAGGTCACCACGTGTAACATGGAGGGGACATAATAGCCGCAACGTTTCCCAGAAACGGGCTAATAAAGTGTTCCATTCTATTCTATCTCAGAATTCCTTCAGCAAATTTAGCTTCAGTTTAAATCTCTTCTCATTGAAAGACTCCTTCATGAAATTTTTTTCTGTGATTAAAAAAATCAGTTTTAGGGAAAGAAATGAGGCAAATGAGGAAACCGTATAAACACTACAAAACACACCTAAATTTTGAGCTCAATTAAATCAAATTAGTATTATAAGCTAAGCATATTAAGCATAATAATAGCTAAGTCCAGTAGTAAATGTAAAATCGAACTCTTATCCCATACGTATGTACAAACAATATGTGTGGTAAAAATCGGTGAAATTAGTCCTGAGATTACTTAATATAATATATTATTAATTATTAATAAAACAAAGCAATACTTGTTCCATTTTATAAGGGTTTTGAAGTAATTAAGGAAAGAATACATTAGAAAAGTAGTTATATAGACAAAGTGCTTCACGCCGTGGCTAAGACGAGAAACAGGAGATACAGTCTAATATTCTCCTCCAATAAAGGAGAGGTAGAGGGTCAAATGAGACCATTTTGCCGCCGAAGAATCTTATCCTTTTAATTTTGTCCTCTCCTTGCCCTTTGCTGTTTCGTTCTCGTCCCGAGACAATTTCTCTCCAAATGCTCCGTTGGTGGCAGTTTTGAATGTGTTAGCTCCCGCCCTCTCTTGCCTCTTCGCCGTACTAGCGCTTTCTGAACGCCTCAAGACAAGGCTGCCTGATAACCTTCTGAGGTTTTCTCGAAAGACGGAAACGCTTCGACATGAGCGCAGACAAACTGCAGATCCGCGTTTCATTGGATTGTGAGGTAATTAACCTAATTAAACCGGGAGAGAGAGAGATAGGGACAATTCTACGGGCCATTGCAAGCGGTTCGTTTCCATGTTCGCCCAGAACTAAGAAAGCTGGCTCCTTAAACTTCTAGTAATTCTTCTTTTTCCCGCCAAAAGCATCTTTTTCAATCAAGTGGATAAAACCATTTCTGTTTAAGATGTCCATTCATGATGACTCAGCTATGACACGAAAATTTTGCATTGGTGTATCCAGTCGATAACTTTTTCATGAGCTTGGAGGAAATATCTCCATATCAGCAGTACCTGTTTTATCCCGTAGGATATTTTCTTGAGCAAGAAAATTGAATTTCTTGATGAAATTATTAAACCTCTATTGGCTGTAAAACATCTTTCGCCGTTTCTCTCAAATACTCAAAGCTTCTTTAAATCCTTGTCTCAACTTTACATAGGAGGAAATCTAAATTACTTTGTCAAAGCTTTCGGATTTAAGAATAACCTGAAAGATTTGATTGCAGAATGATATAGGACGTTACTGAACTATAATTTTTCGAAAAGCAGCAGTTAAAAGTAAAGTTAAATTTTAAAATGGAATACCTTTTCGTCATTCAGGATACGATTTTAACTGCAAGAAAAATGAACTATAAAGGATTAAAAAATCATAGGCTAGTTTTTATTTCATATTTCTGGTCACCGCGTTTTTTTCCTAGCATCGTAAATTATTTTATATAATCCTGGCAAATATTTCCATTCATTGATATGATTGAAATAATTCGATTTATCGCAGAGCCATCGACGTATAAGATATTTATTACTATGAATACTAAAAATAATAAAATTCATTCTTATTCCCACGAGCGATGTCGAATGAAAAAGGGTCGTGGCTGCAGTGTGAGCGTCTTAAAGTATTTTTTTGTCTAATCCACCATCACCATCAAATGCTTTACATAAATTCTATAAATAAACATTTCACACTTAATCGAAAAATGCAAAGGTAATGAAAGCCTCACGCCGAGAAGTGTTTACTGGATCAACAGTAATAAAAGCTACGCGTTGAGAAGTGTTTACTGGGTCAACATAGCGAAACAATAGCTAGTAATTCTTTTTTCACAAGATATATACTGACGGAAAAATACCGGTCATACCGGCAGGATCGTACATNATTTTTTGTTCATGGTTTGGGCAGCTGTGCTTGGATAAATCGTAGAGTGGTGAAAGACTTCATCTAAGTGATGAACTCTGGAGAGCTAAATTTGATTTGATTAATTGTGTGTTGTATTATTATTGTATGATTGACAAGAGTTTTAGTGTATCCGACAGTGCCATTGTTTTGTGTTGTATTTTTAGTTGAGGGGGGAAATTACTTGGTCCAAATCTTACCACCGGAACATTGTTCTATTTGTAAGATTATCTAAATAAATAAACAAATAATATTTCTGACTGTATTTCCTCTATTTAATAACCTTAGCATGTAGTCATATATGCTAAGACTCAACAAGGCGAGGTAAATGGGCTGTTAAAATAAAGATTTAAATTTTAAACTAAGTATCTCTGACTAGTTATAAATATTTTACAATTATATATATTATACATAAATAGAACACAATTATTTTTAGGACCTTCATTTAATTGAATTTAAATTTATTTAAAAAAAAAACGGAATATACTATTCTCCTGAAAATTCTAAATGAGCCCCTCTCCCAACGTCTTTCTTTTGCATTATCTCTGAGTATATTCAATTTCAAATCATTGAATATTTTCAGACGCATATTTAGTACTTTACCGATGAATTTCTTCTGATGACAGCCTATATCATCTCTTATAATCTCCTAACATTTTTCCGCGAACTTCATTATTTAATTGTATCAAGTATGATTATCAATCTCAAAAGTCATGCAGAATAAGAAATATCTCTTTGAATATATTTTATTACTAAGGATCGTCTTTGATTTTTTATTACCAAATACATTCTTAATGAATCAATCACATGTATGATTAATTCAAAGTATAATTAATTAAATAATGGTATCCTAACAATGTAATCTATTCAGAAGCTGCAGAAATTCACATAAATCAATCTTTCATGTTTACTGTGTAGAAGTCTGAAAGGGAAGTGTATAGAATGGCAATGATTATAAGTCCATTATGATGATTTGAACTTCTCTTTCCAATTAGTATCTCCTCGCCAAACACTTTTTTATCTCCTCTGAGATGCATTGCCGGAAATCCTCCTCCTCTTCACGCCGTGCACTTTCGTTGATACCTTGTGATATCCTCTTTAAGTAATTACTGCAATCCCTAATTTTCCACTTCCTTTATTTACCTGCTCTTCAGTTCTTTGTCTCAGAGGACGAGTTTATTTCTCATTCTCATAAGGACGTTTATTAATGTTATTATTATATTTCTTCAAGGAAGGGTAAAAAGGAACAAAGTACGGTTTCCTCCACTCGCAGTATATGGTTATGACTGTTTTTCATGAGAAGTGCAATCTTTTTTCATTCTCCAAGGTAAAAGAAATTTAAAAATATAGACACAAGGAGAGGAAATCGATGAAATAAAGCAAAATCTAAGTTTCTCCGTATTTCTCACGAACTCTTCGTCCAACTTTTCGATGGTAAGTTTAAATTTTCCGAGAACCCTAAAGTATCTAAGGTAGAAATTCCGTATGCAGTCTGCGGAAGAACTGAATGTGGTCCGCGAATTCAGAAAATTTCATCCGATCCCCGAACGTAGGGGCTACTCTCCAAGTCCTTTGAATTGAGCTCATTCCTCCGACGGCCATGTCAATGGCTCATTTCCTTATTTCCTCATTGACCTTACCTCGCTTGAAGATGGCCATTACGTAGGTCAAAACCGGTAATTAATAAAAAAGTGGTGGAAAATACGAATATTTTGATTTTATTTATTGTCATAGTTTTTATATATATGCAGCATACTTATTTTGCCACAGTTAACATTGGAAGCATGAGGAAGCATATTTAACTGAATGTAGGACTTATAAAAATTCGATTCGGTTAGAACTCAGCTTTAAGTTCTATTCGAGACAGCCGATGTGGTTGGATAGAAAATTAACGAGGAATTATGCAGTTTTTTATTTGTGCATTAGGTCTCCCCAAAAAACAATACCCTAGCAACTAAAACTATATCACATCGATATAAATACCGCTGTGAGGGAAGGTTAACGTAGTTTCAGCTGTGAATTATTTGACACGAATTCCAAATTTCGATGTCTCTTGGATTGGATTAGAGTTGAAGAGGTTTCTCTATATTTGAGTTTTTTTTTTTAACTGCCTGTGAATATCAATTCCTCAACTCATTCCTTCATGCTTATTCATTAAATAAGTGTAGGAAAATAAAATAGATGCCTCTCTATATCCCATTTCACATCTTTATGTTGTCTTTATTTCCAGAAGTTACGGTTATTAGACCTGTAATAACAGGAATAACAAATATGCCAAGAATAAAGAAAATAGAAGAGAAATAGTGAATAAATATGGTGAAAATAAAGAAAAGTGACACGATCAATGTGGAGAAAACTTACGCAGATGGAAGCAGTGAAGTTAGATGTATATATAGATGGAAATAATCTAGATTTAAAGAGAAAGAGCTACATATTGGGGCCTCCGCAGATACAAAAGAACCATCCGCCATTCAGCCCTTACCCAGTATATATGATAAAATAATAGTTATAGTTTACATATAAAATATATCTTAGTATATTACACAGTTACGTGGAATTGGAATTATGATTGGACTCAGAACAGATTATCTCTTAAGACATGAGACAAACCATGATTCATGAAAGGGAAACAAATTTTAAGAAGTCATAATTGAAAACATCCCCTTTTCCGGAAAGTAAGTTATGGTCAAAGTGATATTGGGAAGATATAATTGAGGAAATGTAAATTACTAAACACGGAAGAGCCGTCAGGCTATTTCCCAAACAGTGTGGAACAGTCGTGGCATGGTAGTTTAGTGGTTAGAATACGTCCGGAAAGTGGGAGACCTGGGTTCGAGTCCCAGTCATATCGAAAATTGTCTCACCTGTTATTCCTTGGAAAGATACGGTTCATACAATATAAGCATTATTTTATCGGACAGTAATGATATTTCATCATACTGAAATAAGTTGAAGTACTTTAGAATATAAGGAGACCATATTTAGTACAATAGAACCAAACATAACAATTGTCGCCTTCAAGCTCCGGCTTGATAAGATTATGTTGAAATACTGTACATATAAATCCCCCTGATTATTATTACTCCTTATGTTAAAGTAGGAGTAAAGAAAATTAGCGGAAGTTGCTTGCCTAAACCATTCATAAATCAACATACGTACTTTGCGAGCCGCCTTTCGCCGAGTGGCAGGAAATGAAAGCACCGTAAGCCTATTTCCCAAATCGGTTACTGTCGCGTTTCGTTAAAGAAAGTAAAATTTTGAAACGATTAGCTCTGTTATCTACTTCTACGATAATTTCATTATATTAGGTCACCACGTGTAACATGGAGGGGACATAATAGCCGCAACGTTTCCCAGAAACGGGCTAATAAAGTGTTCCATTCTATTCTATCTCAGAATTCCTTCAGCAAATTTAGCTTCAGTTTAAATCTCTTCTCATTGAAAGACTCCTTCATGAAATTTTTTTCTGTGATTAAAAAAATCAGTTTTAGGGAAAGAAATGAGGCAAATGAGGAAACCGTATAAACACTACAAAACACACCTAAATTTTGAGCTCAATTAAATCAAATTAGTATTATAAGCTAAGCATATTAAGCATAATAATAGCTAAGTCCAGTAGTAAATGTAAAATCGAACTCTTATCCCATACGTATGTACAAACAATATGTGTGGTAAAAATCGGTGAAATTAGTCCTGAGATTACTTAATATAATATATTATTAATTATTAATAAAACAAAGCAATACTTGTTCCATTTTATAAGGGTTTTGAAGTAATTAAGGAAAGAATACATTAGAAAAGTAGTTATATAGACAAAGTGCTTCACGCCGTGGCTAAGACGAGAAACAGGAGATACAGTCTAATATTCTCCTCCAATAAAGGAGAGGTAGAGGGTCAAATGAGACCATTTTGCCGCCGAAGAATCTTATCCTTTTAATTTTGTCCTCTCCTTGCCCTTTGCTGTTTCGTTCTCGTCCCGAGACAATTTCTCTCCAAATGCTCCGTTGGTGGCAGTTTTGAATGTGTTAGCTCCCGCCCTCTCTTGCCTCTTCGCCGTACTAGCGCTTTCTGAACGCCTCAAGACAAGGCTGCCTGATAACCTTCTGAGGTTTTCTCGAAAGACGGAAACGCTTCGACATGAGCGCAGACAAACTGCAGATCCGCGTTTCATTGGATTGTGAGGTAATTAACCTAATTAAACCGGGAGAGAGAGAGATAGGGACAATTCTACGGGCCATTGCAAGCGGTTCGTTTCCATGTTCGCCCAGAACTAAGAAAGCTGGCTCCTTAAACTTCTAGTAATTCTTCTTTTTCCCGCCAAAAGCATCTTTTTCAATCAAGTGGATAAAACCATTTCTGTTTAAGATGTCCATTCATGATGACTCAGCTATGACACGAAAATTTTGCATTGGTGTATCCAGTCGATAACTTTTTCATGAGCTTGGAGGAAATATCTCCATATCAGCAGTACCTGTTTTATCCCGTAGGATATTTTCTTGAGCAAGAAAATTGAATTTCTTGATGAAATTATTAAACCTCTATTGGCTGTAAAACATCTTTCGCCGTTTCTCTCAAATACTCAAAGCTTCTTTAAATCCTTGTCTCAACTTTACATAGGAGGAAATCTAAATTACTTTGTCAAAGCTTTCGGATTTAAGAATAACCTGAAAGATTTGATTGCAGAATGATATAGGACGTTACTGAACTATAATTTTTCGAAAAGCAGCAGTTAAAAGTAAAGTTAAATTTTAAAATGGAATACCTTTTCGTCATTCAGGATACGATTTTAACTGCAAGAAAAATGAACTATAAAGGATTAAAAAATCATAGGCTAGTTTTTATTTCATATTTCTGGTCACCGCGTTTTTTTCCTAGCATCGTAAATTATTTTATATAATCCTGGCAAATATTTCCATTCATTGATATGATTGAAATAATTCGATTTATCGCAGAGCCATCGACGTATAAGATATTTATTACTATGAATACTAAAAATAATAAAATTCATTCTTATTCCCACGAGCGATGTCGAATGAAAAAGGGTCGTGGCTGCAGTGTGAGCGTCTTAAAGTATTTTTTTGTCTAATCCATCATCACCATCAAATGCTTTACATAAATTCTATAAATAAACATTTCACACTTAATCGAAAAATGCAAAGGTAATGAAAGCCTCACGCCGAGAAGTGTTTACTGGATCAACAGTAATAAAAGCTACGCGTTGAGAAGTGTTTACTGGGTCAACATAGCGAAACAATAGCTAGTAATTCTTTTTTCACAAGATATATACTGACGGAAAAATACCGGTCATACCGGCAGGATCGTACATATTGGCTGTTTTCAAACTTCTTCTCTTGTGTGTCCACATGAAGACCCTTAGGAAACTATACCGTATCATAAGCCTCTACGCACATACAAGCCATTTTAGCCTAAATTTCTGTTTTTAACAGTTATATCTTTTCACTCTTAATTTAAGTTTATTATCTTTAAGTATCTTTTTAAGTATAATATTCAATCATTCTGGGTTTTCATAGATTCGGGTTACTGTACGAACCATACGAAGTTACTGTCATATCAGTCATTCGCTACAGGCTAATCCTACCAGCTAAAATATGAACACTGATATTGGGAATGGGACTAATTTAACGAAAAATTTCGTGGTTATGCTCATTTTACCTTGGTTGCGCAAATATTACATTCATTTTCACCTTTAGAATTCCTGTGCCCGTTGAATAGTCCGTGAGTACCTTAATTTGATGACTGCCAGTGAAAATATCTCGGAAGGTGAAAATGGGTTCAGGATGATGAAAGAATCATACTTTAGGATGGGATGTATGGATGAACTTCCGATAACCTTTATTGCGCCACTTATTTTTAAAACAGCATCTGTTCTCGTGCCTCTCTTTCATTGCCTATCGCTTTTCAATAAAAACATCATTCGCAGGGGAATCGCGTGTGCTTGAGAAGTTCACGTTCAATCGACTGATGAGCAGTAATATTTTTTTCTCCATTACGTCATAAGATCGTGATCCAATAGATGTAGCGTAAGGAAAAATCACGTTCTTCCCTCGACTGTCTCGAGACAAATCGGAGCTGCAGATCTTATAATCTCGTCCTCAAATCTCGTTACAGTGCAGAAACTATCGTAGTGATAGATAATGCTCGAGTCCCGCCGGACTAAACTATTACGAGGATCACAGAAGTTCCTTGAGAGACGTTTTCTCGGGCGGCAACAGACCTTGAAGTATTTTTCGAGGTAAAAAAACGTTTGGGAGTGGGAAGCTGTGTGTTCATGGAAATCCCTTCGCCCTAATCCTTTTGGAGTAGAAGCGCATCCCTATTCTCGGTGCAGAAACCGTACCAAATCCTCAGGCACGGGTGCAGAGGAGCACGCGGAGAAATGAAGGGGAAAATATCGGTCAGAGTGACGTCTATCCGCAGATCTTCGATTGGGAGGAGGGATTTATCTTCGTGTACTCAAGGTCATCCATTAGATCTTCCGCTAAAAACGTCTCTCGTTCTCCTGGATGTCGTTTAACTACTAGCTGGATTTGGAAGAAAAGCGGGGTTTTACCTATATCCGATGTTTCTCATTTCTTCGTGTCATCCAGGGTTCGAGAATTGTCGACTTTTTCCGGAGGAACCTATGACTGATTGGAAATGAAATTTTGCCGTGTTTTCCTTGAATACTGTTGGCAATATTTAAATACGTATTTCTTTATGCAATTATTGCTTAAAGATTATGAAAAATAAAAACTTCGTAAACTTCCACAATTATTGCTTAATTACATATTATTTTAACTTCACACTTAGAACTTTCATTGCAATCATGGTACTAACGTCTTTTGGAACCGTTGTATTTGTGTATCATAATGTCCCTTCCTGATTTATATGACAATTTATTTCTGGTAGTTATGTCTTGTTATGAAATGATGTATATGTACCATTTTGTTTGCTTTTCAGATGTGATTTAACCAGTCTTTTCCTTAAAACTTAATTAACTATCAGCAGGTTTCGCCGGTTTCTCACTCTCCCCTTCTTGTGGGCGTTTTCTTGCTGTGGTGTATTTTTTCCTAAGTTCTTAAACTCACAAAGCAGTTTTCTTCTTTTCACTTTTTCAAGCTATCTTTTTAAAACTTCATATGACGAAGGGTTAGATGTAAAAAGATACTTGATATCCTAAATCTCGCCCTAATAAAGGCGTTTTATTATTATTATTGAAGAAGTATTGATGTTAATAGACCACTCAAATAGTGTATGGGACCCAGCTGACAAGTGCTGTATTCGAGAAATAGAAAAGGTGCAACGAAAGGCGATAAGTTTCGTGAAGAATTGCTATGATAAATCAGTAAGCGTTTCTGAGATGCTCAAGAACGCGGGATGGGAATCATTAGAAAAAAGAAGATTAATGCTAAGGATAAATTTATTAAATAAGTTCAGAGAAACCACGTTCTCGGAAGACGTCGCGGACATAATGCGCCCTCCCTGCTATATAGGCCGCTCCGATACAGCGAGGAAAATAAGAGAAATAGATGCGAAAACGAACCGATTCAAGAATTCGTTTTTTCCGCGAACGATTCGCGAAAGTAATCGACTAGGTAAATAGAGTCTTGGTGCATGCACTCCCTGCCACACGCCGAAAGGTGGATAACAGGGTATACACATAGACATAGACAAAGATGCAACGATTTAAATTGTGAATACTTCAGTAGTAGTTCAAATAAGGTAGGAGTGACTTGAGGATTGTATTTTGCTCAAGTAGTTGTGAGCAATGTTTCCATAATGATGCCGCAGGGCTTAGAGAACGAAATTTCAAAAATGTCATTCACTACTGTTCATTAAATTAATTAATTAAATTCGGATGGACAATGAGGTAAATACTTTCAGTTTTCAATTGAATGGAGAATTATTATTGATACGTCGATTCTATATGTAAGGGCTTCAATTTGCGAAATAAATTTAAACTATAAGATTGCAGAAAAACAGTAGAATTACTTGTTATAATTATCACTGCTCTATATATTATCTCTGATGGCTGCATTAGGGATATCGATTAATCAAATATACATAATGCAACTTGCGATTTGCGAAAGACCCAAATAACGATAAATCGTTACTTCTTAATTGGCATCATCCAACCTTGTAAATACGGAATCTTGCGGCGAAATCTCTTGATCCAAAGAGTATTTATTCTAAATATGAAAACGGAAAAGAAAAATCAAAAAATAGTATGTTGGAGATCCAGCATATTATCATTGACATAAATGAGAGATTTAATTTGACGCGCTCTGATCTCATTCAATCGCTGATGCAAAAGTAATCTGGAAAGTATACCAAAGTTATTTTAAAGAACTGAAACCCAAAGTTTTTTTAATGCCTTTGCGAAGATTTTCATCTTTAACTAATCTTTAGATTATAGTAACTCCAGGATTATTCATGTACTGAATATAAACTGGAACGAAACGGGAATCGTCGGTGTGAATGGTCTAGAGACTGTTTTCTGAGTACTACGCGAATTTTTAGCTCATCTACAGATAACCGATCTATTATGGACTTCATAATACAAGGCCATCTGTGAATGTGGCTGGTCAGGAATTAAATTTATTTCAGAGCAAATAGCTATAAGATATTCGTAACTGGATGAAAGAAAGTTGTCCAAAGGAAATAATATATTTAGTCAAAATATTCGGCCCCGGTTTTGGAAGGATAAGACTAGTTTCGTATCGTCCTATGTTAGTTTAAGGAATTAGTTATCTCATAGGTTTTAATATATTTTATGACAAAACTTGTATAAATCCACAAAATTTATAGCAAACATTTACTGGTTTCATCGTAAGTTTACGCCATCAGAACTGACAGAATGGTGGCGTAAGCTTACGCCGAAACCGGTAAACGTTTGCCATAAATTTTGTGAATTTGTGCAAGTTTTGTCATTATATGTATTTTTTTAAATTAATCATGGAATTCCACCAAATATTGCATGATACCATTAATTTTAGTTATCTCAGATTTGGAGGAAACAATACAAAATTCGATATTAATATTCTACTTGAAGTTGTGAAAGGTATATTTAAGAAAATCTACTCTTCCGCGAGTGGTTTCAGAACACCGATAAGATTATTAAATCAAAATTCACTAAAATCAGTAACTTTCAATTCCTCAAACAAAAAGTTAAATATTTGTTTCTCTTTCTTATAAGAAGGAATTTCGAGCGGTTGAGTGACCCCGGCATTCTCCGAAAGTTCAATTTGAAAACGTCGGCCGTTACTTCAATATGCTCATCTCTAAAGAGAGGTTTACGAATCCATTCCCGTATTCATATGCGTGAAACAATGGAAGTCGGAGAGGGCTTTTTCTGGAGCAAGAGTGCTTCCATTAAGGTAGCGTTATTCGAGAGAAAGAAAATAATTTTATTCGCCGAGTTGGAAGGCTTGCGAGATTCCTCTATGCCTACACTTCCGCCCCAAAAGGAATCGTCTCGCAGGAAAAATTCCCTTTATTATTGTAGTGACGTTATTTTTTTCTGGCGAGCCCTGCGGTGTACAAATACCTCCCACAACCGTCGATAGAGGTCAGCTCGGAAGCCTCCCAAATTCGTCTCCGCTATCGGTTCTCGTTGGCGTCAGGAAATGAGGGATGGAAATTTTCTCTCTCTTTCTCTTTTCCGTCTCTTCCGCTGCGGAANAGAAATAGTGAATAAATATGGTGAAAATAAAGAAAAGTGACACGATCAATGTGGAGAAAACTTACGCAGATGGAAGCAGTGAAGTTAGATGTATATATAGATGGAAATAATCTAGATTTAAAGAGAAAGAGCTACATATTGGGGCCTCCGCAGATACAAAAGAACCATCCGCCATTCAGCCCTTACCCAGTATATATGATAAAATAATAGTTATAGTTTACAGATAAAATATATATTAGTATATTACACAGTTACGTGGAATTGGAATTATGATTGGACTCAGAACAGATTATCTCTTAAGACATGAGACAAACCATGATTCATGAAAGGGAAACAAATTTTAAGAAGTCATAGTTGAAAACATCCCCTTTTCTGGAAAGTAAGTTATGGTCAAAGTGATATTGGGAAGATATAATTGAGGAAAGGTAAATTACTAAACACGGAAGAGCCGTCAGGCCATTTCCCAAACAGTGTGGAACAGACGTGGCATGGTAGTTTTGTGGTTAGAATACCTGTCCGGAAAGTGGGAGACCTGGTTTCGAGTCCCAGTCATATCGAAGATTTTCACACCTGTTATTCCTTGGAAAGATACGGTTCATTCAATATAAGCATTATTTTATCGGACAGTAATGATATTCCATCATACTGACATAAGTTGAAGTACTTTAGAATATAAGGAGACCATATTTAGTACAATAGAACCAAACATAACAATTGTCGCCTTCAAGCTCCGGCTTGATAAGATTATGTTGAAATACTGTACATATAAATCCCCCTGATTATTATTACTCCTTATGTTAAAGTAGGAGTAAAGAAAATTAGCGGAAGTTGCTTGCCTAAACCATTCATAAATCAACATACGTACTTTGCGAGCCGCCTTTCGCCGAGTGGCAGGAAATGAAAGCACCGTAAGCCTATTTCCCAAATCGGTTACTGTCGCGTTTCGTTAAAGAAAGTAAAATTTTGAAACGATTAGCTCTGTTATCTACTTCTACGATAATTTCATTATATTAGGTCACCACGTGTAACATGGAGGGGACATAATAGCCGCAACGTTTCCCAGAAACGGGCTAATAAAGTGTTCCATTCTATTCTATCTCAGAATTCCTTCAGCAAATTTAGCTTCAGTTTAAATCTCTTCTCATTGAAAGACTCCTTCATGAAATTTTTTTCTGTGATTAAAAAAATCAGTTTTAGGGAAAGAAATGAGGCAAATGAGGAAACCGTATAAACACTACAAAACACACCTAAATTTTGAGCTCAATTAAATCAAATTAGTATTATAAGCTAAGCATATTAAGCATAATAATAGCTAAGTCCAGTAGTAAATGTAAAATCGAACTCTTATCCCATACGTATGTACAAACAATATGTGTGGTAAAAATCGGTGAAATTAGTCCTGAGATTACTTAATATAATATATTATTAATTATTAATAAAACAAAGCAATACTTGTTCCATTTTATAAGGGTTTTGAAGTAATTAAGGAAAGAATACATTAGAAAAGTAGTTATATAGACAAAGTGCTTCACGCCGTGGCTAAGACGAGAAACAGGAGATACAGTCTAATATTCTCCTCCAATAAAGGAGAGGTAGAGGGTCAAATGAGACCATTTTGCCGCCGAAGAATCTTATCCTTTTAATTTTGTCCTCTCCTTGCCCTTTGCTGTTTCGTTCTCGTCCCGAGACAATTTCTCTCCAAATGCTCCGTTGGTGGCAGTTTTGAATGTGTTAGCTCCCGCCCTCTCTTGCCTCTTCGCCGTACTAGCGCTTTCTGAACGCCTCAAGACAAGGCTGCCTGATAACCTTCTGAGGTTTTCTCGAAAGACGGAAACGCTTCGACATGAGCGCAGACAAACTGCAGATCCGCGTTTCATTGGATTGTGAGGTAATTAACCTAATTAAACCGGGAGAGAGAGAGATAGGGACAATTCTACGGGCCATTGCAAGCGGTTCGTTTCCATGTTCGCCCAGAACTAAGAAAGCTGGCTCCTTAAACTTCTAGTAATTCTTCTTTTTCCCGCCAANGTAACATTTCAATGTGCGCAATCCGTAAAACTTTGGAAAAACGTATTTTCTATCATATTATGGATAGGTTTTTCCTGGAAAATTCCAAGATAGGTCAGTCTCAGATTTAGAATTAAGCAAATGGTTGACATTTCATTTTGATTTTAAGTAGCTATCGGGAGTTGTAAATCATATAATCATTGCTGATCATTTAGGGAAGAAGCTAGAGTTCTACCAGGGAAAGAAAAAAATATATAAATTGTATACAAAAATATAAAAATGTATAAGCGTTCTCTATTTCGCAGAAAGAGCATCTGACTGTGGTAATATTTACCAAAACCAAATTCATCTTCATCAGAAATAATCGTCATATTCATCAGCCGAGCCAGTAATTGATGCAAATTATAATGCTGAGAAAAAACCAACACACATTGGGAAATGTTATTACTGAGTATGGGATCCATAACTTCGGTAGAGTAACCCATTTATCGAAGAATTAGTCGGTTTTGTAAGCAGAGAAATATTCACACGAATACTTCTAATGAAACACCAAGTGCATTTATCATTCATGAATATTTGGGGAATCGGGATCGTCGTTTCTATATCGATTAGTTTGTTCCCAGAAATTTTAAAGCCTTTAGCCGAATGAAATCGTTGCATCGCGGGTTTCAATTACGCTGAATACTAAGCTAATAGAATAGCTGATCCACGTGGATCAATAGTACATTAAATCCATTTCTGCTTTTCCCGGAAAATCCATAACTCTTCAGTTTGCAATTTCCAAAATTGGCCTCTGTTTGTACGAGAATTGAATCGCATATAGATGGAATCACCGATTGGGCTTCCGTTTTTCTTGTTAATAACTCAAAATCATTTCACGGAACCGACAGTTTTTGTTAATCTATTTTGAAAGGTTTATACATTCGAACGGAGAAAGGGAAATGACAACTGTCACACGAATGAAACCGAGGTGCGATATTCGGAACAGTGGAGTTCATAATAGATAAGAAGCCGAGCGTGGCTCACAGATGGATCTACACACGGGTCAACCGGTCAATCTGAGAGTATCTTCAATTTAGCCTGAAACTCCAAAACCAATCTCTCTGCAATTTTTATTTCTCAATCTCAATATTTGACAGGTGTAACTGTGGGCTTCCGCGAGCAAGAATTCGGAGGATACTGAGCCAGTCGACCAGATCAATTACATAACTACATTATGTAGGTAAGGTTAATTAAGAATCGGCTGAGACATGCTCTCATGCGAAGGTAATAAATGAGATTCGTTCGGAATACTTAAAATTCGATTTAACCAATATTTGTATATGATCCATTCTAGTGAATTCTAAAAACTGAAACACATCACTCGAAATACCACTGCATTTAAAATTTACTATTTTCTATTAATTAAACACTGGTTGATCAAAGAGCTTATATAATTTTTTAGAAATCATCGGCGGAGGGGTCAAAGCATTTATCAACATNAAAGTGGAAATGGCAGTTTCGAGACTGAATGAGAACGAAAGCGGAGATAAGCTACGAATTTCCCAAACAATAGCATCGTAATTAGAGAGAATAGCACAATAGATGTATTGCTATACAAAACACTCTTTAAAGAAGGAAGTTATAATTTTTTATCCTCGCTTCGAAAAATACGGAGTGTTCGGTAAATAATCTCCTGGCATGCCATCAAAAATTATACAGGTGAATAAGTTTAAAATGGCAAATCTCGGGTATGAATACTTCGTGGGTGGATTTTATAATATTTTCCACGAACGATCCTGTCAAAAATATTTTGGAAGAAATATTCGCAATGCAATATTTCGTTCGATATTTTCCATTTTCCTACAATCAGAAAGGCGCTTGAAATAAATCTGTGACGATGGTCGAAATGAAACAAACTTTTTTGTAGTCTCGTTCCTTGGCAAAACGTTTTATAACCCTTTGATCAATGCTATTTTGTTAGTTGGATTTAAAGAAACTAGATTCACTCTTAGCATGTGTTTGATTTCTCTATAAAATTTGTAGTGAGCACACTGAGGATATAGTGACAACTTTATTTACCCATTTTCCTTGTAGTTTTAGAGTTCGTTTAGAGATTTTTGAATCTCCAAGGTAAATTAACACAACATTAGCTCGCATTCATGAAACATATTAAAAATTGTAAGTGCATTTTTTAGGCTTCATACTCAAAATGTTTAAATTTCTCTTAGCTTAAATTTTGCCCTTTTTACCAAAGGCGGGTGGGATTTACAACTGCGAATGTCTGCAATTGACTTTCACTCGTTCTTGTATTTGCAAGCAATGATTACAGAGGAACCGATAGTTTAATTTCCTTTCGTTTTTAAAACTGTATAATGTACAACTTCAATAAGTAGCGTTGACAGAAAATTGATGGTTTGAGGAGGGAATATTTCTTGCTCTTTACTCAATTTCGGTAAATTAACACTTCAATTTTTCGCCTCCATAGAATTTGCACCCTGAGCACTTTTCCCTATTACCCAGTCCTACTACGGCGCAACGAATTTAACTGGTTATTTTTGAGATTACGTAAGTGAATCATATGTGTAGCTCTAATTAATTGACGACCTTAATGGAGTATTTGCTCCATGCAAGAAAAAAAATGTGAATAAGGTTATAAAAGGGCGCATAATTTTTATTTCCTGCATTTATCGATAAGTGAAGGTGTTAAGCATTGCTCTAGGAGACGTGTTAACAGAAGTTAAAAATAGCAGCATGTCTCTAACCCAGGTCTCTCACATTCCGGGAAGGTATTATAACCGCTAAACAACTTTACCATGTTTTCTCCTTTTTTTAAGTGGGAGGGACTGAAAATGGACTCCTGGGTTCGAGTCCCAGTCATGTCGCAATTTTTCACTCGTTTGTCTTTGGGTCCCCACGCTTAGGGAATATGCAACATAAATTGCTGATTACCAGATATATTTACACCAAAATTAATGCCAAAATGTGTTTTGATTCATTACGCATAAGTTCCGCTTGAATTTGGAGAGATAAAATCTTTTCCAATCAGGCAGAGAGTCCATCTCTCATCAATCAACGTTTAAATTCTGAGATAACTTCACTCATTGGTGCCTAATTTATCAATAGCTAGTAAGTATATTTAAACCGGACGGAATTACGTAAGTAATGTTCAACGCCTTAAAAAAATAAATATTTACATCCTACCCAAGAGCTATCAGGAAAATAACTAGCTATTAGTGTAAGTCCATTTGCAAACTGTTCTAAATATTTATAGACTATAAATATTAACTAAATCGGAATCTAAATACCAGAAAAACTTGGAAACGAAAAAGGTAGAAAACCTGAGATGCAAGCTAATATGATAGTCATGAAATTACAGCGAATTTTCAATAGCAAATTTAAGCTAGTTAGCGCGCATATTATAGCGCGTATCTTTCAATTTTTATTTTAGACAAATATATTTCATGATAATTAATAATTGGAGTAATTAAAGGGATAGTAGAAAGCTGTCAAATCGGCAAATACAATTTTTCATTTTCATTAGGCATTTTTTTTTAACTACCGCATATTAACAACCTTATCTCATTTACGGTCCTAACGTTAGAAATTTTGAGTAAAGTGTTTTTCCTGCAATCAGTATTCCTGACTGAGGCTAGTAGTAAAAATGTTAACTGGCTAATAATGATCAATCTCCTCTCCATAAAATCTGTATTGTAGGACTAATTTTCCGATTAAATTGCATAACTGTTAACTCAACAGTCCTGCTGGGATATCTTCCAAGTAATTTTAATAATAATTTGACTGCATATATTTAAATAATAATAATAATGATTTCTTTAATGAAAACAGAATGACCCTCATCACTTCCATTTTGATACTTATTAATATTTAGAAACACAAAAAACCAATCCCTAACCATATAAATCCGACTAGCTATGAGCTTAACCCAGACCTTGGAATTCGAGCGCTAGCACGAGAATTGCTCCTTATCGCGGCTTGCAGATATTATATTAATAGAGGATTCAAAGTCACTAAAAGAATTAACAACAAAATAATAACCCAGCAAGGCTTGAGTGGACTCTTGAAACATGAGTAACGTAGCAAATAGTAAGATTACATACAATTTGATATAAACTGCGTGAATTGGAGATGGAAACGGAAATTATACACGAGCGAATTGGGCGTCTAAAAAAATAATTGCTAGATATNGACTCCTCCGTCAATCTTTGGGTTCTCTATATTTAGCATATCTACTAATGGGAAAACAGATTCAACGTAGAGAAGGCACTTCATTCATCTCGAAAGTGCCTTATTGGTTTTCGATGCCGTGAACTGTAAACGGAAATCCTCTCAATCGCAGTTTTTCTCTCATTTTCATTATTTTAGGTTACCAGCCACTGATGGAAGTCTGCGAGGCTTGGAAATCCACTCCATGCTTTCCATTACACTGAAATACTCCGTATATTTAATTTTTGTAATATTTTTTCATTTCATGTAAAGGAGGGCGCTTTATGGTAACTTAGAAACTGGCCCAAGAAGCGCATTGATGAAAGAGCTTTTAAATCACCTTAAGGTCATGAAGGAAATAAAAATCTGAACAAAACACGGAACGCTTCTGGTTCGAATGAATAAGTGCTAATCAGGCATTTCTTTCATTTTGCCCAAATTCGTTTCTTCATATTTAAAGTATCTCCTTGAGCTCGTTCTACTACTTTTTCAGATTAACTCGTTTCATGCTGTTAAAATAATGAAATAATTAATGCGGAAATTTTTAGAGAGGAAATAGGTTTCGAGATAAAAGACTGGATCAATGGAATTAAGGTTGTTTTGATGCTTTAAATATTGCCTTTAAATGAAATGTTTTTTTATAGCTTAGTTATGTATTAATATCATTTATTATTTTAGAGGGTAATCATAAAAATGGTAAATTTTTTGTACGATTCTCTATACTTAAATTTCCATAAATACAAATTATATTCAACCCCTCAAGTTATCTCGTTTTAAAATTTTAATATGAATGATTTCATCTCGTCAGCAATAGCTGACTGTAACAGTACAGATAAGATGTTATTCGTAAAAACTGAAAACTGGAACAAAATTAAGAGTAAAGCCCTATTTGAATGCCGGTATAAAGTGACCTATTATCCATAAGTAACCTCAAAAAATTATCTTTTTACGTAAAGGGATCACTATATCAAATGGAAAATATTGAATGAAATATAGTTTAACTCATGCGTATACGAATGATTTAGACAAGCTAATCCTAGATATAAAACTCAAAGGGATAATTGTTCCTCCTTGGGGTTTCAGGTTAGAATTGATCTGAAAATACTCTCAAAATTTCCTTATCAAAAGATAAGAATGAGAAATAATACAGCATTCCTAAAAAATTTGATTTTTGTCAAAGTTGCATGTTTGCGGACGATTTTCTAATTTTTATTAACATTTTAATGCAAGCAATCCATCGAAGATGGGCGCAATATAGTTTAAACTCAGCACGGTGACCGCCCGAGATCATTTTGCCTATTATAACAATACTAGTAAACGCCCCCGTCAAGCATGACGGGACTTAATTTAGTTTAAAAATGTATCTATTAACATATATATCTGGTCCTCCTAAGCACAAAAAAATTCTTCCGTGAGATCATAATAACTCAATATATTTCTTATCATTATTTA
>KZ309160.1:43485-168860 GCA_000376725.2 Ladona fulva | reverse complement strand
CGGGCGTGAATGGACGAGAGATCGGATTTATATAATCGATATTTCGGAGTACGCTTTGGGTTATTGAAATTCTCTAGAAAGTTTGAATTAAATTTCGGCTATTCGTGTTATTTGGCGAACACGGCTATATATAAAAGTTTGCTCATAATAAATATTAACTACTAATGGACATCTTTGGGGCTGAATCAAATTAAATTTTCAAATTCAAGGATAAGTGAATACGGAAAAAGACGACGGGACCGGGGCTCGAGTCCGGGTCTCCTACTTTCCGTATGGTTGTTCTGTCTATTGAGCTAACCTACCGGAGTCTCCAAATTTCTTTATCACGTTCACTGCGGTTCACTCCACCGTTGGAAACCTTCAGTTGAGGAGTTTTTCCTCACAACCCAAATCTTTGTAGTTTATCATTTACAAGTATCATTATTTAGTTATATGTATTAGTTCATATTAGCAATATTTTATATACTGTGTTTAGAATTTATCTTTAATCCATGTTTGAATTATTGTTTAGATTTTTTTACATAGATTTAAGTTAATTTTAGATAATTATTTTAGTTATTAACGTAATTTTAGTAGTTATGCAATGTAATATCCCCAGAGGTTAGGTGGAAGAGAGGCCATTTTGGCCTAACCTCGCCGTAAGAATAAATAATAATAATAAATACATTGGAAATAGAGGTATCCGCAGCGAACGTGTTAAGGGACACTGAAGAAGATTTTGAGTCTTCTTGGCGTGCGTCTTAACTTACACTATATCATTTCCAACCTCAGAGCTCTTTTCGGCATTTCCTAACATTATTTATTCACGATTTGGCGAATCCCATCCATGTGAGTTTTGGGCTGAACTCGCGTTTGAAAATAATGCACGAACCGAGTATCACTTCCATAGAAAGATTCTGAAATAGGAACTAAAATCCTGTAACGAATAATCGTTGAAATTAGGTAAGAACAAAAAACTCGCCACGTATGAACACAAAGAAGTTGTATACTTCCCATAAAGCTTATTCTTCGAGCAATGATCAGATAAGCCGTGGAGCAGTGGTTCTTAACATGGGGTACATACCTCTCTGGGGGTGCGAGAAGCTTGTTCAGGGAGGATATAGACGTTATGAAATAAAGAAATTTCTTGATACGTAGTAGGAGAGATAATCAAGTAAAATATAATTTCTTGTGCCGTGTTTGAGAGTTCATGGAAAGGTGTAAAGAAGAGGAGATTGTAAAGAATAAAAAGATCCATCGCCTTAGATACTTTATAAAATTATAAATTTAACTTTAAACTCAAAAAAGGAACGAATCTCGATTGGTCTCATCTACTCAACCCAACACCACGAGGAATGATTTCCTGTTGAAAAATACTCGAACAGGAAACTTTCCAATTTCCTATTCCACTGAATGAAAACAAAACATCTGAAAGATCAATCAACAGAAGTACTGAGGGAAACATCATCACGGCATTCTGATTAAATTAGACTCCTCCGTCAATCTTTGGGTTCTCTATATTTAGCATATCTACTAATGGGAAAACAGATTCAACGTAGAGAAGGCACTTCATTCATCTCGAAAGTGCCTTATTGGTTTTCGATGCCGTGAACTGTAAACGGAAATCCTCTCAATCGCAGTTTTTCTCTCATTTTCATTATTTTAGGTTACCAGCCACTGATGGAAGTCTGCGAGGCTTGGAAATCCACTCCATGCTTTCCATTACACTGAAATACTCCGTATATTTAATTTTTGTATATTTTTTCATTTCATGTAAAGGAGGGCGCTTTATGGTAACTTAGAAACTGGCCCAAGAAGCGCATTGATGAAAGAGCTTTTAAATCACCTTAAGGTCATGAAGGAAATAAAAATCTGAACAAAACACGGAACGCTTCTGGTTCGAATGAATAAGTGCTAATCAGGCATTTCTTTCATTTTGCCCAAATTCGTTTCTTCATATTTAAAGTATCTCCTTGAGCTCGTTCTACTACTTTTTCAGATTAACTCGTTTCATGCTGTTAAAATAATGAAATAATTAATGCGGAAATTTTTAGAGAGGAAATAGGTTTCGAGATAAAAGACTGGATCAATGGAATTAAAGGAAATGTTTTTTTATAGCTTAGTTATGTATTAATATCATTTATTATTTTAGAGGGTAATTATAAAAATGGTAAATTTTTTGTACGATTCTCTATACTTAAATTTCCATAAATACAAATTATATTCAACCCCTCAAGTTATCTCGTTTTAAAATTTTAATATGAATAATTTCATCTCATCAGCAATAGCTGACTGTAACAGTACAGATAAGATATTATTCGTAAAAACTGAAAACTGGAACAAAATTAAGAGTAAAGCCCTATTTGAATGCCGGTATAAAGTGACCTATTATCCATAAGTAACCTCAAAAAATTATCTTTTTACGTAAAGGGATCACTATATCAAATGGAAAATATTGAATGAAATATAGTTTAACTCATGCGTATACGAATGATTTAGACAAGCTAATCCTAGATATAAAACTCAAAGGGATAATTGTTCCTCCTTGGGGTTTCAGGTTAGAATTGATCTGAAAATACTCTCAAAATTTCCTTATCAAAAGATAAGAATGAGAAATAATACAGCATTCCTAAAAAATGTGATTTTTGTCAAAGTTGCATGTTTGCGGACGATTTACTAATTTTTATTAACATTTTAATGCAAGCAATCCATCGAAGATGGGCGCAATATAGTTTAAACTCAGCACGGTGACCGCCCGAGATCATTTTGCCTATTATAACAATACTAGTAAACGCCCCCGTCAAGCATGACGGGATTTAATTTAGTTTAAAAATATATCCATTGTCGTGGGACTCGAACCCAGGTCTCTCACATTCCGGGAAGGTATTATAACCGCTAAACAACTTTACCATGTTTTCTCCTTTTTTTAAGTGGGAGGGACTGAAAATGGACTCCTGGGTTCGAGTCCCAGTCATGTCGCAATTTTTCACTCGTTTGTCTTTGGGTCCCCACGCTTAGGGAATATGCAACATAAATTGCTGATTACCAGATATATTTACACCAAAATTAATGCCAAAATGTGTTTTGATTCATTACGCATAAGTTCCGCTTGAATTTGGAGAGATAAAATCTTTTCCAATCAGGCAGAGAGTCNGGAAGTTGATTCGTGGAAAGCGTTTGTAGGATATTTAATCTCCAGCGCCAATCGCACACATCGATCTCAACTCGCTGATCTGACAAATTGGAATTCCCGTTTGCTCATGCTCCACACTCACTCCGATTCTTTCGACAAAGGAACGGAGAAAGGTCTCCAAATGTAGCAAGTTTGGCTCTCTCGTTGTGAAATCCCGTGAGTGCCACAGTGAACGTGTAATCATTGATTAGAATCGCGACGGGCGTGAATGGACGAGAGATCGGATTTATATAATCGATATTTCGGAGTACGCTTTGGGTTATTGAAATTCTCTAGAAAGTTTGAATTAAATTTCGGCTATTCGTGTTATTTGGCGAACACGGCTCTATATAAAAGTTTGCTCATAATAAATATTAACTACTAATGGACATCTTTGGGGCTGAATCAAATTAAATTTTCAAATTCAAGGATAAGCGAATACGGAAAAAGACGACGGGACCGGGGCTCGAGTCCGGGTCTCCTACTTTCCGTATGGTTGTTCTATCCATTGAGCTAACCTACCGGAGTCTCCAAATTTCTTTATCACGTTCACTGCGGTTCACTCCACCGTTGGAAACCTTCAGTTGAGGAGTTTTTCCTCACAACCCAAATCTTTGTAGTTTATCATTTACAAGTATCATTATTTAGTTATATGTATTAGTTCATATTAGCAATATTTTATATACTGTGTTTAGAATTTATCTTTAATCCATGTTTGAATTATTGTTTAGATTTTTTTACATAGATTTAAGTTAATTTTAGATAATTATTTTAGTTATTAACGTAATTTTAGTAGTTATGCAATGTAATATCCCCAGAGGTTAGGTGGAAGAGAGGCCATTTTGGCCTAACCTCGCCGTAAGAATAAATAATAATAATAAATACATTGGAAATAGAGGTATCCGCAGCGAACGTGTTAAGGGACACTGAAGAAGATTTTGAGTCTTCTTGGCGTGCGTCTTAACTTACACTATATCATTTCCAACCTCAGAGCTCTTTTCGGCATTTCCTAACATTATTTATTCACGATTTGGCGAATCCCATCCATGTGAGTTTTGGGCTGAACTCGCGTTTGAAAATAATGCACGAACCGAGTATCACTTCCATAGAAAGATTATGAAATAGGAACTAAAATCCTGTA
The DNA here is from genome assembly GCA_000376725.2 of Ladona fulva. Classification (NCBI taxonomy): domain Eukaryota; kingdom Metazoa; phylum Arthropoda; class Insecta; order Odonata; family Libellulidae; genus Ladona; species Ladona fulva. Next base: position 164,568 of record KZ309160.1, on the reverse strand, counting down.
ACGAATAATCGTTGAAATTAGGTAAGAACAAAAAACTCGCCACGTATGAACACAAAGAAGTTGTATACTTCCCATAAAGCTTATTCTTCGAGCAATGATCAGATAAGCCGTGGAGCAGTGGTTCTTAACATGGGGTACATACCTCTCTGGGGGTGCGAGAAGCTTGTTCAGGGAGGATATAGACGTTATGAAATAAAGAAATTTCTTGATACGTAGTAGGAGAGATAATCAAGTAAAATATAATTTCTTGTGCCGTGTTTGAGAGTTCATGGAAAGGTGTAAAGAAGAGGAGATTGTAAAGAATAAAAAGATCCATCGCCTTAGATACTTTATAAAATTATAAATTTAACTTTAAACTCAAAAAAGGAACGAATCTCGATTGGTCTCATCTACTCAACCCAACACCACGAGGAATGATTTCCTGTTGAAAAATACTCGAACAGGAAACTTTCCAATTTCCTATTCCACTGAATGAAAACAAAACATCTGAAAGATCAATCAACAGAAGTACTGAGGGAAACATCATCACGGCATTCTGATTAAATTAGACTCCTCCGTCAATCTTTGGGTTCTCTATATTTAGCATATCTACTAATGGGAAAAGAGTCAACGTAGAGAAGGCACTTCATTCATCTCGAAAGTACCTTATTGGTTTTCGATGCCGTGAACTGTAAACGGAAATCTTCTCAATCGCAGTTTTTTCTCTCATTTTCATTATTTTAGGTTACCAGCCACTGATGGAAGTCTGCGAGGCTTGGAAATCCACTCCGTGCTTTCCATTACACTGAAATCACTCCGTATATTTCATTTTTGTATATTTTTTCATTTCATGTAAAGGAGGGCGCTTTATGGTAACTTAGAAACAGCACAAGAAGCGCATTGATGAAAGAGCTTTTAAACCACCTTAAGGTCATAAAGGAAATAAAAATCTGAACATAACACGGAAAGCTTCTTGTTCGAATGAATAAGAGCTAATCGGGCATTTCTTTCATTTTGCCCAAATTCGTTTCTTCATATTTTAAGTACCTCCTTGAGCTCGTTCTACTATTTTATTTCAGATTAACTCGTTTCATGCGGTTAAAATAATGAAATAATGAATGCGGAAATTTTAGAGAGGAAATAGGTTTCGAGATAAAAGACTGGATCAATGGAATTAAAGTTGTTTTGATGCGTTAAAATATTGCCTTTAAATGAAATGTTTTTTATAGCTTAGTTATGTATTAATATCATTTATTATTTTAGAGGGTAATTATAAAAATGGTAAATTTTTTGTACGATTCTCTATACTTAAATTTCCATAAATACAAATTATATTCAACCCCTCAAGTTATCTCGTTTTAAAATTTTAATATGAATGATTTCATCTCGTCAGCAATAGCTGACTGTAACAGTACAGATAAGATGTTATTCGTAAAAACTGAAAACTGGAACAAAATTAAGAGTAAAGCCCTATTTGAATGCCGGTATAAAGTGACCTATTATCCATAAGTAACCTCAAAAAATTATCTTTTTACGTAAAGGGATCACTATATCAAATGGAAAATATTGAATGAAATATAGTTTAACTCATGCGTATACGAATGATTTAGACAAGCTAATCCTAGATATAAAACTCAAAGGGATAATTGTTCCTCCTTGGGGTTTCAGGTTAGAATTGATCTGAAAATACTCTCAAAATTTCCTTATCAAAAGATAAGAATGAGAAATAATACAGCATTCCTAAAAAATTTGATTTTTGTCAAAGTTGCATGTTTGCGGACGATTTTCTAATTTTTATTAACATTTTAATGCAAGCAATCCATCGAAGATGGGCGCAATATAGTTTAAACTCAGCACGGTGACCGCCCGAGATCATTTTGCCTATTATAACAATACTAGTAAACGCCCCCGTCAAGCATGACGGGACTTAATTTAGTTTAAAAATGTATCTATTAACATATATATCTGGTCCTCCTAAGCACAAAAAAATTCTTCCGTGAGATCATAATAACTCAATATATTTCNCATTTCATATAATAGCAGAAAGAACACAGTTTGGTTTGTCTCCTAGTTCCCTTTTCATTAATTAGCTCCCTCTATAATTGGCTTCTGATCTCGTGTAAGTTCGGATGTTGTTATTACTGTTTCCGTGCTCATTATGACCTACAGTGATATTTTCAAAGGATAATTAACCGCATGCAGAATGCGCAATTTCCGCTTAAACTATTCTGATGTTTAATGCGTTCGACACAACAGAAAAGCAGGTACACACGGAACCTGTACTTGAAAAGGAACCTCTCGCCGGGAACGAGTCCGTGTTTACTGCCCAATGTCATTAACGACCTTCAAAATTGGTTTACAATTAACGCGATTCCCTCCGCAGTCCGAATATCAATTCCATTGGTAAGATAAAAGCGCACACACGTCTGACCACATCCATTTTTCGTTTGTGTACTCCCCGTGTCTGCGTTTTATCGATTCGGCCATATGAACTCTTTCTCGTTCGACCTGCTTCAGCGTCTACATCGAGTTAAAGGTTTGAATTCGGTAAATTGGAAAGAAAAAGAACACTCAATTGCTTTTGCGAGGAAAAGCTTTCGAAACGTTGAGTAATTTTTATCCCCGATCGTGAAAGATTTTTTTAACATTAAGATGGAAGTTAATACGTCCTCCAAAGCGTTCAATTTACTTACGTCTCCGGAATTTTATCTCTTGCCCTCGACTGAATTATTTCCCGTCCTTAATTGGTTGGCTGATGGGGTTAATGTGGCACCAAAATGTATTTTTATTGTTAAAAAGAAATACTTAGTACTTTTTAATAATGTCTTTCCACCAAGTGACGCCTTCTACCATCGATTTCAGTATTTTTATTTAGGTATTTATTTTTCATGTTTGAGAAGACATTATGTTGAAAATTGAGCTAGCCACAACTACTTAACTCATGGGAGAACTGTCATGTCTGGTTACAGTTTTGACATATATGATATTATATTTTTGAATTTTTGGAAAATTGCAGGATAATTTAATTTTGAGTTATGAGATAGTTATGCGTTTTGAGAGTGAAATTGCATAAAAAGCAACAAAAATATATGTTTCGTGCATAGTCGCATGCCGGGTTCCCGGATAGGGCAACGCGTTCGTCTACAATGAAAGCGGTCCCGGATTCGATTCCTGACGGAGGCCTACGTGATAAATGACCTAAGCTATCGAAGCACTTTTAATACATGCATGCCTATGTTACTGATAACACTTCCCAAATGACAGTAAGTTTATGCACTGTCTTACAATACATGAAATACGAAACGCTATATTCCATCCAAACATTGTTTTACTACGAATTTCAGCAATTGAAGTGTCCACTTAAAGATTTGGTAGCGTGATATACTTATTAAAATTAGCTATGTGAGATTAGCATCTTCAAAGAAAGAATAATTCGTAACTTGCAGATTTTTATTGAATCGTTTCGTGTACTATAATTTAATAGTTGACATCTTCAGATTGACTAGTAGTAGACACCTAATACTGTAAACTCGCGGACGAAACTAGTCAGTAAAAGTCTGCTGCGGAAATAAAGAATTGTTTTTTCATTCAAGATGTGTGCTGAGTTCGACGAATTTACGCTTGGACATACTAATTTTATATGAGATTAAGTTAGAATAGACGTTAGGAATAAGTCACTTCTGGTTCGAATAGGGGTTGATTTGCTTAACAAACACGGACATTCACTATCATAATTATTTATTAAATTAATAAAGAATTAATTTAAGTAATTCTTTATTAAATATTTAATCTAAGATATTTAAAATTCATCACTGCGATGTTGCAAGTGACGTTGGGGCAACATTTCATGTCGCATCAAGCAACAACCTTCTGGCTAAGTAATGATTTTCTCCATTTCGATAGAGTGCACTCCGGAAGCACCCCCGATCTCACACAAAGAGACACGTTCCACGTCACAATTCGAGCTAGTCTCCCATAAGGTAGTTTCATTCATTTTTCCGCATCGAAAACTTTATTCTCTTTTCCGGTCATATTTCATCTTTTGAGAGACGCATCGAGGAAGCTTATTCGATTCCAAGTGACGTCTCGTGGACCAGAAAGCTTTCTTTTCGCGGAAAATATTCGCCTCGTTTCTCATATTCCAGTCTCTGCTTTTCTAGATATTGCCATCGACTACCGACGGCGTGTGTATGAAAGCTGCGAATTCAAAAAAGACCAACATTTTGCGACATTAAATAGCTTTTGCGATTATTCCACATGTTGCAGTTATAAATTATTTCCCCCTTCCATTTCTTCAAATTACGAACGGATAAATAAACGGAGGAGTGCGATAGTAAGAGGGTTTCACGAGAATTCCAACGATAGGAAATGTTATGAAAGACCGCCAAGTGACTTGGATAAACTGAGTCGTAAAAAAGGCAACAAAGCTCAGGAACGTTTTCCTGGTGTGTTGCTAGGAGGGGTATATACGAGCTAATCCTATTTTGCTTCTTTGGCTACATTTACATTGTATGAAGAATGTGAAAGAATTCAAGGGTATTCTTCCCGTTTTAACTAACTTCCTCTAAAATTTTACAAGCCAACGACATTTTCATATTAATTTCTTAGGATATATCCTGAAAGAAAATTTAATAACGATCTCGGAATATTAATATAGTATACATTATTATTAAATTTTGCAGGTTTGTCCGTCCATTGGATTTATTAAAGCATAAAAATGGCAATATATTCTTATGAAATTTCACAGATCTTATATTCACGAATTTATGAGGGCAAATTAAATGCTAATAATGGGAAATTTGGCTATCATCTCAGCTATAGGATGGTCTTGGAAACTTAATTGCATTCCGTATTTCATAGCGTGTTTCGTATCAGTCTGAACACCGTTGTGAAGTACATGGAACAAGTAATAGACGAAACCGTGTTATTCTGATATCTTGCGTTTGTAGAGTGTCCATCAAACTATTTCTTAAACGGATCCACGGAATTATCCTTAGTATAAATAAAATCTCTTTAAGTACTTGGTACGTACCAAATTTAAATACATTAAATCACAGGATAGGCATAAAATAGCGGTTATTGAATCATTTGGACGCTCATAATAAATTTTGTGAGCTTTTGACGCTAACGAGAAGTTCTGTACAAAGATAATGCCGGCGATGAGTCATCTATACACACATGCCGACGGGATTTCCGTAATCCTGTTCTGATTAAGCAAAACTAATAATTTATTTAACACTCTTAAACATGTCCAATATTAAGGTTAGATGTAAAAAGAGAATAAAGCGTGGTTTTATTATTATTCGTTTAAATATTCCTTTTTTTGTATTAAAATGACGAAGGAATCCGTAATCATCACCCCTAAATCGAACAATAATGAATCAAAATAGCTCTTTGGCTTTCTGCGATAAAATAATTACGGAAAAATAAAAGAAAATTTTAAATCTTACTTTTGCCCACGGATTTATTTTTCAATTCAGTTGTATAAGCAGGCAATGCCGACGATAATCATTCATCTAAATCGGCCATTCGAAGAACATCTGTGTTTAAAGGAACGATGGCAAATTTCTCTTTGCTTTTCTGTAATGGATTTCCAAAATATCTCGCCTTACTCCGCGAATTTAACATAATAATGTTTCAGAAGAAATATGGTAAGCATCTCTTTTGTTAATCAATAAAGAATCTGCCACATATATATTCGCCAATGTATTTTAATAAACCGAAGTAACCAAATTCCTTGTGCATTTCCTTTCTTTACTTGGACTTGAGTCTATCTTCTCTCCATTTACAGACTAACCAAATTTTCCGGAAAACACAGAATTACATAAAAATCACAACCCCTTTCCTTTCGACCTCACCTCACTCGGAGAATTCATTCCGACAATGGAAGAACGAAAAACCTTGGGTAACAACATTCCAACGAGACGNAGCGGGTAAACATTATTTTGTCGATTTCATAAGTAAATTTTACGAATATTAATAGCAAGTCTTATCATCAAGGAGGAATTGCATGAATGCACGTTGACGGAAGCTTGTAAGGTAAGGAGCTCTCGATTATAAAAATAAAGAATCTAACTAAACATTGTGTTAAGAATATCTATGTTTACAGTTATTTGTACATAAAAACTGATTAAGTTTCATAAATTGGTAAGGCTGCTTGGCGTACGAAGTTCTTGGCGTTCATGGCCTGCCTATGTTTCAACTACCAGTCGCCAGCTTCAACTTTCGATGAAGGCAAGTCTCATAAAGGTAAATTCGGTACTTTTTCTGCACGATTTCAGTGTATAATTTAAATAGTATTTGATAGTTCGTATAGGATGATAAATTTTGCTGTGGTCATAGGTCATCTAATATGAAGCACTGCTTCCCTCCAATATTTTTTAACAGTTGCGGCATAAAAATCTTTGTCACTCAGAAAAGCTTAATTGTGGAAAAAACTGATAAGGTGATAGTTAACACAATTAATTATAGGTAATATTATAACAACTTACATGTTTCGATGATGTGAAGGGGGCAAAAGTCGAAATCCACCATTAAAATAAGTAAAAACAAGAATAAATGAAAGTAAATAATGTAAAACCTAGTAGAATAGTAGTGGAAGTACTTTTTATTGGTGCCCGGACAGCTAGGGTCATTTGCACCAGCTACAGATTTAAGATATGTTCGCAGAAACGCAAAACCTTCCTCAGTCTTCATCTCATCAATGTATTGGCTCTGAGAAAATCTATCTAATTTACAATAGAAAATATTAACAGAATCAAGACAATTCTGATTAATTAATTTACTTCCAAGGTGCATCTATTGATGATCACTATTTCCTGTTTACCACTTCCAGATTACAGCAAAGGCCTCTTTCAATAAAGAAGGTTAATTTAAAATTGATGAATATAATCGAAGGATTTGCAAATTGAAATTTAAGTTTAAATTTCCGTGAGGTACAGACCAACGAAGAACTCTAAAAGTGAGAAGAGTTATGTTTAATTTAAACCAAGCAATACAAATTAATGGATAGAGTACATCACCTTATAGGGATCGGCATATTTCTTAGTATGTTGTAATATTGTGATGAAGAATGTGCCAGAGAAAGAATTGGAATTTAGCAGCTGAATAGATAAAAATAAATGTTTGGAAAATATTGCAAATATTACAGTGATGATACAAATTATAGAATAAGAGATAATAATGGATAAAAGTGATTCTGAGAAGTAAAACTTATCATACTTGTAGTTTTTGNGAATTTAGCAGCTGAATAGATAAAAATAAATGTTTGGAAAATATTGCAAATATTACAGTGATGATACAAATTATAGAATAAGAGATAATAATGGATAAAAGTGATTCTGAGAAGTAAAACTTATCATACTTGTAGTTTTTGCATGTAGACAAGAGTTTGCAATGACTGCTATGGTGAAATTCTGACAATACGTGCTAGAGCTGCATTAATGATCGCTTGGATATAGCCAAAAAAATCATTATGAAAATTATTTATGAAAATAATTGTTTGTGGAATAGTAATATCTCCTCACGCAAAATATTATCGTTTCCTTAATTAGACAAGTCGCTTGCGGCTTTAGCTCACTCTGCCCATGCCTCAAGCCAGCTCTGCTCACATAATTAAAATAATATTTAATTAACAATGGTAGTAATTTTATAAACGCTTTGATATCTAATCATGTCGCATGTGATCCCCCTCCGGGAATTGAACTCGGTACAGCTTTCACGAAGTCGAATGCCTTACTAACTTGGCTATCCAGATGTCCATTTAATATACAATCAAAAACATATTTTATGGCTGATTCTGTGAGAGCATCAATGAATATAGTTGATTAACCTCAACCTCAATATTAAATTAAACTAATTGAAAAAATTCTGGTTATAAGGGATTTAAAAACTGATTAAAGTTGGTACGGCTGCTCACAAAATAAAATTCAATGCTGTGAAATTTGTTCATGATCACAGGAATATCGTAGTTAATAAATACGAATTTTACCTACACTATTTCACTAAACAAAATGCTTAAATACAAACTAATCCACAAAATTTAGAAAAATTGCTTCTCTACGTTTAGGCTATAATAATGAGAAGATTTTCACGTAAGACCTTAATCAAAAGGGATGCCAAGAAACTTAAAAATAAAGCATTAGCGACGGCTCAATATTTTCACAGGGGAATTACCTACATTTTTCCTATGCTCAGCTTAAATGTCCCCTTTAGTTTACTCTTTACTTATAGAGGAAACCACCCATTGGAATCAGATGCACTAATTTGCACATTTTTTCTTTATCAATAAACTTATCCCATATTATTGGACAGTTCCTGGTGTTTTAAACTGTTTTTGCCTTACGAAATATTAAACTCTATAACTGATTCAAAGTAAAATATATCCTCCTTGATTACCAGCTGATACATTGATTTTCTTACTAAAGAATGCACACGTCCTGATCTAAATAAACTCTAGCTAATAAAGTTTTACAGATATTGGATAATGATATTATTATTATGAAGTAAGTGCAACGGAAGACTTCTTTTCTAATTTATTAACGTTTATATGGTATTGCTTACCTAAAGAGTTTTCACAAAACGGATTATGAACATCATTTAAAAGCCTTAAGGTCTGTATATAACTTAGCTGCTCCATTAACATGATTATTACGACCTTTGCCGATGTCTTCAATTGAAATTCATCCTAAGATATCATATTTTACATAATTGGTTATTTAATTTATTCCTTGAATTATGTATAGATTTTTATTTATCAGTTGAATTTATAAAATTTTGTATTTTTTAAGTTAAAAAATCTCAACTAGATTTAATATTACGCTTCATTAATTACAATTGTAAAGAAAGAGTTATCCTCTAAGAACTACAAAGATGGCTAAAAGCGTTCGCTAGATAGAAAAGTATAGATGCATCGTAAAATTAAATTCATTGAAGAAAATCATCCTTTGTTGAAGATAATCGATTATACAAACCCTGATATGAGGCTGAATAACCTTTACGACGATTACACTTGTCGAGGATTTTCAAGATGTTTAATTTCTTTTCGATTTATCAATTTTTCCAACATCCAACAACCGTTACGATAAAGGCGCAAACGCAGGCAACCATCGTAAGTTAATCATCCCTCAACGACAAATCTGATTGGATCTTGGTTCTGTTACGATCCTTCCTATTGGATGACTTGAAATTTCAGTGCATATCAATGCTCTACTGTTAAATTCAGTCTGGTTTACTCTAACATGTTGGCGCGATCTCATGATTACAACAACTATTTTTCGAAATATTTCGAAAATTTGTTGGCATTTCACTTCTGAAACTTTAATTTGTAGCAAAATATAATATTTTAACTATCGTATTAGAGCGAGTGAACATTATTTTTTCGATTTCATAAGTAAATTTTACGAATATTAATAGCAAGTCTTATCATCAAGGAGGAATTGCATGAATGCACGTTGACGGAAGCTTGTAAGGTAAGGAGCTCTCGATTATAAAAATAAAGAATCTAACTAAACATTGTGTTAAGAATATCTATGTTTACAGTTATTTGTACATAAAAACTGATTAAGTTTCATAAATTGGTAAGGCTGCTTGGCGTACGAAGTTCTTGGCGTTCATGGCCTGCCTATGTTTCAACTACCAGTCGCCAGCTTCAACTTTCGATGAAGGCAAGTCTCATAAAGGTAAATTCGGTACTTTTTCTGCACGATTTCAGTGTATAATTTAAATAGTATTTGATAGTTCGTATAGGATGATAAATTTTGCTGTGGTCATAGGTCATCTAATATGAAGCACTGCTTCCCTCCAATATTTTTTAACAGTTGCGGCATAAAAATCTTTGTCACTCAGAAAAGCTTAATTGTGGAAAAAACTGATAAGGTGATAGTTAACACAATTAATTATAGGTAATATTATAACAACTTACATGTTTCGATGATGTGAAGGGGGCAAAAGTCGAAATCCACCAATCAGCGCCAGGTTGATGTATGCCGTTTTGAGATTCTCCTGAAGACAAAGGAAGATCACTATCACTTCTAGTCGAGGAAATGCACACTTTGTACATTATTTCTTCGGTTATTAAACACACGTACAATGAAATTAGAAATCGCTAGTAGCACCATTGTGTGGTTTGCACATTCATCAAGACGATTAGGATGAAGTTTAAGGGCATGTTTTGTCCACCTCGTAAACTACAGCTGAAGTGTAGATTTTAAAATGTGACACAAGAATAGTTTTATACGGTTACGTATTTCAGAAGCGTATTGAAACGAAATTATTCAAAATAATTAGGGATCCTACGTCCACACTGAATGTCAGCGTCAACTCTCGAGCAAGTCAAAATCCAAACTGCTCTTAAATAATATTTCCTCGAAAATCGACCTTCGACCAATCGCAAGCCTCCTTGATCAGGCGATGTCGGGTTTGAGGTGTTTCATTACCTCCACCTTAGCAGCCTCAGAGCCTACGCTGAAACTGATACGCTTCTGGCTACTCTCGTTTAGATTTGAAACTGCCTCACGTCTGGAGACAAAAGAAGCAATTCGAATAGACTGAGGCCAAAGAATATCGCCTTAGAATCGAAGGACATCATGAGAGTGCGTTTTCCCTGAATTACTCGTATGAATTTTTTAACGTATTATTTATATGAATAATTACGTATTATTTTTTTGTTTTATGCGAAAGTATCGAGAGTATTGAGTGCAATATTTCTTAAGGCTATTAATCACCTTCTTAAAGCTAAGCCTTCCCTTGAATAAGGGAGGTGTTAAAATATTACTTGTTAACTCAAATTAAGTGATCGATGAGGTCATGTACGCGCCTTCTTTCCAAAATCATATTTCTATGTAAGAATCATTCTGACGGCCGATTTCGGCGCCGGAGAGGTTTTCTTACTAACATGGCCACTCATATCCCGAGTTTGAATACCAGAGTTTGAATGGTTTTCGTTTTTTAGTGTTAATTTTAATGCTAGCTAGCTAGCTATATACTTTAATGTAAGATGATAGAGATCGATGTTATTTCACTTCGAAAATGATCCATTTGGAGTATGCGGCAAGTACATGGGATTCAGAGAATGAAACGCATACCCGCAAACTCGAGAAAGTGTAGCGCAAAGGCTATACGAATTGATAAACAATTCTACGATAAAGAAGCAAGCGTCATACTCATGCTCTCAGACGTAGGTTGTGAATCCTTGAAAGAAAGGAGATTAGTAGTTTGTTGTATATATAAGCTACAGAAGTATAGCTAGTTGCTTACACCTCCTGCCATACGCTGAAAGGCAGCCCAAAGGGCATTTACGTGGATGTAGATGTAAAGTAAGAAAAATATTTTTATTATATCTTTATGGTACTAGACTTGTAGAGTTACCAATACTAGTCGTGGAAATTTCTTTATTGAATAGTTCAGAGTTTAAAATTAATATCTGTCAGAGAAATCAGACCTGCAGGCGATATAGTACCTCACGCTCCTTAATTATATTGCAGGGATTGTAATCAACTGTCTCTGGTAGAATCTAAAACTAAAAAATCAATAAGAAAAGTATAAAAAAGGAAATTTATCATCTCTGACTGCTGGAAGAGAGAAAATTGGTGTTGAAAATTGAAAACGCGAATGTTATTAAAATATAAATATAAAATACTGCTTAACCCGAGGGGGCTATGCTAGAGTTGACGCGTTTATTTCATTTTCTCTTAAAAATTTGAACTTAGATATTGTAAGACATTTTCGGTACTTCTCAGATCGGTGGTTTTTCCGGAGTGACTATACTTGGTCTGGCCACCGCGAGGGCTTTGGGAGAGCCTAACGCTTAAGGAATGTTGTGTGACGTGATGTACATGCACCATTTTGTTTGCTTTTCAGATGTTATTTAACCTGTCTTTTTCTTAAAACTTAGATTTCTATCAGTAGGTTTCGCAGGTTTTTCATACTCCCTTTCTAGTGGTGTTTTCCTGCTGCGGTGTATTTTTTCCTAAGTTCTAAGTTAGTTTTAATTTTTAAACCCAAAGAGTAGTTTTCTTATTTGCACTTTTTTCAAGCTATCTCTATTAAATATCATTTGACGAAGGGTTAGATGTAAGAAGAGACTCGATAGTCTCAACTTTGCCCTANGTTTGTGGAATAGTAATATCTCCTCACGCAAAATATTATCGTTTCCTTAATTAGACAAGTCGCTTGCGGCTTTAGCTCACTCTGCCCATGCCTCAAGCCAGCTCTGCTCACATAATTAAAATAATATTTAATTAACAATGGTAGTAATTTTATAAAAGCTTTGATATCTAATCATGTCGCACGTGATCCCCCTCCGGGAATTGAACTCGGTACAGCTTAAAACTTAAAAATAAAGCATTAGCGACGGCTTAATATTTTTACAGGGGAATTACCTACATTTTTCCTATGCTCAGCTTAATGTCCTCAATAGTTTACTCTTTACTTATAGAGGAAACCACCCATTGGAATCAGATGCACTAATTTGCACATTTTTTCTTTATCAATAAACTTATTCCATATTATTGGACAGTTCCTGGCGTTTTAAGCTGTTTTGCCTTACGAAATATTAAACTCTATAACTGATTCAAAGTAAAATGTATCCTCCTTGATTACCAGCTGATACATTGATTTTCTTACTAAAGAATGCACACCTCCTGATCTAAATAAACTCCAGCTAATAAAGTTTTACAGATATTGGATAATGATATTATTATTATGAAGTAAGTGCAACGGAAGACTTCTTTTCTAATTTATTAACGTTTATATGGTATTGCTTACCTAAAGAGTTTTCACAAAACGGATTATGAACATCATTTAAAAGCCTTAAGGTCTGTATATAACTTAGCTGCTCCATTAACATGATTATTACGACCTTTGCCGATGTCTTCAATTGAAATTCATCCTAAGATATCATATTTTACATAATTGGTTATTTAATTTATTCCTTGAATTATGTATAGATTTTTATTTATCAGTTGAATTTATAAAATTTTGTATTTTTTAAGTTAAAAAATCTCAACTAGATTTAATATTACGCTTCATTAATTACAATTGTAAAGAAAGAGTTATCCTCTAAGAACTACAAAGATGGCTAAAAGCGTTCGCTAGATAGAAAAGTATAGATGCATCGTAAAATTAAATTCATTGAAGAAAATCATCCTTTGTTGAAGATAATCGATTATACAAACCCTGATATGAGGCTGAATAACCTTTACGACGATTACACTTGTCGAGGATTTTCAAGATGTTTAATTTCTTTTCGATTTATCAATTTTTCCAACATCCAACAACCGTTACGATAAAGGCGCAAACGCAGGCAACCATCGTAAGTTAATCATCCCTCAACGACAAATCTGATTGGATCTTGGTTCTGTTACGNCACGTGATCCCCCTCCGGGAATTGAACTCGGTACAGCTTAAAACTTAAAAATAAAGCATTAGCGACGGCTTAATATTTTTACAGGGGAATTACCTACATTTTTCCTATGCTCAGCTTAATGTCCTCAATAGTTTACTCTTTACTTATAGAGGAAACCACCCATTGGAATCAGATGCACTAATTTGCACATTTTTTCTTTATCAATAAACTTATTCCATATTATTGGACAGTTCCTGGCGTTTTAAGCTGTTTTGCCTTACGAAATATTAAACTCTATAACTGATTCAAAGTAAAATGTATCCTCCTTGATTACCAGCTGATACATTGATTTTCTTACTAAAGAATGCACACCTCCTGATCTAAATAAACTCCAGCTAATAAAGTTTTACAGATATTGGATAATGATATTATTATTATTATGAAGTAAGTGCAACGGAAGACTTCTTTTCTAATTTATTAACGTTTATTGTGTATTGCTTACCTAAAGAGTTTTCACAAAACGGATTATGAACATCATTTAAAAACCTTACGGTGTGTACATAACTTAGCTGCTCGATTAACATGATTATTACGACCTTTGCCGATGTCTTCAATTGAAATTCACCCTAAGATATCATATTTTACATAATTGGTTATTTTATTATTTCCTTGAATTATGTATACATTTTGATTTATGAGTTGAATTAATAAATTTTGTATTTGGAAGTTAAAAAATCTCAACTAGATTTAATATTACGCTTCATTAATTACAATTGTTAACGAAAGAGTTATCGTCTAAGAACAACAAAGATGGCTAAAAGCGTTCGCTAGATATTAGAAAAGTATTAATGCATCGTAAAATTAAATTCATTGAAGAAAATCATCCTTTGTTAAAGATGATCGATTATACAAACCCTGATATGAAGCTGAATAACATTTACGACGATTACACTTGTCGAGCATTTTCAAGATGTTTAATTTCTTTTCGATTTATCAATTTTTCCAATATCCAACAATCGTTACGATAAAGGCGCAAACGCAGGCAACCATCGCAAGTTAATCATCCCTCTACGACAAATCTGATTGGATCTTGGATCTGTTACGATCCTTCCTATTGGATGACTTGAAATTTCAGTGCATATCAATGCTCTTCTGTTAAACTCAGTCTGGTTTACTCTAACATCTTGGCGCGATCTCATGATTACAAGAACTATTTTTACGAAATATTTCGAAAATTTATTGGCATCTCACTTCTGAAACTTTAATTTGTAGCAAAATATAATATTTTAACTATCGTATTAGAGCGAGTGAACATTATTTTTTCGATTTCATAAGTAAATTTTACGAATATTAATAGCAAGTCTTATCATCAAGGAGGAATTGCATGAATGCACGTTGACGGAAGCTTGTAAGGTAAGGAGCTCTCGATTATAAAAATAAAGAATCTAACTAAACATTGTGTTAAGAATATCTATGTTTACAGTTATTTGTACATAAAAACTGATTAAGTTTCATAAATTGGTAAGGCTGCTTGGCGTACGAAGTTCTTGGCGTTCATGGCCTGCCTATGTTTCAACTACCAGTCGCCAGCTTCAACTTTCGATGAAGGCAAGTCTCATAAAGGTAAATTCGGTACTTTTTCTGCACGATTTCAGTGTATAATTTAAATAGTATTTGATAGTTCGTATAGGATGATAAATTTTGCTGTGGTCATAGGTCATCTAATATGAAGCACTGCTTCCCTCCAATATTTTTTAACAGTTGCGGCATAAAAATCTTTGTCACTCAGAAAAGCTTAATTGTGGAAAAAACTGATAAGGTGATAGTTAACACAATTAATTATAGGTAATATTATAACAACTTACATGTTTCGATGATGTGAAGGGGGCAAAAGTCGAAATCCACCAATCAGCGCCAGGTTGATGTATGCCGTTTTGAGATTCTCCTGAAGACAAAGGAAGATCACTATCACTTCTAGTCGAGGAAATGCACACTTTGTACATTATTTCTTCGGTTATTAAACACACGTACAATGAAATTAGAAATCGCTAGTAGCACCATTGTGTGGTTTGCACATTCATCAAGACGATTAGGATGAAGTTTAAGGGCATGTTTTGTCCACCTCGTAAACTACAGCTGAAGTGTAGATTTTAAAATGTGACACAAGAATAGTTTTATACGGTTACGTATTTCAGAAGCGTATTGAAACGAAATTATTCAAAATAATTAGGGATCCTACGTCCACACTGAATGTCAGCGTCAACTCTCGAGCAAGTCAAAATCCAAACTGCTCTTAAATAATATTTCCTCGAAAATCGACCTTCGACCAATCGCAAGCCTCCTTGATCAGGCGATGTCGGGTTTGAGGTGTTTCATTACCTCCACCTTAGCAGCCTCAGAGCCTACGCTGAAACTGATACGCTTCTGGCTACTCTCGTTTAGATTTGAAACTGCCTCACGTCTGGAGACAAAAGAAGCAATTCGAATAGACTGAGGCCAAAGAATATCGCCTTAGAATCGAAGGACATCATGAGAGTGCGTTTTCCCTGAATTACTCGTATGAATTTTTTAACGTATTATTTATATGAATAATTACGTATTATTTTTTTGTTTTATGCGAAAGTATCGAGAGTATTGAGTGCAATATTTCTTAAGGCTATTAATCACCTTCTTAAAGCTAAGCCTTCCCTTGAATAAGGGAGGTGTTAAAATATTACTTGTTAACTCAAATTAAGTGATCGATGAGGTCATGTACGCGCCTTCTTTCCAAAATCATATTTCTATGTAAGAATCATTCTGACGGCCGATTTCGGCGCCGGAGAGGTTTTCTTACTAACATGGCCACTCATATCCCGAGTTTGAATACCAGAGTTTGAATGGTTTTCGTTTTTTAGTGTTAATTTTAATGCTAGCTAGCTAGCTATATACTTTAATGTAAGATGATAGAGATCGATGTTATTTCACTTCGAAAATGATCCATTTGGAGTATGCGGCAAGTACATGGGATTCAGAGAATGAAACGCATACCCGCAAACTCGAGAAAGTGTAGCGCAAAGGCTATACGAATTGATAAACAATTCTACGATAAAGAAGCAAGCGTCATGCTCATGCTTTCAGACGTAGGTTGTGAATCCTTGAAAGAAAGGAGATTAGTAGTTTGTTGTATATATAAGCTACAGAAGTATAGCTAGTTGCTTACACCTCCTGCCATACGCTGAAAGGCAGCCCAAAGGGCATTTACGTGGATGTAGATGTAAAGTAAGAAAAATATTTTTATTATATCTTTATGGTACTAGACTTGTAGAGTTACCAATACTAGTCGTGGAAATTTCTTTATTGAATAGTTCAGAGTTTAAAATTAATATCTGTCAGAGAAATCAGACCTGCAGGCGATATAGTACCTCACGCTCCTTAATTATATTGCAGGGATTGTAATCAACTGTCTCTGGTAGAATCTAAAACTAAAAAATCAATAAGAAAAGTATAAAAAAGGAAATTTATCATCTCTGACTGCTGGAAGAGAGAAAATTGGTGTTGAAAATTGAAAACGCGAATGTTATTAAAATATAAATATAAAATACTGCTTAACCCGAGGGGGCTATGCTAGAGTTGACGCGTTTATTTCATTTTCTCTTAAAAATTTGAACTTAGATATTGTAAGACATTTTCGGTACTTCTCAGATCGGTGGTTTTTCCGGAGTGACTATACTTGGTCTGGCCACCGCGAGGGCTTTGGGAGAGCCTAACGCTTAAGGAATGTTGTGTGACGTGATGTACATGCACCATTTTGTTTGCTTTTCAGATGTTATTTAACCTGTCTTTTTCTTAAAACTTAGATTTCTATCAGTAGGTTTCGCAGGTTTTTCATACTCCCTTTCTAGTGGTGTTTTCCTGCTGCGGTGTATTTTTTCCTAAGTTCTAAGTTAGTTTTAATTTTTAAACCCAAAGAGTAGTTTTCTTATTTGCACTTTTTTCAAGCTATCTCTATTAAATATCATTTGACGAAGGGTTAGATGTAAGAAGAGACTCGATAGTCTCAACTTTGCCCTAAATTAGCCCCTCAATTATTATTGTTATTATAATTATCTCTGATCGTACTTAAGCCAGTTTGTCTAAATTTAATGAACGATTCATATTCTGGTTAAGGTAACACTAGTCCTTCCCCAGAATTGGCTTTTTAGTTTTTATACGTACGCATAATTGCAAATCTTGAAATATTACCGTGGAGGAATGCTTTCAACAAAATGGGAAGAAAGAGTTTTGACTGAGCGAGAAGGAAGGAAATTAAAGCGAAAGGAAGGAAGCTAAGGGAACAGCTGGGATTGGGGAGACGTAAAGTAGCAGAGATGAGATGGAGAAATGAAATCTAAAGGAAGATAGCAGGAAGCAGAAAAGGTTGAGATAAACGTGAAAAAAATTCACATAAATTAATGCCAGGATGTTTTCAGCGCATTTTTCCTTGCGATGTTTGACAGCCAAATTGATCACATTTTGCGGCATTTAATGAAACAGAAGGGTTAGGAGAAATTAACAGCGGGGGATATACTGAATAAAGGAAATGCTAGAGGAAAACATTACCAGGGAAAAAATTAACTCTTCGCTCAGCGTAGGTTCGCAACAACTAATTCAAAGTGTCACTATATTTAGTACGCTATAGTATTTGCAGTTCTAACCCCCCTCACCATCAGTTGATGTGTGGGTTTAGTGCTCTATGTGGCTTTATTGGACATGATGTAAGTTAAGGATCTTTTTAAATGGATATGTGCAGATGTAATTTTTGTACATGTGACGTTACGACGGGACAGTACTCCACTTTTGACGTGATTATTGTAATAATATTCTGTTTCCCATTTCATTGACGCAAATGAAAGTAAAAGACGGTCCAGTTATCTGTAATTTAGGACGCATCTGAGTTGGTTTTAATTCGTTAGACTGTCTTGGAGGTTGAAAAGTTGATGAAAAACGCATTGCTGCCCATGGAATCCTAAAAAGAGGAAACGTTCGTATCCTTAATTATCGAATCGTATGAAGGTGTTTGTGAAAGCTTGTATTTAACAATATCAGAGCATATTAATTCATCTCATGAAATTAAAAGTCTAAAGTAAACTTTACGATTTGAGGATCAGTTGGAAAGTTCAAGATATCTTTGATGCGTATCCTTTGGATATTATTCTATCATTCCCACAAAAAAATGAATAATTAATAATGAGGAGATTCACAGACTTAATTATCTCGAAGATTGGATGGATTTAATTTTTTAAACTTTACCCTGTACATATCTAATTAAAACTTGTTTTTTTAAGTAAATTCTTCCTGTAAACCTTTTATAATGTAGTAAAGTAGAAATCAAATTCAACTAGGAAACATTTTTTCAAATCTTTCATTCACTTTGGAAAAGCAGCCGAAACAGTTCATTGTTCTTGATAGGGATCTATATTTTTTCCTCATAATTTAAAAGTATATTGATTTTGTCTTATTCCTATTCTAAAGCCCTCTTTTGAGGGAGGATAATGCTAATGAATAATTTACATCGATATTCCAGTTGTGCTTTGTGAAATCAAAAACATTCCAGCATCTGAAATGGCGCATTTATTAGCTACTGCTACAAATTCGATTAATTTGAGTGAGACGTAGAAAGGAACTTTTGAATTTTTCGCATGCTTTTTGGAATATTCTTTACCAATAGGGCGTTTGATGTCTCAGGGTTATATTTCTGGATTTAACGTGAATCATTCCCAGCTAATTTTAGGATATTTAAAATCACGATATCTCCTCAGTTAGGAAATATTCTCGGGATGGATAATCATCTAAATGCGGAAGTGGGAATCGCAAGATTGATTCGTTAAAAATGTCCAGAAATGTAAAGGAGAAGGATGTCGTAAAGATAAATTACGATGAATGAGATGTGAGGGAGGCGGAGGAATAAAGGGAATGGATGTTGGAAGGGGAGAAATAAGAATGCAAGAGACGAGGAAGATGGAGGGTGTTGTGGTCTGGAGGAGCTCTTGTTCCGTCTTCTTATTTTTTGTTTCCCGCAGTACTCGCATCCTCCGCCGTCTCTACGACTGCCGACTTTTAATATTTCCCTCTGCAAGAGCCATTCCTCTTTCCCGCATCTCCATATTTTCCTTCCCATTTTCTTTCTCTCCTTCTTCTCCGTTCCCCTTTTTCCTGTAATTTTTTTTGGATCTCTAACACCTTACATATCTTACTTCTCATTTAAAATTCCTTTTCACGGCGTTTACCAGCTTTGTGGTTTCTTCTTCTCGTTCTCATGTTCCCCTTAAATTTCATTCCAATTTAATTTCCTCCCATTTCATGACGTTAAGATTCAGCGCATTTATCCCGAAGTTCCCGTACTCCATCCTGAATGAATGAAGCCATGCAATTAGTAATCTCTGAAAACGCATACAAACTGATTGCTGTATTCTATGTATTCTCTGGTACTCTGTTTACTCTGATATGCCGTAGATCTGATGTCGTAAAATTAGATTAGCGTTCAACAACACATATACTCTATACTTGGCCACATTATTATTAATTTGATTTTTCTCACTTTTTGTGGTCCAATGCCAGTACTTTGACGGGTCTTTACCAAGTCACATAACTTTCTATTGCATTCCTAGGAACTTTCTTACCATTGATGTTGTTTTTAGTGTGACTGTCTTTTGGATATGTGTGTGGATGTTATTATTATTATGTATTTACTATTTCTTTAGCCGGATGGAACACCATCAACACAAACCTTAGCATTTCAAACAGCTGCATAAGTTCTGTTTGTAGAATAGTGAACGAATATATTGAGTCTTTTCTTTACGGGTAAAATATTTTCATCATGATTAATTTACTATTTTATAACTATATTCGTAGTTTTCAAATCGTTATGCGGCTCCTGAGCCAAAGTGATTCTTACACGTAGATATTATAATTAGTATTATAGATATCAATATCGTGGGATTTTGATTTCGCAATTATAGTAATTTTTTGAGAGTATTAATATTGAATAACCCCAGTAAAAATGTTCTCCTTTCTTTTCCCTATCTCTTCTGGGTCATTTTCTCCTTCAATTAATACCTTTCTCTTATGTCCAATCTTTCTTCTTCATCCTCTATTCCATTTCTTCCTTCTACGCATCCGGTCATATCCATTCCCTTTTTCAACTTCATTTCCCCTTCTTAGTTATTGCTGTTTTATTATCTTTGCTCTGCGTAATACTCCAAATGCATCTCCGGTTTCTTCATCGTTTTTTTCATTTATCTTTGGCCATTTCTGATTTTCTCTTTATTCTCCTTTCAATGCACTATATATCTCCTCTCGCCTCGCTCCATCTTTGCTTAAATTACCAGTCCACTCTTTCTCAAACCTTGAGTTTAAGAAACGCCAGAATCCGCTTTATAGCCATTATTTCGCTTCCGAAAAAGAGTCCGCCGTAAAAAGTTCTTTTTTGCTTGGTTTGTGGACCATTTTTCTCTCTTTCTACCATTTGTACGTTTTTGTTTCGGAGAGTTTATCTCAAGAAAAAGATCGCTCCAGACCTTCATTACATGGTCACTTAGGACCAGGATGTGTAGCAACGGGGCTCTTTGCAGAATCCTGAAAGCTTTATACTTGAGAGTAGATAAGTTGTGAATCTCATTCTGCATACATCCCATTTTTCTAGGTACAGTATGATGCTTCATATACACGACGAATCCCATTGCCCCAAGATCAAAATTAAGAACTGAATTATCCAGTTTCAAAATGCGAATCTCTATTGTTGTTGTTTTGTTTTGCATGAATATTTTAAATGGAAAACTACTAAATGACCAACCACTCTCTCTTGCATACAAAGTTTTCCAAACAGCATGGATAAATATTCTTGCAAGATATTTCAATAATGAAAGCGTTCTCCCGCATTTTGGAAATATCGGGTTCGATTTCCGCTTTTGTCAGATATTTTTATTTCCTTAGAAATATGCCTAGCCGCACAACTTTTTATGCAATAACAACCTTATTCTTTTACTTGTGTTTAAAATGAATTTGACATAGAATTACATGAATCATTCAAGATTTATTAAGCCTAAATTAGGTTTCTGAACGTTAGATATTAAACTTCCTTGGAAATTCATTTAGGTATGCTAAAAAATGTTTTATTCGATCAAAGAATCGTTAGATTAGCCCCAATCCTCTGTATATCGCGTAGTTATGTACACTCAACTTTTGACAATGAGGTTTTATTTTGTGTACATGGAATATTGCAATCTTGTACATTTATATTGGAATAAAAGCGTTTTGTAATATATAAACTTTACCTTAAAATGTTTTCAAGTAAAATCAGATATTTATGTGTATAATGTGATATTTGTATAATTTTTATATACGGTATAATTTTGTAATTTTATGGATATGTGACAGGGCAGAATGTGTTAAAAATGTAAAATAGTGAGCAAATGTTAATTAATTTTGTTTTGAAGAGACATAAGTTCCTTATTCGGTATTTATACAGATAAATATTATGAATGAGTTATATCGGTAAATTATTATTACCACGTAAAAGTAAAATGCTGGTAGCATCTGATCCGTTATCTAGGCGACAGCAAGATGTACGAATCAGTCTAAGGACGACCACTTATTTTAATAAAATATCTGCCGGAAAAGTAAAAGACGGGTTCGTGGGGCTTCGTTCAAATCAGGTAGGTATTTTAATCTACTGTTTATCCTCGGAATTTAAGGCGCGCGCCTATAAGGGGTATATAAATACCCCTTGCCTGATCCTAGAGTAATTTTCTGGTGGAATCGAGGTCTCTTTGTTTGACCGCGAAAAAATATCAAAGAACCCGTTTGAACTCATCGTACCGAAGAATTTCTTCTTCCTTGAGTTTTCTTCATCGTCGTTCCGTTTGGTCCGGTCGTTCGCATCTCTTTGCAAGTTGTACTGTGAAGATGGCGTGAATTATCCCTGGAGAGAATTTNATTTGATTTTTCTCACTTTTTGTGGTCCAATGTGTTTTGTGGTCCGGTACTTTGACGGGTCTTTACCAAGTCACATAACTTTTTATTGCATTCCTAGGAACTTTCTTACCATTGATGTTGTTTTTAGTGTGACTGTCTTTTGGATATGTGTGTGGATGTTATTATTATTATGTATTTACTATTTCTTTAGCCGGATGGAACACCATCAACACAAACCTTAGCATTTCAAACAGCTGCATAAGTTCTGTTTGTAGAATAGTGAACGAATATATTGAGTCTTTTCTTTACGGGTAAAATATTTTCATCATGATTAATTTACTATTTTATAACTATATTCGTAGTTTTCAAATCGTTATGCGGCTCCTGAGCCAAAGTGATTCTTACACGTAGATATCATAATCAGTATTATAGATATTAATATCGTGGGATTTTGATTTCGCAATTATAGTAATTTTTTGAGAGTATTAATATTGAATAACCCCAGTAAAAATGTTCTCCTTTCTTTTCCCTATCTCTTCTGGGTCATTTTCTCCTTCAATTAATACCTTTCTCTTATGTCCAATCTTTCTTCTTCATCCTCTATTCCATTTCTTCCTTCTACGCATCCGGTCATATCCATTCCCTTTTTCAACTTCATTTCCCCTTCTTAGTTATTGCTGTTTTATTATCTTTGCTCTGCGTAATACTCCAAATGCATCTCCGGTTTCTTCATCGTTTTTTTCATTTATCTTTGGCCATTTCTGATTTTCTCTTTATTCTCCTTTCAATGCACTATATATCTCCTCTCGCCTCGCTCCATCTTTGCTTAAATTACCAGTCCACTCTTTCTCAAACCTTGAGTTTAAGAAACGCCAGAATCCGCTTTATAGCCATTATTTCGCTTCCGAAAAAGAGTCCGCCGTAAAAAGTTCTTTTTTGCTTGGTTTGTGGACCATTTTTCTCTCTTTCTACCATTTGTACGTTTTTGTTTCGGAGAGTTTATCTCAAGAAAAAGATCGCTCCAGACCTTCATTACATGGTCACTTAGGACCAGGATGTGTAGCAACGGGGCTCTTTGCAGAATCCTGAAAGCTTTATACTTGAGAGTAGATAAGTTGTGAATCTCATTCTGCATACATCCCATTTTTCTAGGTACAGTATGATGCTTCATATACACGACGAATCCCATTGCCCCAAGATCAAAATTAAGAACTGAATTATCCAGTTTCAAAATGCGAATCTCTATTGTTGTTGTTTTGTTTTGCATGAATATTTTAAATGGAAAACTACTAAATGACCAACCACTCTCTCTTGCATACAAAGTTTTCCAAACAGCATGGATAAATATTCTTGCAAGATATTTCAATAATGAAAGCGTTCTCCCGCATTTTGGAAATATCGGGTTCGATTTCCGCTTTTGTCAGATATTTTTATTTCCTTAGAAATATGCCTAGCCGCACAACTTTTTATGCAATAACAACCTTATTCTTTTACTTGTGTTTAAAATGAATTTGACATCGAATTACATGAATCATTCAAGATTTATTAAGCCTAAATTAGGTTTCTGAAGGTTAGATATTAAACTTCCTTGGAAATTCATTTAGGTATGCCAAATATGTTATTATTCGATCAAAGAATCGTTAGATTAGCCCCAATCCTCTGTATATCGCGTAGTTAATGTGCACTCAACTTTTGTCAATGAGGTTTTATTTTGTTTTGTTTGAATGCTGCAATCTTGTACATTTATATTAGAATAAAAGCGTTTTGTAATATATAAACTTTACCTTAAAATTTTTTCAAGTAAAATCAGATATTTATATGTATAATGTGATATTTGTATAATTTTTATATACGGTATAATTTTGTAATTTTATGGATATGTGACATGGCAGAATGTGTTAAAAATGTAAAATAGTGAGCAAATGATAATTAATTTTGTTATGAAGAGACATAAGTTCCTTATTCAGTATTTATACAGATAAATATTGTAAATAAGTTATATCGGTAAATTATTATTACCACGTCAAAGTAAAATGCTGGTAGCATCTGATCCGTTATCTAGGCCACAGCAAGATGTACGAATCAGTCTAAGGACGACCTCTCATTTTAATAAAATATCTGCCGGAAAAGTAAAAGACGGGTTCGTGGGGCTGCGTTCAAATCAGGTAGGTATTTTAATCTACTGTTTATACTCGGAATTTAAGGCGCGCGCCTATAAGGGGTACCCCTTGCGTGATCCTAGAGTAATTTTATGTCTTAAAGTTGTTAAATGTCTTATTTATTTGTACACCTATGCTCCAGGATTAACAGAGATCATTGGCGAACTGCAATGAGGATGGTATTAACCAACGAATAAAAACCAACACAAGCATCCATGCTTGAACCAGGATTTGAACCCTGGGACCTCAGTGTTGCTAGGCTAACTCGCTGACTCCTACACCACCGAAACCGGCATGTCGGGGTTTAGCGTATTAATAGTAGCGTAGTATTAATTCCAGATTGTTCCGTCCTTGTAGATCGCGATAATAAGGACAAAAATCCAAGTCCAAATCCAACTTTAATTTAGAACGACCG
The DNA here is from genome assembly GCA_000376725.2 of Ladona fulva. NCBI lineage: Eukaryota > Metazoa > Arthropoda > Insecta > Odonata > Libellulidae > Ladona > Ladona fulva. The sequence goes on along the minus strand of KZ309160.1, from coordinate 139,739 downwards.
GTTTGCCGTCATCAGGATAAAAATATCGCAAATATGCAGCCTTTTCAGTCTTGCTGGCAAGAATAGAAGGTATGGGTAATGTAAAAGCATATACATTTGTAAACCAATATCTTTACAATGCGATAGCAACGTTTTACGAACAGGGTGAAAGTTGAGTGATTCTTAATTCTTGCAACTTGTCTGCTTCTCTGTCACGTCATTCATTTTCTCTACTAACGATCAGTCAAACGCTTGATTTATTTTGGGACAGAAACCTGCTGCACCGGAGTTACTGGTGGAATCGATGTCTCTTTGTTTGACCGCGAAAAAATATCAAAGAACCCGTTTGAACTCATCGTACCGAAGAATTTCTTCTTCCTTGAGTTTTCTTCATCGTCGTTCCGTTTGGTCCGGTCGTTCGCATCTCTTTGCAAGTGGTACTGTGAAGATGGCGTGAATGATCCCTGGAGAGAATTTCCAAGAGGAAGAATCTTATGCTTAAAAATATTTATTGTACTTACAGCTTATTTCGGGAGATTCGGGTTTACTTGTAAATAAAATGCTTAATTAATTATGGCGGGATGCTCTGAGAGGAAAATAATTGGAAGAGACTCGAGATGCCGCTCTTCCGGAGAGGAAATGACATAAATAGCAGAGGCCACCGACCTCAACTACGTCGTTTTCGTTTGTTCAACCATTAAGTTTTCCGAGAGAATCCTTACATCGACATGAAAGCAAACTTCTATTTCAGTATATTTTAAGGAAAATGTTTCAGAGGAAAGAGGATTTTCATTAGGATATGAAGCAAATAGGGATGTTTGGAAGTAGCTCGGATAGTGCTCGGATAGTACAACTCTCCATACATAGACAGTTCCACAGCAAATGTATAGCAAGGTATTCACTGAATACCATCTGATAACACGAAAAAATTACTTTATAAAACTGCGTTTTCTGTTCAAAATGGGTGGCATAGTAAATATTTCGTTATTATGGATTATGGAACTTTTACTAACCAATATGTTATGAAGCCTGTTTTAGCGTCGTGTCTTCGTGAAGGATAGGATACAACCTTATTCGCAACAGAACTCTGCTGTTTCAACAAAATTTTCTGTATGGATTATCAAATGACGATAGTTATTCTCCATATAATCTGGGATATATTTGTTTGTATTCAAAATCTTTAAGACGCGTTCACCAGAATAGCAAACTTGGTGCTGTTATTTATTCGATAATTGCAACCTCCAATACAGGTAACGAGAGGGAATACTAATCTCTGGATATGTTTATTTACTTGCTAAAGGCAGAGCTATTTGAAGTTTTATTAAATGAAGAACTTATTAAACGAAAGCTTCATGGCATAGTATCCATTTGTGTGAGATATCGCTTCCTTATCTTATGAAATATTTTTAATGCCAGTTTTTCCTAATTATGGCATCTCTTTGATTGAACTGCGTAGAAGATTAATGTGTTTAAATGTTTAAAATGGAAGATAAACTAAGAAATAAATTAAGTGCATCTAAGCTTTAACATTAGTTAACGTAAATTAGTAAACGTAAACAGGTAAAAGCAGTAATATCTCAAATAGTATCGTGTCAAATAGTGAAGAATCCTGTATCCTAGGTCCCCATTTTCGGTATAATTTTATAAAAACAGAATCGTTAGTTAATCCGGAANCATCTTCGGTATAATTTTATAAAAACAGAATCATTAGTTAATGTGAATTTCCGGAAAATAAATTCAAATTTAAACTGAATTTATCTCCAGTTAAGCGTTAAGTGTTCTTACAAGATTAATTATCGATAAAAACAATCGATATTTTAAACGACTATCACCATATCTCCTTTTAACATTTATGTTTTCTTCCAATAATCTTTTGTAACTCTAACATGCTGGTTTTCATACTTTAAAATGGGTCCGCGTTTTATCACGAAACTAATATATAACATGGGCCGCCGCATTTAATCTCAGCAGAGTGCAAACAAATTTAGTTTATCTTGCGGAAGAAGTTTTTCCAAGTTCACCATTTCTTATAGCTACATATTCGTGCGCAGAACTTCCGCTAATGCTAGTGCTTAACATTTCTTTTGTTCGGGAGGAAGTTACCGAGAATTTACGCGTTTAGTACGAAACTGAGTTGAAAGAAATATTACACAGCTGCTGGAGTAAATATCATTTTAGTAGCTGAAATAATGTGAATTTTGTTCCCTTTTTATGTTTGGTACAGCACGGAAAAAAATAAGTGTTAGCTAAATTAATTAGAAGAATTATAAGTGAAACCATATTAGTATAGAATTGATGGAAGAAAAGAAGTTTGTGAAACATAGTTATTTCAACCATTTATATTTAACATAGTTATCTCAACCAGTGATATAAATGAAACCACATTATCATGCATCAAGGGGAACTTAATTTATAATAGGGAAATTTTCTTCTATATGGTTTTATTTTTAATAGGGTAGTTTCCAATAAGTGGATCATATAAAATTTTAAATTTAAAATGTTAATAAATCGTATCACACACGATGTCGATGATTTTCTGATGTGATTGATTGACTTAATATGAGTAAAAAGAAAATTTCTATCATTATGAACAATTGTGGCTATATAAATATTTTTAGCCGAGTTCAAATGAAGGTACGTAAATTTTGATATACAAACTTTTCACGATCCATAGATTTCATTGATACAGATTTTTCCTCACTTCCTTATTACCAGATCGACCATGAACAGGAAATAACTTGTCATATCCAGAAATTTGTACGTATGTTCTACACATGTTATGTCGAGTGTCTCACGAATTATTTTGTGGCAGTTGTTATTTACTGCATTAACATTATCATTAACTAGTACGAGAATATCGTATTTGGTAATATTTTTCTTTGTTGTTGGAGATTTTTACCTTTGTGTAATTAAAATTTTACGTTAAGGGAAGGTTTCAGGAATATATTTTTTGTTTATTATTACACCTTGTTTTATAAATGCCCAAATATTTGTAGCTCGAAACATTCTCGAGACAAATTTCCTAGTACATTCGTATTCTTAGACATGCAATCGAAGGCGAAGCCCTTGTGAGTTTCACGAAATGGCGAAACAGTTTTGGAGGCGACATATCAGTAACATTTCGGGTGATTTATTGAGGGAAACGCCACCTTGGCCCTTTGCAATGTCCCCTCTTTGTCTGCCCCCCTTCTCTGCAGCTACCCTGTCGCCTCCTCCGGAAAACAACAGAGGCAGTCGATTCCGATCAGAACATTAGGGAATAACCCTAGCTTACCCTCATTGGGAATCCCAGGAACGATCTTTTCAAGTTCGACATGTACGTATGGTGAAGGAAGTTTTGCTCACAATCGATTACTTACTAAAAATTGAAACAATGAGGCAATTTTTTATATGCAAAAATACGCCAACTTAAAATTACGAAAAATATTCATGGCAGAAGCTACTTCGAAACATGAATAAAGCATTTGAAATTTTCTACGGGTACTAAGTCGTTTAAAATGAAGTTGTACTCGATACAAATATTTGATTTACCTCCTGTCCGCGAGAATTCTTTCCACGTAGCGGTTCTGGCCCGCAAGCCGTATTTCTAGTGCCCTGGATTAATGCAAAAATAAGTATAATATTTTTCTAGCTGGAGTTGAGGATATGAGGCATTACTTAACAGTGACAACAATGATCCATTCTGAGAAAAGCAAATTTATCCTCAAGCGTAGAATTATTTTTAAAAATTGCATTGTTTTTATATATTTTTCAAATCGATTACAGCTACATATAACATGATCATCATAATTTTAAAATTCATAATTCATTATTCGCCGATTTAATGTTAATTAAACCTCCACTGATTAATTCTCGGGTTCTAAAGAAATATACTTCAAAACAATGGCAACTCTACTCTTTCCTATTACATGGAACCACTTCTACCTTGATAAGAAATAAACTATTATGTTCAATTTTGGGTGCAAATTTAGGCGCTAAGATAATTGGACAGGGCCGTCGGATAACCAAGTGAGTAACGTGTTCGACTTCGGTGAATTCGACTGGGTTCGATTCTCGGGGGGCTCACGGGCGAAACGACCTTAGCTGTCGCAGCACTTGTAAATTACTGCTACTAATAGTTGGACAGTAACTTTAAGTTAAGAAACATCAATACAAAACACTTGGATCATCAACTGTTACAAAACATTTGGAACTATCCACACTCGTATCGTAAGGCCTGCGATATTTCAGTCCATTTTTCTCGTTATCTCCAGATACTAATTAAATCAGTTGATTGCAAATATCCATCCCTCGGCAGTGGCAGTTCCTTTGAAATACAAACCCGATCAAAAAGGAAACATCAGACGCTAATCACCCCTAGCCCGAGCTGGATAACGAAGCAATCCTAATATAATTCATAAAGCCCATTAAGAGAGATCGCAGATGGACGAAGTGACAGAGAAATGGGACTATCAAAAGAGAGCCGTATTCTCTCGGCAAAACAGCGGAAAATGAAAAAGGAGAGATATTATGAGAACGAGGAAGAACGGCAAAAATTGCCAACCTGCGGTTTTTGTTAAAGAAGAAAGAGGTGGAAAAAGTGGTTATGGGGTTGAAAGCGATAGAGGAAGGGGATGAAGAGGAAGTCGACGGTGCCGCGTGTCTCACGCACTCGCCGCCCAACTATTGATCCCCTTATACTCCTCCCTCTGGCCAATCCCCTCCCCCTGCCCTTCCACACCTCACCCCCTCTGCCCTGCACCCCATCCGAAATTCCCCACCGAAATTCCACCTACCCCACCCCTTTCATCTACTTCTCCCAGTTTTCTCTTCTTCACCATCTCCTGTCGTGTAAACACGCCTGGGAACTAGAGGAGGTGCTGCCCTCCAGCGGCAGTCTTTGCAACTTTGGAGATTCCATCCATTCCCTCAAACTTGTAAGAAAACCGTCTTCTTGTGGGCGAAAGGCTGCAGATCTCGGTGACCGCAAAAGAGCCCTCTTCCGATGCCTTTTGTCGTTCTTTGGGCGCCGCGGGGTTGTCTGAACGTACGACATCGGCTGGTGGATTGCAGTTTCCGACCAATTCGATTTTATTTTCGGTTCTTAAGAAGTTTGCGTCAGAAGTCATAGGTCCTCATCCATCGTCGGTTAGGAAGAAACAGGCATGGTTTTTCTATGAGAAATCTATTCAAATCTTCAGAACTGATCAAAGATAGCGAAGCGTTTCAAACCGATTTTTGTTTCTACATCTACATCTACAAAAATAACTTGCAAGCCGCCTTTTGGGCGAGGGGCAGGGGGTGTAAACGCTAAGCGTTCGTGTTTCCTCTTTGGCTTATTGTTATCATGTATCGTTCGCGGAAAGAATGAGTCCCTAAAGCGAATTGTACTCGAAACTATTTTTATTATTTACGCTCATTGTCGGATCGGCAGAAGTAGCAGGGGGGTCGCATAGTACCCATGTTGTCGCTGATGGCGGAAGACGTAATGTACCAATTACGTATTCCTCCAATGTACTTTCTCTGAATTTAGCAAGCAATCGCAGCCTATCTTTTACTCTCCTTTCTTTCAGGGATTCCTAACCATTTGAATTTGCAAAACGTTTCCTTTTGCGTCGTAGCGCTTTTTAACAAAATGTATCGCCTTACGCCGCACTTTACCGAGTTCATGAGAATAAGTTATTCGCTGTTCATACGCTAGATCCCTTATACTCGCCGCATATTCCAGATGGGCCCTGACTAAGTAACATCGATCTCTAACCTTTTACCATCTACCTACAATGCGCATATAAAATTTGTTTACAATAACTTTACTCGAAAACAATGAAATGCAAATTCAGGAGTGGAGATATAAAGGAGAAAAGAAGAACTAGGGATGTCCGAGTTCAGATATCCATTTGCGTTCAAGAATAGTTTTTTAGCTTTTGATAACCTATTTTGCATATATTTTACATTTAGTATTTACATTTTAGATTGTCACTGTGCCGTTCATTGAACTTTTCTATATGGAATAATGTTTGCAATGTGTACATGACTCGTTTGTTTCGAGGGGACACCAATTACATTATGGTTCGCTCGTTTCAGTTTGTTTGTTCATCAGTTATTTTATTGGGTTCAATTCAGTTCCAAAATTTTTCCTTTACTTTCTGATAACTAGTTTTTTCCTTGTATCACTCAAAAACTTCTATTTGTTCTTTCACTGTCTTTTTACTTTCTCTTCTCTAGAGGATCCTAAAATCCCAACATCTTTTTCTTCCGCAGTTCATCACCTATCAATCTATTATATTCTAAGAGAAATAGTTATAAATTTGGGCGTATTGAGGAAATTTCCTATTTCTTGAAATTAGGGTGACACGTAGTTTGTGATGGAGTTTCATGCATTGCGCATACTCCTTACGTCTTTTGGAGAGATTTGAGGACCTCTTTACATCTTAGGAGACTACCTGCGGTTTCTTATGTTATTCTCATAAACACCAGTTGAAGGGATCGTGGTAAATTTTTGTCGAAATTTCGCCATAATCGAATATAAATGGATTGCGTTTATTAGGTATTTTATTCACTGAAAACAGTTTTATAGGTTATTTTTCATAAATCAACTAAAGGAATCTCATTCTCTACGAAAATCTTAAGATGTTCGTGATGGCTAAGTTACATTGGCGGATTCAAGGGAGATGTTAAATGGCGACCGCACTCTTCCCACTTAATGACTTTATAATGCTAGAAATTTGCCTAGAATGTGAAGAGCTTTAATTAAAATCTGATTATGAAGTGTGCCTACGATCAATATGCGTCTAATACACACATAACCACAAAATGGTATTTGAAATTTAATTGGAGATGAGTCAATGAGGAAACCGTTTTAAGCCGTCCTGGAAAGTTAGCTACCTCGACAGGTGTTTGGATCCGACCCTGTGCAGTTACAATGTCGTTAACATTATTACGCATACCCATAGGATACCTCACTTAGATGTATAATACCTTAAATCACTTTTAAGTCAACTTCGCGGTCTTTCTCTTCTCTGCTCCCAGTTGAGTGCGGCCAAGAGGGCGGTTTGTACGGTGGAGTCTTGGTAGGAGGTGAGGTTCTCTTACACCGTTTGTGTGCAGGTGGCGCTGCCCGCTGCTGCCCCCTTCTTGCCGACTCCCGTACTTTGAAGGTATCACAATGGGTTAGAATAGGGGGATGGGAATGGCAAGTTTCGTTCCCTCCTCCGACGGAGTTCATAGATAGCTATGGAGCGTGGGAATTGTTGTGGATGATGGGATGGGAGGCCGGCGGAGCTAGATCGGTTTCTCATTGCTATTCCTTTCGGAAGATGTCTGTGGTAGAGAGGAGTATAGTATACCTTCACTGTCGCGCAGACTCGATTGGTTTAGACCAGCAGCACAGCTCTCAAGAAGGGAAGGGCAGCACAGATTTGACGAAATGATCGCAGGTCACGCATCAAAATGTTTCCAAAATGGTAATTTTTGTGGTTTAAGAGTGATATTTCTTACGCTTACGCAATTTTTTTTAATTGTAATACTGGTCAACCTAGACTAAACTATGTCTGATTAATACAGACAAAATTACTATCGTAATTATAACTGAATTATTTGTTTCACAAAACACGAATGATTAACCACTGTGATACATATTATCAGCAACGATCTTTTCGTAATTTTGGTTAAATGAGAGGATATTTTCGAAATGTTATTCCAAGAACCTCTTTACGGAGAATTTCTTTCCCAGAGAAAAGATTTATTCTGTCCACAAGTAATTTATTCCAGCGACCATCGAATCGGTGTTTCCAGCCATAATCGGGCAATGATGGTTAAAAACCATGGAAGTAAAAATTTTTGTGGACAGTATATATTTCTCTGTATTTATGAATTAAAATGTTCCACGAAAAATCTCTGGACACCATCAAATATGAATTCCTTTCATTCTTTAACTTCAAAATTATCACCGATTTTCGTAAATAGGTGTACTTTCCAAAACCTATCGCGCATAGCATAGTGAAACATAGTGGACCGCGCGGGGCCTATCTTATTTTGAAGGCCTGGAACAATCGTTTTGGATTCGGTCCGGATCTTGGATCTTCAAGCTAGGGAAAAATTACTCTCTAATCTAAAATTTGAGGATGTTCATGGCAAAATAAGGATTGCGGAAATTGAGAACACTGCATCCAGTAATGGAAAATGTTATCCCATTTTGTCTTGAAAGCACTAATTTTTTGCAATATAAACTTAAAAATCAAAGACATACAATTAAATACAAACATCCTTCGGGTGAAATTGGCAATAGAGAGCCCCATCATCCATTTAACCTTGGTCAAAATAATCTATAGATCCTGAATGTAACATTATGTAAGGTATTAAACTACCATACATATAGATTTTATCATACCTAGTGGAAATAGAAATAAAAGGAGGAAGGACAAAATGGTTTTGTGAAGGGAAAAATAGTGATTTTTTCATCACAGAAAAAAGTTTCCACTGCAGGAAAACACCCACAAAGATAAAGGGGGGGGGGGGGTGGAAAACCTGCAGAAGTTGTTGGAGAAGGCGAAAGAAATAAAGAGATAGATTACGTAAAGGATAAAGAAATCACAAATGTTATGATCGTATACAACAAATATCAGATCATAATTATTCTTTCTCAATTAAAGTTGAATATAAAAGATATTTAAACGTAGTGTATATTATGAAAACTGGATTCATAATCAGTTGCGTCCGTGATATTAGTACAAAAAGTAAATAAAAAATAAAGTAAATAAAATCACACTATACAGTATAATATACATAATTGCCCAAGAAGTTCGTCGTTTGTTTGAAAATTAAATAATTAGGAGATACACAATTACGTACAGGGAAGGAACAAACAAAGCAAAACAAGAAAGGAATTTTAAAAAAGAAGGAAGGAGTACGTAATACGTTACCATAATCGAGCATTAACTTCCCCTCGAGTTCGATAGCTTCTTTATCTCCTTCTCTGCTACAGTGTTAGGGAGTCCAAACTCGAAAGAAATTTTTTTTGGAATTGATAACTTCCTTTTAAATATTTGGTGAATCTCATCCGGTGAAATTTTCTTAAAAAGTGACTCGAAATAAAAGGTTATAAAAGTATTTCTATTAAAAAATACTAGTAACAGGAACCTCTTATTCGGACGTACTAAAAAAAATGTTATCAACAGTGAAAGTGCTAAAGGTTTAGTATCGATAAAATAGGCCCACTTTTATGGCGAATTCCATGATCTATAATTAGAGAGAATATATTTAGCGTTTAATCCAACGTTGATAAATTATAATATAACCAGGCGTGAAGAAAATTTAATGTGATTTAATGTTTATCATACTACATCGTGAGATCACTCACGAGCATAGGTATTCGGGGCTGCGATTTCGAATTCACTCGTTTCATATTTATTTAGGCAGGAATATGATTGCCGTCAGACGCGTATATACACTCATCGCGGACGTTGAAATCTGCGGATGTATTTGAACCAGACGGAGGATGAGAAGGAACTTCAGAGGAGTTCGGGACGCTTCGCTTCCCCATCTTAAACTGAATGCCACTTTTGCGCCATGATAGTACTTTTGCATCAGTCTCGTACTTTGCGGAAGTAAATGAAGGTGGATGCGCTACACTCGAAAGACGGGTTAGTTAAATTGAGTCGCATACCTAGGGCGTTGGGATGAGATCACTCCTTGATGTTCACATGACGAGGATTACGAAGAGAAAGAGAGAAGATACCCTTCCCTCGGGATACAAAATGCCGTCGAATAGATTTTCAAAATCCTTCCTCAGACTTCGGAAGGGGAATATCTTTTGAAGCGTGGGTCGCTTTTTCAGTCTCCCGAAAAAATATTCGGGGCTCAAAAGCAATTCATTCTCCTCTTTATCGGAGGGAGTATTTCGGATGCTCAAACCCAACCAAGGTATGAATGTCAGGGTAATGATCCTTCGTCCTCATTAAAACGAGTGCGATGAAATGCTCAGGCGTAAGCCTTTGTGAAAAAGCTAAAGGAAAATGATTTAACCAAAAATACGTCTGTAAACGCATTAAGTTCATAATTTTGGAATCATCGCACTTTACATTGTGTTCTTACGATCAGATGTGTCATATGAAGTCAAGCTGAAGCATTTTAAAAAAATTTCCCTGTCATGATTTTATTTAGTTATGGTTTACGAGAATACTATGGATTTAATTCCCTAGTGTATTATATTTTAGAGTAAAAGTTAATAAAGTCCATAGCGAGGAATCCCTTTATTTTGTATGGCCTGGGCAGGAGGCATTGGCAGTGAGGTGAAGGTGGTCAGCGTATCGGTTCATACGCCGCATAATTGGATTTTCTAGACCACTTGGACCCGCTGCCAATTTATTCAGGTAGCTCCCATTTTTTTCACGGTGCTGGGTCAGCGTCGTGGCCAACACCGGTAATCGAACGAATAGTTGGCTATCTTAGGATAATGTTTTAATTTTAAGCAACGTGTGTTTTAAGAATGTTATTTTAAGTTTTTTGCCTACGTAAATCAGTCTTATCTCTAAAATGAGCAAGCAAAAAAACTTGTTTTTTATGTATTTCTTCTTTTCATCGCCACATTTATGAAATAAAATTCATAGCAAATGTAAACAAATCATAAGCTGTGGCAATTGTAATGGAGAAATTATCAAGTACCGTTTGCGTAGAACTAGAAATATATTTCTCCACAGAATGGGACTCGATAGCTATTCGTCGAAGAAGAATGACAATAGATAATTGCTATCTACTCCTGATCGTGCAAGTAAGTGGATTATGATAGGCCTTGAGGAAGAGAATGAATCTTCATGGTATTTTCCATCACGTTTATTTTATCCGTTTACTCACGCATTTATTTATCCAAATCAATAACCCGTTTTGTCGCAACCGAATCTACGTAGTAAATTAAACTAATTATGAACTCGGGACAGGTTTATTACGTATGCGTACAAAGAGAATAAAATCTTATTCCCCTTGAAAAATCAAAGCGACGTCTATTCTAAAATGATATAGCGAACTTTTTCCAGAGCGAGAAAAACATGAAAAAGGTCGACTCACACCCTTCCGACAGAAGTTTGATTTTTTTCATATATCTGGAATACGGAAAGATCAGCTAAATTATGAAGAGAAGTCGCATGGAAGATGTAGTTGGGAAGGTGCGGAAGAAGGGGTTGGGGAATCATCCCTTCCTCGGAGCAGTGGATGAAAGCGGAGGAACGCGGAGGGAGGGACAGATTGGCACGTAATGCGGAGAGGGGCCGGCAGGTGGCGGTGGGGAGGCCAGAGAAGCCAACGGAGGGGGCGAATTCCCCTCCTTTACGTGTCTCGTTCAGTCAGTCCGTGGCCGTGAGGGAGGGAGGTAGTGTCATGGCTGGAGACGGCGTTGCTTTTTCTCTGTTGTAAATAACCAAGAAGAAACGAAGGGACATGTCTTGAGGTGGAAGATTTTTTAACTCATCGTCACATAGTGAGAGGACAGGAGTTTTTACACATAATATCGTAAAAAAGTGGTAGATATCAGATACTTCCAGCCGCGTTTATACAGGTAAATAGAGGTGCGATTCCGTTGTTTTGGTTTCTCGCCCGGAGCCAAAAGCGTATCGTGAGACTCGTGCTTTGTTTCTTTCGCGTTCGAACCCCGCGAGTGAGTGCTTTTTCACCCATTTGTGCCAGTGTGATCGTTTATTTCCATCGATGTATCGCCGCGTACACATGTATCTGCGTATGTAAATGTTTCCAAACGTGTGCTTCCGTCTTCTGCGAGGGGGTCTTTAGAAAGATCGAGGCAGTCGTGAACGGCGAAACTCGTGAAAAAGTTTTCGTCCGTAATCACCGCTCTTTCCAGCGACTCCTCGCCAAAGTTTCCGCGCAAGAAGAAAAACGTATGTGGTACGTCCGTCCCTTACCTTCTCTACTGCCGTGTATCAAAAAGATATCAGCCGCTCCGTGCCCAGATGTTTCCTACCTTCTGGACCAAGAATGTTCCACGCCACCGTTTGAAGAATTTTGGAAGGGCTTTCTAAACCTCGACGCCTTGAAAAACTCTTTGTTTTCGAGTAGCAAGTCGTCTCCCGATTTTCAATCTTACCTTTTTGTGCCGGAAGACAACTAAACATCGCCGATTCACTTTATAGAGAGGAAGTCTTCCTTGTGTTTTGTGCAACCGTGTCTGCCATTCGATCATCCACTCGATTCATCCATCGTTTTCCCACATCGAGATGGGGACATGACCACCGACGCCAGCTGTTGACACCGACGCCTTCCGACGCCGCGCTTGGAGCAGAAAGGGCGTCGATTTTTGTTTATAACGTGGGTCCTGCCAGCGTAAAGCGGGCGACTGCAACGGTGGAAGGTGTCTCTGAAGGAGATAATCGCGGGGGGAAAATGTCCGCCAACCACCGGATGCGGGGGCAGCAAAGGGAAGACAGTGCCCACGGAGGCGGGGGCTCCCTCGGCCCTCTTGTTCTTCCACTACGCCTCCCGGCCTTCACCTTGTTGCTCTTCTCGCTTGTAGTCGTGCCGACTCTTGTGGAATCCACCTCCGGTGAGTGCCTCTCGATTGTCTTTGCTTCCGTTCTTTGTCTGCCGAGCATTCTTTTGTTTCGTAACGCGATCCGTAGAAGTGGATTTGTTGCCGTGTTATGCTCTTTTCTCGGTCATTCCTCTGTTGATGGCTTAGCGGTGGGATGAGCACCTGCTCATATTACTATCGAACATGTTTTCCACATCGTTAACTTCCACAAATGTAGTTGATATGGTACAAAAAAGGCGTATACCTTGTCAAGTATGCGTTCCATACGCGTTGGCGCCAAAAACGTTCCGCCTGAATGTTTGTGAAATTCGAGCATCGAGCTTGCAAGTAAATAAAGCTGCCTTTCACGCGTTGATAATCAAAGTCTCTAGTATTTGGTGTAGTGTCTCCGAGTCTTGCTTTATTCGAGTACATACCAGGCGGATCGAGCAAATATTGCTTCAAGTCCATAACGACATTGGTTTGGAATTGTTGAAAGTTGTCTTTCCTCGCCTTTCAAAGTGAATTAATGTGTTTATAGTAGGTCCTTGTGTTTTGGTGTAAATATCTAACTATGAAGAAATGGTATGATGAATACTTATGTTATCAAAGTATTATAATTTCCTAAATGCTTAGTTTTCGGTTTATTTGTATGCTATGTATAATAAATAAATAATAGCAATAATAATAAACTTTTATAATTTTGCCTCAATCTTTTTCATGGCTGTGATGATATAAAAGCTCAAGGGATATGATTCATGCCGAATAATAGGATTAATTAAGGATTTTCCTTATGCAATGTTACGAAAAGTGTTACTCGTAGAGTCATTGTACTTCACTAACGTGAGCTTGTTCTGCTTATAGCATTCTGGCTCAGTGAGGAAAGCAAGGGTACCTCACTCCTCATCTTGCCTAGTAAGCCTCGTTTTCTTCTACTAGCTTCTCGTCTCTTTCTTGTTATAGCCATCCAAGTTATCTGTCAGAAAGAAGAATGTTGCTGAATATTACGATGTTACTATCTCTTATGAAATCCAGTATACCAGAGCCATCTATTTGAAGGAATTTAAGTTCTGGGTTGTGTACTTGATATGCCTTTCATAAGGATTTTACCCATTCAAATACATAAAAGTTTAATGAGCGTCTGTGAGCAGATTCACCATACGAGATCATCATTGATTCATGTTAAACGAGAAGGGTTCAAAATGTTACTTTGGTCAAACTTCCTAGCCTTTAGTCTCAAACTACAGCAATACTCAGCGATATCGTTTAGTAGCAATCTCATAATGAGAGGTCTCCGGGGATTATGCGAGCTAAACATTTATGTTCGCCCCAATATTGAAACAGTTGTCGTGTGTGGATCCGAGTGAGATCACACTTGTACGATTTTATCATTGTTTATTATTGGGATATTTCCAGGTGCGCGTCTAAATGTATTTACCAAATTACCTTTCTTTCTCTCTCTTTACAAATTGGACGTACTAGCTATAAAAGAATTCCATGGCAATGACTATTTCTTTACGCATAATCAATTAGTTTTAACACAACTAAAAAAGTACTTCAAACTTTTCTTACCTGGTTTTGGCAAATGATATTAATAACTTTTCATAGTGCATTGTCAATGGTGTATCTAATCATTCTGTAACGATTCAATTAGCTCTACCTGAAGAATTGGTGAATTTAAAAATGTTACATACATAATTTATGTATATTTTAGGGTTCAGCAGTTAATTCTTCGCGATTAATTAATTTTTTATTCCAAGCACAAAAAAGTTTATAATGATTTAGTCACTACTGTTTTTCTTTTTAACCAACAAATTCCTACGCGGTATTCACTTCAAAACAAACACGGACATTTCCGAAAAAAATCTTGGAGAATACACCTTCAGAATGGAATTCGCTATTGCGGGGAATGCCACGGAATGATATCTCATCACTACTTCCTTTCATTGATTACACGTTAGGCATTACGAATCCTCCGGGCAACCGGGGAGCATCTCGAGGAAACATAATTCGAAGTAACTTACGCCTTAAGAGCGTGGAATGTCTGAACACAGATGAAAGGGGAGAGTTTCGAAGCAAGAAAATGTATAAAAAAGGAATAATGGTAAGGTGGGATGAAAGGAAACGAGCAAGTAGAATCCGAAGAATCCAAAGCTTGGTAAGAGAGGAGGGAGAAGAGCGAGAGCATCAGAGGAACGTTCACACCGAAAAGAGTTCTAAAAGTTGGAGTATCGGTCGATAAGTTCAGCTATAGTTATTCATAAAATTCACACTCACAGCCGAGGTCTTGTGGAAATCCATCATGTAGAATGAAAGGAGGCGTTGTGAAAATGTTCGTTGGAATTGTTGTTGAAAAAGTGTAACGCCTTTTTTCATTCTATGTAGTTATTCTTATAGTAAATATGTTCACTGGCAGCTTGAGGTGGCAGAAATATGCGAGCGAGTGAAAAATTCTTTATATGGGTACATATAATTAATAGGTATTCGAACAGTCTCGCTGAAGTAAGCATGATTCATGGTTTCTGGTTTCCATAATCAGAGTCTGGTCTTTCTGAGGATTGACATTTTCAAACAATAATAGAAAGGCCATTTTTATGATATGTTTATTACTAATTAGCTAATTGAATTTGGATCGATTTTGTAAATTTTTTATAGATTTCGTATTGTAGACCTTTATGTAAAAAGTCCCAATTTAAAAAGGAAGAGCGAAGAATATTGAGAAAATTGGGTTTATATCAAGGCTGTCCAACCTAATTGACAATAAGGACCACTCCAATTAGGAAACCCTTCATTCTTATTTACACAGTACATTTTACACGTTAGGGCTGCTGGATAGACAAGTGGGCAACGCGTTCGACTTCGGTGAAAGCGGTCCCGGGTTTGATTCCAAGTGGGGGCCCACGTGCGAAATGACTCAAGCTGTCGAAGCACTTTTAACAATACTACTACTATCTTTCGCGCCAAACATGCAGTATACCTGCAGGTAGATTAACATGTCTGAACGTATAAATTAAGTTGAAAACAACTCGGTAATACATATGAGGATTTTCATAATTTACGCTTATTTTTATCGGCGGACACAACGTTCTTAGATCTCAATTTACTTTTACTATTCACTACGACCTTTGGAAAAGTTGGTCGACCAGTTTAGCGGGCCCCCGTTCTGGTTCACGTGCCATATGCTGGACGCCCCAAGCGGAGATGCTCCGAAGAGAGGCAATTTTTGAGGATGATTTTCCAAACCCGTAGAAAATTCAATAATCTGCAGAACAGGAATGAATGGAAATAAATGATGCCATGGCAGAGGTTATGGGAAAGGGCGTAAGGGGAGCGAATGGAAGAAAAACTTGCATCAAGAAGGATAAATAATGGAGGAATCGAAGATCGCCCAGAGGCAGGGACGGGTTTGCCGTTACGCGCACTAGGTTCAGGGGGCCTCGTTGTAAAAGGGGCCCAGAAAAGGATGTCTTATCGTTTTTTTAAGATGAATAATCTCTTAATGTTCCTCCAAGTGGTCCTTGTGCCTAAGTAATTTGCTCCATCAGAAAAGGATTAGGATACAAGGAGATAAATTATGTCAAAGTTGCAGGTGTGTATGTAGCTAAATATATAGCAAAATAAATAAACGATATTATATACACAATTTTTCGAAAGAGCGAGTAGTTCAATGTGGTGCGGGTATATTGACGGCAAACAAGGCTCTCAGAGCTGGAAATGGCATAGAATACCAAGTATATGGAATAGCATTATCGGAAGCACTCAAATCTTCAGAGGATGAAGAGACAGGAGCTCGATGTGCAAATGAGGTCTGCATAAAATTCTACTTGTTCCCAATAAATAATATTATCAACGGCATATTCCCATGAACGCAGAACAT
Source organism: Ladona fulva (assembly GCA_000376725.2). Taxonomy (NCBI): domain Eukaryota; kingdom Metazoa; phylum Arthropoda; class Insecta; order Odonata; family Libellulidae; genus Ladona; species Ladona fulva. Next base: position 123,390 of record KZ309160.1, on the reverse strand, counting down.
TCTTCTCCAGCATCTATAATAATGAAAAAGTTGAGATAAACCCCCATAGAGAGCCCAAATGAGGCTCTCTTGGGTTTTACGGAGTAAAAGAAGCGAGGAATTGAAGGGATGTGGAGGGTAGCGAAATCGTCGATGTAAGACAGAGATCCTTCTAAATGTTTCAGAATATCGGTCGTTAATGTTTGAGACCATGAATATACCACAGAAACATGAAAAACCCTTTGCATACGGAAAATAATAGGATATGACGTAACGATCACTTTTGAAGTGATCGGAAAATGGGTAATGGATTGGGTATTTGCATGTACTGGGAGCTGATGGGCGAGACTCAATGCTTTCGAAACGTGGGACTTAAACGCACAAAAAGGGACGAAATGAGTTGGCCATGGGGATTATATGTAACATTTTTGTACCAGAAGTGATCCGCTATAATAGGGGATCATATTGACTTTTAGAATCGATAGATATCTACAGTAGGCTTTATTTCTATCTTTTAATATAGGTTCATTTGTATCAAAGATATATCAGCAGAAAAGAGAGGATTATATACGCTCAAAAGGCTTCTTGGAAATTTTTTCGTATAGTACGAATAATATAGGAAAGGTAATATATGAAGAGAATTACTGAGAAATGAACCGACATATCGCGAGAGGTTAGAGCGAAAAAGAAAAATTTAATAAGAAAAGTGAATAGTAAAGCGGAATCCGCCTGAAGATTTTAGATAATATTTGAACTATGGAAGAAATGAGAGTTTCTGAAGGTCGTGATTAGTGCTAACATCCGGACTCAATTATAAATATAGGACTCATATTTTTTGTGACTAGCTATGTTCGTATTCCGTTTACTGGAAGTCAAACGATCGTCCCTTTGTCCTAGAATAAAAGTCGTCGATATGTTCGTTTCAACTTTTCGCTTCAAAACGGTGGTTTACCTCTGCCCTTTAGAACATCAATCACTTCAACACTAAGGGTCGTCTGCCATCCTTTGTCAATCATCCTTTGATCTCAACCCTTAATCAAACAAATTAATAACGCATTATTCTTTTTGTCTAAGAAGAAAGTCTCGTTTGTCTTACCTTTGATTACAGTTATTAAATTAAATCATTATATAGTCATTTGATTAAAGGGAATTAATTGGCGATTCGATTATCTTGAATAGCCCTTCATAATCTAATTAACTATTTTGCTCTATACTGGTGCAGTATATCCTTTGACGTTTTAATTATTAGTAGTCTATTCTGTTGTTCTTTCAGTTTTGCCTAATTATTTCTTACTGATTTCCATGTATGTCCGTACCAGTTTTACTCGTATATTTAGTGATATAGAAGACAAAATTATGGAAAAGAAATTTCTTAACGTAGTCTAATACTTCTGTAACGATGAGTCTTGATCATTTTACTTTGTAAACTTGTTTTTCACTTATAATAGTTTGTGACTTTCAATTGTCATGATTATTTTATACTAATAAATATGAAATTACACGTAGAAAGTATGGCCACCTTGGCAGTCGTTGTTGTGTTGTCTGCCCAGTTTATACAGTAAAACCCGTTTAAGACGTACCCGCTTAAGACGTTATCCCGCTTAAGACAAGATTTTCTTCCGGTCCCGGTCCCTACCACACGAATCACATGGTAAAAATACCGCTTAAGACGCTCTGCTTCCCGCTTAAGACGAAAATTTTGCCCGTCCCCAGATGCGCTACAACCCGCTTTAACCGAATNTAGATTTTGTATTGTAGACCTTTGTGTAAAAAGTCCCAATTTAAAAAGGAAGAGCGAAGAATATTGAGAAAATTGGGTTTATATCAAGGCTGTCCAACCTAATTGACAATAAGGACCACTCCAATTAGGAAACCCTTCATTCTTATTTACACAGTACATTTTACACGTTAGGGCTGCTGGATAGACAAGTGGGCAACGCGTTCGACTTCGGTGAAAGCGGTCCCGGGTTTGATTCCAAGTGGGGGCCCACGTGCGAAATGACTCAAGCTGTCGAAGCACTTTTAACAATACTACTACTATCTTTCGCGCCAAACATGCAGTATACCTGCAGGTAGATTAACATGTCTGAACGTATAAATTAAGTTGAAAACAACTCGGTAATACATATGAGGATTTTCATAATTTACGCTTATTTTTATCGGCGGACACAACGTTCTTAGATCTCAATTTACTTTTACTATTCACTACGACCTTTGGAAAAGTTGGTCGACCAGTTTAGCGGGCCCCCGTTCTGGTTCACGTGCCATATGCTGGACGCCCCAAGCGGAGATGCTCCGAAGAGAGGCAATTTTTGAGGATGATTTTCCAAACCCGTAGAAAATTCAATAATCTGCAGAACAGGAATGAATGGAAATAAATGATGCCATGGCAGAGGTTATGGGAAAGGGCGTAAGGGGAGCGAATGGAAGAAAAACTTGCATCAAGAAGGATAAATAATGGAGGAATCGAAGATCGCCCAGAGGCAGGGACGGGTTTGCCGTTACGCGCACTAGGTTCAGGGGGCCTCGTTGTAAAAGGGGCCCAGAAAAGGATGTCTTATCGTTTTTTTAAGATGAATAATCTCTTAATGTTCCTCCAAGTGGTCCTTGTGCCTAAGTAATTTGCTCCATCAGAAAAGGATTAGGATACAAGAAGATAAATTATGTCAAAGTTGCAGGTGTGTATGTAGCTAAATATATAGCAAAATAAATAAACGATATTATATACACAATTTTTCGAAAGAGCGAGTAGTTCAATGTGGTGAGGGTATATGGACGGCAAACAAGGCTCTCAGAGATGGAAATGGCATAGAATACCAAGTATATGGAATAGCATTATCGGAAGCACTCAAATCTCCAGAGGATGAAGAGACAGAAGCTCGATGTGCAAATGAGGTCTGCATAAAATTCTACTTGGTCCCAATAAAGAATATTATCAACGGCATATTCCCATGAACGCAGAACATTCTTCTCCAGCATCTATAATAATGAAAAAGTTGAGATAAACCCCCATAGAGAGCCCAAATGAGGCTCTCTTGGGTTTTACGGAGTAAAAGAAGCGAGGAATTGAAGGGATGTGGAGGGTAGCGAAATCGTCAATGTAAGACAGAGATCCTTCTAAATGTTTCAGAATGTCGGTCGTTAATGTTTGAGACCATGAATATATCACAGAAACATGAAAAACCCTTTGCATACGGAAAATAATAGGATATGACGTAACGATCACTTTTGAAGTGATCGGAAAATGGGTAATGGATTGGGTATTTGCATGTACTGGGAGCTGATGGGCGAGACTCAATGCTTTCGAAACGTGGGACTTAAACGCACAAAAAGGGACGAAATGAGTTGGCCATGGGGATTATATGTAACATTTTTGTACCAGAAGTGATCCGCTATAATAGGGGATCATATTGACTTTTAGAATCGATAGATATCTACAGTAGGCTTTATTTCTATCTTTTAATATAGGTTCATTTGTATCAAAGATATATCAGCAGAAAAGAGAGGATTATATACGCTCAAAAGGCTTCTTGGAAATATTTTCGTATAGTACGAATAATATAGGAAAGGTAATATATGAAGAGAATTACTGAGAAATGAACCGACATATCGCGAGAGGTTAGAGCGAAAAAGAAAAATTTAATAAGAAAAGTGAATAGTAAAGCGGAATCCGCCTGAAGATTTTAGATAATATTTGAACTATGGAAGAAATGAGAGTTTCTGAAGGTCGTGATTAGTGCTAACATCCGGACTCAATTATAAATATAGGACTCATATTTTTTGTGACTAGCTATGTTCGTATTCCGTTTACTGGAAGTCAAACGATCGTCCCTTTGTCCTAGAATAAAAGTCGTCGATATGTTCGTTTCAACTTTTCGCTTCAAAACGGTGGTTTACCTCTGCCCTTTAGAACATCAATCACTTCAACACTAAGGGTCGTCTGCCATCCTTTGTCAATCATCCTTTGATCTCAACCCTTAATCAAACAAATTAATAACGCATTATTCTTATTGTCTAAGAAGAAAGTCTCGTTTGTCTTACCTTTGATTACAGTTATTAAATTAAATCATTATATAGTCATTTGATTAAAGGGAATTAATTGGCGATTCGATTATCTTGAATAGCCCTTCATAATCTAATTAACTATTTTGCTCTATACTGGTGCAGTATATCCTTTGACGTTTTCATTATTAGTAGTCTATTCTGTTGTTCTTTCAGTTTTGCCTAATTATTTCTTACTGATTTCCATGTATGTCCGTACCAGTTTTACTCGTATTTTTAGCGACATAGAAGACAATATTATGGAAAGGAAATTTCTTAACGTAGTCTAATGCCTCTGTAACGATGAGTCTTGATCAGTTTACTTTGTAAACTTGTTTTTCACTTATAATAGTTTGTGACTTTCAATTGTCATGATTATTTTATACTAATAAATATGAAATTACACGTAGAAAGTATGGCCACCTTGGCAGTCGTTGTTGTGTTGTCTGCCCAGTTTATACAGTAAAACCCGTTTAAGACGTACCCGCTTAAGACGTTATCCCGCTTAAGACAAGATTTTCTTCCGGTCCCGGTCCCTACCACACGAATCACATGGTAAAAATACCGCTTAAGACGCTCTGCTTCCCGCTTAAGACGAAAATTTTGCCCGTCCCCAGATGCGCTACAACCCGCTTTAACCGAATGTCCACNGAAACATTACATTATTGTAATATCATAATAATAACCAAAAACAATTAAGTTAAATCTAGAAACTTGTATTGTCACGCATGATGGTGTATTAACACTCACGTTGGATGGACCATAGAGTAACTCTGAAAAGGAAAAAAGAGAGTTAAAGTAATCTGGTTGGTACAATAAGTGACTAACTAATGATTACATTACAAGGTAAACTTTATTGCATATATGGCAAAGGATTAGCACATTGCGTATATTTTGGTTAGTGTCTCATCTGTCAGAATACGTAGGTCATTTTTTCATCAGGGCAATCATTGACATACATAAGATGCTATATTTACCAACCTCGAAGGTTTTCAAGGACTCACAAAGTACTTCGTCGAAGGGCAAACCGAGTTTACGTTCCCTCGAAATTACGAGAGTGAAAGTTTTGTTACCTGCAAGGGTTTCAGAGTGTTTATAAGTCGCCATCAACCGGCATAAGATCCCTCTCTGGGATAAGACCGGAAAAAAGATTAAGTTTTAATGGCTTTAATGAAGGCAAGAATCCCAATCACAAGGAAGGCTGGGAAGCTTAAGCCCGTTTTCTCCCCGGAGTAGATAATCGAAGTACACGGCAGCTTAATGTCCCATTTCAAACCCTCTTACGGAAACACGCGTAACAGCATTTCATTCCCTCCAAGGAGCTTTTCGAGGGAGAAAGGTAGAGAAATGGAAGTCAGGAGTGTTCTCCTACTCGAGCATCGAGCGTGACTGGAGAGTTTTCGCGTGGCGTGCTCACAGCTGTTTGGAAGGGATTCTTCCGTGGGAGCGCCTCTCTCCTCTTCGTAATACCTCCGTAGGTGGAGAGCAACGACCGAAGAGAGTTGAGACTTGACTGAGAGACTTCGCTTCGTTCGCTAGCACACGATCGCGGGGTTGCCACGCACGCGTCTTTTGTATTGTTTCCATATTCCATCGCCTCCTTCGCAGGATGGGAGTCCTCCCAATTGTCCTCTCACATGTTTTTTGTTGATTGTCCGTTGCCATAGTATTGTTTACGATTGAATAGCGAGAGGGTTAGAGGTCTGCAGAAGGTGTTAAGTGTTGGATTAGTGCGTTTTCTATAAGGATAACGAAGGAAGGTAAAGAAGTAAATGGTGGGTAAAATTTTACGTGTATTTTTATTGAAACAACACCGGTTTCGATTGGTTTACAGTCATCGTAAGGTTTAGAATCAAGGAATTATGGAGTATACATTCAAAAGATTTATAAAATGGAGTAAATGAGTACAGGTTTATCCGTTATAAATATAAAAATATCTAGTCGATCCGGCAGTATTTTTATAAAAAATTATTTCAATTTTACCTGAAGTATTTTCTTTCTGTAATCGAATTCCAGATAGCTTTCGTTTAGTTACAGCTCAGAAAAGTAACCGAATGAGAAAGTCTGACGTAACCAGGACTCGAACCCGGATCTCCCATTTACCGAGTGGTTTTTCCACCCTGGCAAGTGGAAGATCCGAGTTCACGCCCGGGCTACATCAGCCTTTTTCTTTCGTTACTTTCTCTATCATCTAACGTGTATCATACGTTACTTCCCAGTTAAATTATAGCATGGAAGAGATAATGGGGCTGTTTTTTTTCTTATTTTGATGCTTCGTCATTGTTTTTTGACATTAGTCGTAGCTTTTCTGCATTTAAATTATAAGTAAATATATTCTGAAAATGGACATTCAACGTTTACATCTTACAATAAAGGATCCTGTGTGCTGTTTTGTTTTGTGATGAGAATTGTTATCATCATATTAGCGATGTTTTTTATGTTTAAATACACATAGGAAACATAAAGTGCGTAACCGGTGTATTAGTAGGTTTGACGGCAATCTCGTACGTATTATTTAGTTTATGTTAACCAACACCGAAGTTTCTTTTCTTAATATTTGTGTTTCAGACTCCTGTTTTCTGAGAAATCTCATTAGTGAAGGGAAAATTTTGAAGCTTATTTGATACAGAATGGGAAGTTAAAAATTTTTGTGTACTAGATTCTACGCTTATTCCGGAACTGAAATATTTTGTAAATTTTAAGAAAAGATAAAATATTCATGCGTGTATATCCAACGGTCATCTGACTTGCTTTGACCTTGGAGCTGTAAGAAATTCACTATAGGTCTCTTTCATCTGCGTACGTGTCAGTGACTTTGGTAGCAGTCTCGAATTGTGGACACAAAGAATGATTCATTTCGGGAAGAAGCCCTTCTTCACTCATCGCCACCGCACTTACTCGCTAAAAACAGACACTAAAGCCAAGCATAGGTAATCTTCCAGGAACGTTTCGCCTTCCCCTTACGCTGTTTTAAAGCTTTGACGTTGAATATATTTTGAACAGGATTTAGAACTCGTGAATGTATAAACGCTTATGGTCTCTCGTAATAAACCATGGGTAATAGAAGAATGAGCATTAAAAACTAACTAAATCTTCTCGGCCTTCACTTGGTGGTATTCCATCACCTAAGCGACAGCAATAAGCCACAAAACTTTTGATTCTACATACAACATACCAGATGCGAGGTTTGTTTGTATGTGGTATGTAAATTAAAAGTTCTATTACTTATTACTGTTGTTTTACTTCGGGTTTGTTTTGGAATTCGGTTAGATTTGGACTTAATCACCTCATTTAACATTTTCACGAAGTTTTAGGGTTTGTTATTGTAGAAGTTACAGCAGCATATGTAACTTAGCAGCGAAAGATAAACAAACTTATCATCCATGTTAACTTTTACTTCAACTTTCCTACAATAGAACATGAGAAACAACTCGGATATTATGTTCTCCTGGGTTACAGTTTAAGTTGTTATGGATACCAAGTGCGTCTGAAATCATGCGTTTTAATATCAGAGCACGAATCATTATAGTTTTAATTTTGCTCACTGTATATCATAGCTTAGTTATTTAGAATGAATAACAATAAGCATATAAGAGTCTAATTAATCACTATTCCCAGTTTTATCGCTAATACAAATTGCATTGATATATAACTGAAATTGGGTCAAGATTTCAATTAAAAGCTTTTTGTTATATGAGAATTTTGACTGAAGCCTTTCTGTTTAGGCGACGGCTTCCAGCGAGAATCTCTTGTTCGAAATTTAATCAAAATCAGTGGAGCATTGAGAGATGCTCTGGAGGAATAGAAGTCTTCTCGGCTCTTCGCTGCTATCGTTCCGCCGATAAAGAGCGCCCAATAATTTCGTCGGCGTTGACATTAAACTTCCCGCGATCGGCTCTTTCTTTCTCTCGAGGCTCGTCTTTCACCTCCCGCTTCGTCCAGTCTGGTTCCATTGCTCCTTGAGGCTGCAGGTCGAGAACTTCGCCAGAGAAGTCCGTCTCGAGGAATGCAGTGAAAGCGAGCCGTTTTTTTCTCGAAAAGAGTTGAATCGGTGTCGACCAAAACAGAAGCAAAACAAATAATCTATAGGTAACAACTCGTGGCTACGATATATTACGCAGCCAAGCAGATTGGTCTGGTATTTCAGACGCTACGTTGTGAAATTCGCATTGAAAGGATTTAAACCTGTTTTCTTCATTTATCTCCCAGCACACGCAGATATTGCTTTGATTTTTATTACGGAAATGTTTCGGGAAATGATTTATTTGGATCGATGACGTTACGGAACTTACGAGCTTTTACGTAATTGGGCGAGAAATGTCTTTTCTCTGGACAATCGAAAAGTAATTCAATCGGCTATTCAAGGATGCTGTTTATTAATCTTTGAATAACGGAAATTTCTAAACATAATGAAATTAGTGTAATGGTAAAACTGTTAATAGAATAATTATGTGTTTATAATAAAGAGTGTTATGAAATCATAAACATAATATATAAATAAGGAGAAAACGATAAAATTTAACGAAAAACACGATAAAGAGCAGTATTTAAAAATTCTCATCCCGTTTTTATTAAATACTTCTATTAAAAGTTAAAGCTGCGATGATATCACTGATTAGAACATAATATTGTACGAATTTTTCGTTTTCGACAAGTTTTTCTCTTTAGTACAGTATTTGAATCCGCTAATCAATAAAGTATTTGCTAATTTTAATTGCTTTGCTATAGTAACGCACCCTATTTTTATTTTAGTTAGCTACGAGCACCTTGCTAATTAGTAATGAATAACAGCAATAAAGCATATTCAATATCTGAATGATTCCACTAATTGTAAGCGTTCGAAGTTTTTCACAAATGTGGCGTGGCAATATTTTTGCTTTTATTCATAATGTTAAATTGCTAACTAACCGGAAACTTAGTGTCGAAAATTCGAATTTCTGTGTGTTAGGTTCTCGCAAACTTTCCCGATAATGTAAACTAGAAGCTGCGACACGATAGAATCCTATTGGAGCGTAGACTTCGATGAGTAACCAATTGCGACGAATTCCGTTTCGTCATCGTCACTTGAATGCTTTCGTTCACGTGTTAGTCGTGATGACTTGAATGCGTCGATGACGCCTTGCCGTGTGAATCAGGCTGGAATTCCTGCTCATTTTCAATTCTTTATCAAACGATCGTGTCTGGTTTCGCCAATGCGCACCTATTCAACACAAAGAACGCTCGTAGATACTCAGAAAAGCATTTACGTTGTACATGCCATTTCAATTAGAATGTACTTCTACTTAGTAACACGATTACTTTTTTACAAGATGCCATATGTGGGCTAATTAGTATAATACTTGCACTTATTAAATTTTACATCCGAAAAAATACAGTTTTTCTTTATGTAGTCTTCTTGGAATGTTTTCCACATGCAATTAGTATCTTCCTATCGTGTTTAAAATAGGTTAACTCGAGCTGAATCTTAAAGCAGAGCGTTGCGAACGATATAAATGCAAACCTTATTGCCTTAGTATTTGTGTAGAACTAAAATTAATACTTTATTATGATATATGAAAATCGAAAAAATGATTTATGATTTGAAAGAGCATTATTGTAACTATCATAATATCTTGAAAAATTTAAAGAAAATTGAGAAGAACGTCTTCATTAACTCCAAAATATGTTATCACGACTTTAAAAGTAAGTTTTCCATCAGTTAATGTATTGTTTTATTAACATGCATATACTAAATAACTTTTGTTCTAAGTAATAGATGAAAATTTAGTTGAGATGATCATTACATATTTCTGATGGTCATTTTAAATAATCTTCTCTTTAATTTTAGGTTTACATTTGGCTAGTTTCTAATTTTTTCTCTCTTTATACTTTCTTTATACTATCTTTCTCTGTATTTGATGGAATCAAAATCAATGAGAAATATACATTATATAAGAAAAAGGACTTAGAAGAACCAGATAAACTTCCTTTATCAAGATAGAATATAGGTATTATTTTTTTAATACATCAACATTCCGCTCGAGAAGTTCATATATGTTATAATTTGTAATAAAATTTATCGGACTGGCAGTGTCTGGGAAATAAAGATGCTAATATAAACATTGTGTGGGAAGTAATCGATTGATTTATCTACACTAGCTGAAGTGAAGAATACGATATGTCGATACGGAAATAAGGAAGATTAAAAATATTTATTAGTTTTATGCTTACACTGTGTACATATCTTATTCACGAAGTCAAATACTTTTAATCTTCCAATATTGTTTATCGATATCAAAATCTAAGACTCGTGGCGGTACTAGTAATGTTGCCGAAGAGACAAAATAAACGTGAAATTATTTAATATTGCTTGACTGCAAAAGTCCAGATCCGTAAAGTTAATTTACTCAAAAGGCTTGCATGGGAATAGATTATTTCAATCAGATTACCCCTTAATCCGACTTATGTATGTGAATCATTCTTAATATGGTTTGCAACTAATATTCGCTTCGGAGGACGTTTCCGAAAGCAATTTTCAACCTTTCATTTTATGCGTTCACACAAGTCAAATTTGATTGCATACATGTCAATTTCTGTCCAGCGCAAAGTGACGAGATTCACTGAGAAATTATTTTTTTATTAGAAGATCATTATCCCAAGGTTAAGGACACGTCCTTTCGATATATCAGCCATTTTCGTCTATGGATAAATAAAATCTGGTATTCCTGGTTAATCACAATTCTTATTTTCTTGGGTTTTATGGCTCGGTTTTAGTGAATCAAAGATTATTTTCTGCTAACGGATCAAAAGGTCGTTCTATGGAGCTAGGTTTTGATTCTTCATTGGTCGTTTCCTCCTAAGAGCACTTGTTAAAAAGCAATGTTGTTTACTTCGCTGTTGTATATCACGTGGGATAAATTTACACCAGCTGAAACAGCTATTTTAGAAATTAATCGATGTATAAGATGGACTCCGTCTCTACCTGGTAGCGCTACACGCTTAAAGGAACAATGTATGTACAAGGTATACCCTGTAGTTATGCGATAGGTGGGCCCGACGAAAAATCGCGAGTGTTAGATTCGTGAGAATTACACACATTTTGGGATACAAAGTTTCATATAAATACATTGAATTACAATAAATCGATATGCGAAGGCGGTACACTTCCACCGCAGACACTTCTGCTGTGGAAGTTTTCTTTCTATTGCACTGAATTTTGTTTAATTGGGACTAGCAAAATGAGTAGAAGAAAATATTCAATAAAATATGTAGCTCTTTGTTCATATTAATACAAAATCTAAAGCATTAAATGGGTTATCAAAAACGAAGATGTTTGATGTCGATGGTTCATAAAATCTAAATACCGCGACGGTCGAAACTTCTTTCTTTAACGCAAAATGTCGTCGTAGCAAGGTAATAATGCTTATATTCTTTGTTTTGTTGCTATGACTTGTTCTTCGTTAGTCTATGTTTTCCAATATTTGTAGGCGTTTCAATTGAAACTAATGCTTCGAGTCTGCGTAAGTCGGGCTATCACTAAAATAAAAAAACATTTGTTTTTCAAGAATAATTATTTCACTTCTCCTTTCCCTTTCTCCTTACTCCTCCCCTGTATCTATACATTAAAATAGCTTATCATATCTGATTATGAGATTGATTTTTGTTTTTATTTTGGTTGATAAAATGATCACAAGATAAATTTCCGTATTTTAAGCTATTGCTTTTAAATGATACAGAATAAATTCTTATCCTTTTCATATGGATTTCCACAACGTAAAGCTTGCCACGATCAATTTTATCTTTCCCTTTTTTTATTTTTAGTGTCAAACTGAACTTATTCTTCCTTTTACTATCTCATTTTCAAGCCTTGTATCCTTGCGAAGTCTTTTAACAACAATCCTCTTCTTATCGTCGAAATGCACGCTGAATTATTCGGTTTGTTAGTTGAAGCGGAAAAATTGGTCCTGTTTAGTTTCCTCTATTCCTGTGTACTAAGTAAATCTAAATACCTCAAAGGGTTTGAATTTGCTGTTTGGTACTAAAGGTATAATTGCAAATATCATCCCTGATTCTGATGAATCTTGTGGTTGTTTACAGGGCAAACATTCTGCCACAGCAACTGCAGCGATGATTTTGGTATCGAGATGAGCTGAATATTGAACAGAAATTTGATTATGCGGGAGTTTGCGAAGATCCAGGAGCGTTAATGATTGTGGAGAATGTGATCAATAACCATGGAAATATAGTGTTAAAAATATCACTGGAAGTTTTATAAATATCACTGGAATAGATTCCGTCCGTTTATCTCATTACGACTTCGATTTTCCTTCTTCCATACCGCTAGAATAGCTTCCTGTTACTGACGACATCCCTACGTCAGAGTTACTCTCTTTCTGCAAATTACATAATGGACATTACGAGAGAATATAGAAGGCTCTGCCGATCCACACTTCGTCCTAAATTGAATTTTGTCGCTCACGTAGTTAGTGCTGGCGTCATTCATGCCAAATGACGTTTGAAACCTAGAGTGCCGTGCCCCGAACGAATTCAAATGTTGATTGAATTCACCCTAACTCATAAGTGTTTACGTAAAAGGAAATCATCGAAGTTGATTTGAGAGAAATAAAGTCTGTACTGAGTAATTCACATTCATGGCAGATCCATAGATCCATAGGCTCGTATGAAAAAGCGCGGAAATGGAGATTCAGGATTTAATAGAAGAATGGAATTAACGAAGATTGCGATTAAAATATTTTCAGGTTTTAGAGATCTGAAGAAATAAATATTAATATATGTTCATTTACTTTTCAATATACGTATGTATATGTGCTACATACATGCACTCTTCTCCTCTATTTGATCAGACTCCCGTTGTGCATTATAAGTGATGTGACTCCCTTAAATTTGTACAGCATGGCCGGAAACGGCCCACATTCCTCGGTATACTCATATTGCCCAAGGTTCACGTGAAACGAAAATTAATAACAGTTTGATTCGCACTAAGGAAGAAGTTCTTTTACATTATTTAGAAAGCTCCATTTGGTGATTTGGGAGAAAACGAGATTTTTTGCAGGCGCTCCATTTGCCGAATTCTATGGGACTTAATATTCAGCTGAGGAACTTGATTCATGGGGGCTTTGAGTGTGTTGAATTACAGGCCATTTCTTGACTCCGGAATGGTCGACCAATTTCTGTCTTTCCCACGAGCAAATCCTTTAGTTTTCAGCGGGAAATTCACAGTAATGGTTTGAGCTATTATGGCTTTTATGGGATGCTTTTGTTCCTTCTATACTTTATTCGAAGAAAGTAATCGTTATTTTAAAAGAGCTTAATTATATACAAAAATAAATTTGGAATTAGTCACATAATTAATTTTCCTTGTAATCTAATTAGTATCATCCTTTTTAAGGTTATTTTCGTCTTGCTACCTCATCTTTGGAATAAATCTAGCTTTTTAATTAAAATAAATTCCATGTTTTTGATTAAAAACTAGGAATTCAAGGAGACTGAATTATCATATTAAATAATAGCCCTGTGTCGTACTTTCAGTTTCTATATTGGTGGTTATTTGTCCAAAATCTTACATATTTCGAAAAAGGTTTCACAATTCACAGTTTCCAGCTCTTTAAGAAACATAACACAGTTTAACACGTTCACTGCGGATACCTCCATTTCCAATGCATTTATCACTCCCACGAAGGAGTGATCCGCAGTGAATGTGTTAATATAAACCATTGATATGCGGCGATAATTCCACCAACTTCGCAGGCTTCCTTACTCGTGTATGGAACTTTTCATGAGAATAAAACGTCCTGACGATCCGTTCCGCTCAAAAGTTAATTTGTAACTCAATTTCAGTTAAATTTTTCATAACAAGGCAGTCCCTTAACAATTTGCAGTATCTTCCTTTTTATATAACGGAGTAACTCTTATGTGTAGTATATCCTTTCTAGGTTGATATCAGACGCCTTTACTTTTACTATTCAGAAGGAATACATTGTAACCCATGAAGTTATATACCTAATGTTATTTCAGAGTTTGATGTAGATATGCTTTTCGTTCGATCGCCTAATTAGATCGCCTTTTGATTATACTCTGTTTGTCCGGTTTTTCCAATTTCAAGTATTTTAACTTCGCCGCTACTTTCAAAGGTTAAAAACGTGGATTTTTTCGCTGGACCAATTGGGGTGAAAGGGTTTGAATCGCCGCATAGCTCTCCCAGCCAATGCATGTACGAGTCAATGGAATTATTTCACTGCTCTCTCTCTAAACTAGTTCCTTTCTGACATCAAAAGCCCAAGGATGGCATTTCAAACAACGCGTATGCAGCTGCAATGGGGGCGTATATGGTGATTCACAACTCTAGAACCGACATTTTTACTCTATATTTCTCCATAGAACTGTAAACCGAAGCACTTAAAAGGATTTTGAAGAAGGGAGGTAATTCCAATCTCTCATAGTTTCGAAATTTCGGGGTTGTTTATATTTCGCAATTAGGCGCATTGTTTAGCGGAGTGTTCTTTTATTCCAGTCACGTAGAGGCACCTTCGGATGACAGGTGTTTTGTGGATTTTGGGCTCATCCAAAGCACAAAGAACTGCTCGTAATTACACACGTTACGGAGGCATCAAATTCGGAATGAAATGAGAGGAAAGTTTGCAATTATCTGACTTTCCCCAGGCGAGCTGAAGTGCCGAAATGGCTTTTTCGCATTACCGATAAAAAAGAAAAATCTTTCCACCCATGAGGATGCATTTACAACCCTGAGGATGTTAGCCTATGCTTGTTACCGAGCTGTATGATTTTTAGCCTAAGGACGCTCCTGGTCCGTGTTTACATATTTCATTCCCATTCATACGGGTTACGATGCTTTGCTGTTTGAATCGGTCTTTTGTTTACGTTGCCTCAGATTTCGTTAAATTTACGTAATTGCACCCTTGTGTAATAACACTCCTGTTACGGTGAAGTTTCTCGTAATATCCTGAATGTGTAGCTGACCATCTTTGCAACTCGTTGTTTAGTTTCGTGAATTAATAACTATGGGGATAATGAATGTCTGAAACTTACTATTGTGGCCCCATCGTTTTCTCTTCCGAGGATAGTAAGCTCAAATTAATTATTAGTTTATACTTTCTGCCATGGTAACTATTTCGTATTTTTTTCGGAAACTACTTGTAATCAAAGTTAGGGATATCTGAAAGTTTTCGTCTATATCTTTAAATATTTTCTTTCACCAATGGATCATTAAAATGTTCTTTTGATTATTTTGAAGAAATATTCCAATTTTTCGATGTTTCCGTGTGGGTTGTGCGTTTTTTATTCGAAAATAACATATTTTTTTACTATTTTAGAAAAGTATTACCTCAGAATTTTCTTCAGCTACAGAATATCGATAGTCGATGATTGAAAAGAAAAATAGTTTGCTCATGCTTGTGATTTGTTCTTTTATCAGGAGTATCTGTTATGTTAAGCATTGTTATTAGCAAATGATATTGGAATTTTTTCCGGATATAAACACTGGCTTGCATTTTTATTTTTCAGAGGTATTGTAAAAGATTAAGTGGATTTTGGAGAAGTAAAGCCTTGCAGAATTTGTACGAAATATGTTTTCAGGTTTATTATTGCAACGACAACTATTTTTTAGCCAGAAAATTCCGACCATCGGGGACTCGAACCCGGTACCTGCGGGTTGGAGCGTTAGCGCGCGTTGACGTTACCACTCCACCATCGCGGCCTGTAAAATGTTCTAGTCCCTTACAAAAACTATTAAGGAATATCGAATACGACACACTTTACCGATCTGAATCGTCTCGTTTGTTTTCCTCGTTCCCCTCATCGCCGTAATTGCAGGTGTGAGACATTCTCGTCCTTCTTTTTCGCGTTATGCATTCGCTTCCAAATCCCCTCCAGGTCCCTTGCGCAACGTGCCTCCTCAGTTAGACTCGCTCTTCTCGTCACGGCCAACTCTTCGCGCATGAATGCTTTACACAGACGAATTTGCGCTCAAAAATTCGCGAAAAAAATTGCTTTCGTACCCAGATGTCGCAATCACACCTTTTATTGCTTTATTTCCCTCAGGAATTTTTCGGTTGGGTTTCATACTAAAGCCTCTTTAAATGGAAGCAATTGGATTCATTCCTTTCCCGCGCAAGTTTGCGAGGGTAGCTAAAATTAGGATTTCGTTGAATAGGTGATTGTGGTTCAGCTCACTCATTTCTGTTACCATAGCTAAACAGTTAATTAACGCTTCAGGTTTTTCGAATGTTATGCCATACTCTGAATATGTCTAATCAGTCCACAGATGAACGTAAAAAATTGTTAGCCCGTCGAACTTTCCTTACTTACATTTTATTTCATTTACCTGTAATAAATCAAGTTTTCAAAGCAAACTTCACATCAGCTGTAGTCTTATGGAGGATTGAAAGTACCTCAGTCACTTTTGAGTGTTTGTTAACTCCAACACAGAGTGGAAAGTTCGGTAGTGATTCTCCACTACCTGTTTGAAAGATGAAAATTTTCTGTTATTTACTTTAGAAATAACGTCTAATTCTATTCTAACGTCGAATCTATTTGATTCTTTGATGTACATACATACATTCAACAATTTGGTAATGTATGCCGCGGCTCTCAAATACAAGGAATCCATATTGGTACGAACCCCAATTATGTCAAATTAGTCCCTCCATGATATACTATGACTATCAAAATATTGATAAATATATCATAATATATTGATAGCAAAATATTGAGTCGATACTTAAGAATTTCCACATATTATATCCGACGTGAATGAAATAAAAGTTTCTTCATACTCTGGTTAATACGCGTAACGTTACTGTATGGATTTTTAAAAGTTGGAACAATTGTTGCTAGGAATCTTCTAGTATGCTGTACAGTAGTCTTTCTAGTTTACGTAGATCGCTTTTGGTTATATACAAGCAGTGAGATTAGATCTTATTACCGGCTACTAAAAGTTTAAACTTGCTTCTGTTGATATTTAATTCGATTTTTTTGTTGCTGTTTCCTCGGACGTTTGACACAAACTATAGAAAATCATAAGTATAACCGGTGGAACCTGAGTTCTTAGTATTGAAACGAATAGAATAATAATTTCTATTAACGAGAAGGAAGTTCACCTAACTAAACCAGCGTAGTGGAAAGGTGGTTTGAACGCAAGGTCAACCTACAGCCGTAGATAATGCAATCGGTAATAAAGTTTTTTTTAACCACCGTTAATTAGTTCAAGGTCACTTTGCAGCATTATGACAGATTGAATTATCAGGACCAGAAACGTAACTGAATGTATCTGAGATATTGTGCTGAGGCGTCTTAATCAATTGGCATATCAACTGTAAAGATACATATGTTCTTGGAAAAATCTCAGAAGGTTGAGGCTAGCTAAAGAAACGCCATTTTTCTCCATATTATATCGATTGTCGGAAAAGGTCTCTTTTAAGGTAATTGCCGTTTAAGTTAATTAGTGCTACGTAAGGAATAGCGAAGCCTCTTAGTCAAACATTCGGCAGTGACTATATCTTCAACCTTCTTATCTATCGTTGTTTTTAAAGCTTGGGAAATAACCTGATGATAACGGTGATATGGGACCCCAATAAATTTATACTAGTTTATTTTATTACTTTATTAGTTTGATATTGTTGGTAAACAAAGGTGAACTCTATTTGCTCTTGAATTCGTTCTGGAATGCATCGACACTTGGTTAACGAGACGACCTGATAACTTTTTTTCGGCTAGCGAAGATTTCTCTCGTTGATTTTATGACTCATGTAGCGAATACGGATTTAGACTAAGAAAATCCTGAAGGACGAATAAAATGAAAATTACCTTAATTTATTGGAATCTTCTCATCCTTACTTTTTAGAAAAAGCGTTTGGTAGCGTTCGGCATTTTAAAAATGTTCTTACAATTTGGGGCCCTATGAAAAATTATATCTCTGCTTTCTGAGAACTATATCGATTTAGTATATTCCATATCAAGTGTTTTTGTTATCTGGTGTATCCTCTGTATATATTCTGTAGTAATAGTTAACAATGAATTTCACCTCTTTATTTTCCCATATATCAGTTCGTAAGACATTATCAGCCAATCATTTTCGCAAGTCAAAATTCTATCATACGGTTAACCATTAATATTGCGAAAAACATTCTCTAATCCTTTCAAAGCGGTGCAAATCTACCCGAAGTTTTACCCAGAAACTTGAGAAACAAAGCCTTTTCCAGAGGCCGCAGTACCGCTCTATTTCAATTTCACACCAGTCGGATTACTGCAATCGTCGAGTTCTCTCAAGAATGAGATCAAAACTCCCAGGAATTGAGAGAAAACGGTAAGGATGGAGTTTTTGAAGATCGATTAAAGCCTTTCCTCTTTCGTGAACGGCCCTTAATTGATAGTTGACCTAGACGACGGAGGCACTGGATGAACTCGGAACGGTTCCCTCCGAGACGGGACGAGGAAGGAATTCCCTGAATTGGGAGAGCCATGGAAAGAGGTCAAGGAAAAAATAAATGCCGCAGTGTAAATTGCACCAGCTTACTCATGTAGGGTTCGTCCGGGAAAGATCGGTATCGGAAAGCGAAATAGCGGTTCAGATCGAGGCAATACAGATAATGAGTGATTTACCTAAGAATTTCCTTATAAATCGTCTCATTTTTTCCCTTAATTAACATTGCTGTTGCGGGTATGCGTTGGATGAGAAAATTGGAGAGTAGGAATACCTTGCCTTTAACGTCGGTCTGTCTCCTAGGTACAACATTTTCGTTCTCTAATAATATTTCTCTACTACTGTAGTAATATTTTGAACGGAATAAAAGCGTTTGCTACAGAGACGAAAATGTATTTCTAAGTGTGTAATTTGACTTTCTGGATGATTCTAGAATCCTCCATAGTAGAGGGATTTGAAAAACCATGTCATCAATATAGACAGTATGAGGTGGACTCCTAATCATGTTAGAAAGGCCACTATTTCCACGCATAGCTACAAGAAATAAAGCAAATGTCACGCAAGGGAGCGCTAAGGATATATTGAGATGAAGAAACAATATTTTCGGTTCTCCGATGGCAGTAGGTTATAATGATTTTATTCCAAAATTAGACATATGAATTCTCTCTAGAGTTTTCAATAGGCCCGGTGTTGATTCACAGAAAATTGTCATAGGATATTAATTTATTACATTCAATTGATTCTTGACGGTCAAATTTATTAAATGGGAAACAACGCATACGCACGTAGTAACTACCTTAGGAATCGGAAGTTATTTTCGATAGCTTAGCTGTGGTAATGTAGGAGCGTTTTCAGTTGAATGAAGATAACATAGACTCTGCGTGACATTCAGCTGATTCTCAAATATCTGTGCCTTTACACCGCCTTCGATTTTCGACTTCCTATTTTCTCCTCCTTTGCTCTTTTCCTAGCCCAAATCCCCTTTCTGAATAATCAGTCCAAGAGGATTTGCAGCACTCCAAAGGTTTCCTTTCCAAGAACAAACGGGAAGGAACAATAAAGAGATTGGGAATGTCATTTTTTAGACGCGACCCGATTGAGCGATCGGGATTCGAAAGTCTCTTATGAGAGCGGTTGATGTGTTTGCACATTCAACCGCTCTATTTCCGCTCTTTTTCCTATTCGCAATCCTTGTTTATTCTCAATGTGTTGTCGCAAAGTAGGTAGGTTAGGACTTTGGGAGAAATCTCTCCAAGATTCCTTTCTTTGAGTTGACTAGTTGAGTTGACTTGTTCAGTAATTTAGTGGAAAAATATGATTTATTGGGATTTAAAAAATTTAAGAAGCATAGAAGAAATGCACCTGAATAATGTTTGCAAATTTAAACCTGACTATTCTACATGTTTGGACATTAAGCTCTTAAGGTTAATTAAATTTTGGAAGAAACAAAGCTAATCAATTACAAATCATGTCACAATTAAAAAATACAATGCGTATATTATGCGTACATATATAGCAAAGCAAATGCCGAGTCCTCAAAATATCTTATTTCGTTGACGTATGCTATTATAATTTTGCCTCATAATGAGCATCAAGAAAAAATGTCTTAATCTACAAGTAATTCTAAAGTTTTTCAATGCTGTTTGATAAAATATATCAAAATTATGCCCAGAATCTGACCGGTTCGAGAAATACGAATAACTATATGATAAATTACACCTACGCGAATCATGATGCATCTTGCGAGCCTCTAACCTCTAACTAATTATTCATTATTTGTTATGAATAGTTAGTTCTATAAGTTTTACGTGTATAATTTAAACTTTAAAAATTATAAAAATAAATCCAAAGATTGTAGAGCACCGTAAAGACAAGATATATCATTATTCTGAGGAGAATAATAACGAAGATTTTTTTACAGTCCGGTCTTCAATTATCTATATCTGCTCATGTATCCTGCAAGCCGCCTTTCGGGTTGTAACGGGGGTGCATGCACCATAAGTCAGCTACCTCAATCGATTACTTTCGCGTATCGTTTGCGGAAAAAAATGAGTCCGTGAAACGCTTAGTTCTAACATCTGTTTCTCTGATTTTTCTTACAGTATAGGCACGCCTATGTTACTGGAAGGGCGCATAATATCGGCTACATCTTCTAAGAACGTACTTTCTTCGTATTAATTAAGTAGCTTTAGCCTTGGTTTAAACGTTGTCTTCTAGAGATTCTCATCCTATGTACGGAAGTATTGGAGTTACGTCCAATGGTGTTTCTTTACATTATTTACGTATCACGTCATTTTTCGTTCTTATGATTAGTCAATAACGATAACACATAATAATGCAAACCTCATCATTAGTTTTTACTTAACTGTTGAGTAAAAACCACCCGGATGTTACCAATCATCAAAGGATCAAATGATGTCGGATTTCTGAAGGATTTGGACATTGATGAGAAATATTGAATCTGGCAAAAATCCAATAATAGTTTTCTTGGTTGGATTTGCGAGAAGATAGACGAGGGATCGGAAGCGAGCTGTCGGATATGCTCAATCACTTTCTCTTCGTGAAGACTGCAGAAAATAAGCGATATTTCCTAGAAAATCATCACTCACTCTCAACTCAAGCTTGAAATCTTTGTGGTTGTAATATATATGGTAATTCATTTTCTTGGCAAATTTCGAAAAAGTGTTTGAACCTGTTCTTAGTGAAGCGATTGAAGATGTACGGAGAATGGATAGGGGTGTTTTTCAAATACCGTGTTAAATTTCGAATGTTAGGTTTTTCTTACAGACATTGGTTAAGTAGATTTACGAGCGCTCCTCCAAATCAAGAATTCACATCCGATCGGAATTCACATTGAAACCTTGTGTTTGGGTGTAAACTCCAAGAATTCGAACCATTTATTTTGTTTATTACTATTGCGGATCGGTCGGCCGGTTAATGTACAGTTATAGATTTGTTGGGGTGCATGAATATTATATATTTTCACTGACCCCTGAAGATCGTTCTTTGTGGGAGGGAAAGTAATGAATCGTACGGACAAAATTTCTTCTTATTTACAAACTTTTGAGCTTCAGATCACTCCTTCTCTCGGAGCTTATCTTTGGTCATTCCTCGCTTTTATTAGCTAATTGTAATAATTACTTTTTCTTCGCTCCTACCGACAATTATCTTCGCGAATCCAAGTTTCTTAAGCGCTCTACCACATATATTACGGATATGGGTACCCCATGTTAAGTTATTGGTGAGGGTTACTTCAAGGTATTTCACCGTTTCTACTGTTGGTAAAGTTTTTCCTCGGAGACTGTACAAATAATCATTGGCATTATTTTTCCTTTGGAAGAAGTTGATCACTGAACATGTATCTATATTGAGCTCTAGTTGCCAATCATCGCACCATTTCATAATTTTATCTAAATCACACGTAGACGGAGTCAGATTGTTTTTTCTTTGAACTAATCGTGGAGAAGTTCTACCAAATACCGCCGGAATTGATTAATTAAACAAGAGCTGATTATGTCTCCCTGTATACGAAACTGGTCGTAAATAAAAAATATATATTCTGTGGAAATTACGAAGTGTGGAAATTCTGTGGAAATTCTTACTTCTTTAGTATCACGGCGTTCCATAAAGTAGAGCTTTAGATTGGATTAAGCTTATTTCCTACTATCGTATTAGATTAACCTTATTTCCTTTCATGCTCGTGCATCAAAATTTACCGCAACGACATAACTTACCTACTTATCTGTTATTTTGTTATCAACTCTTAATGTTTGTTTGAAGTCAAATCTTCACTCTCAACCGCCGATTCGGATTCACCTAAAACTCAAATAAAATCGATGCTATTGTGCTTAAAGGTAGAACAGAGTCCAGGCTTCCCGCAAAATCGGTATACCTATATTAAATTTCGTACTTTGTGTCATCGCGTGCCTTTGAGGCTGCTTTAGCAACTATGCTGCTTGAGTTCTTCTTGGCGTGCCCTAGGGGGGAATTTAATTTTTCGATTCCTGAATTTCTTTACTCGAGTTATTTCTCTAGATACTTTTCATGCTCTCTGTGAATTTCGAGGATCCTTCGAACCCCGAAATATTTGGTTCCATCGCCTCCCTTTTCGGTCGAAACTTGCATGCAAAAAAAGAAGAGCTCCATCTTCGGATTAAATTCCTCTGTTTCTTCCCCTCTTATCTTTCTCTTCTGCTACACCTCCCCCTTTACTCTTCCAATTTCCTCTTTTTCTACCTAATGCCCTTCTTCTCCTTTCATCCTCCCCAGGTTTAAAACCTTCCCTCTCCCCTATTTCTAAATCACCTTCTTCCCTCGACGCTGTCTCCTGGGAAAGAAGGGATTCATCATGGGAGAGAAGAAAGGAGGATGATAAAGCCTTTGACGGATTTTAGGCAGCATTCAAAGTGGAAGAGACAAGCAAGGACCTCGTCAGGTTTAGGGATAGGTTTCTTTGGGTAGATGGCGTCGCTCAGAACTGAAGGAAGAGTGCGATAAAGTGCGACGTCAAGTTGACGAGTTAATTTTTTTGTATGTATGTACCTGTAGAAAGGACTTAGGAGCGTAAACGAGAGTATGTCGTGTTTTAGAAATGGGATAATGGAGAAGCATACGTATTGATCTCCCTCCTTATTGGTGTGATTGGCGAATCTCACATACGAGAAAAACCACGGCCCGCACTACCGAAGTATAGGAAAGGGCCTCTTTAACAGGGGTTAGATTTCACAAAGTGAACAACTAGCTATTTATGTATAATACTTATTTATATGTTATGACCTGCGTAATTCAAAATTATACATTTATTTGTAGATATAGATAGATATATAGTTAATTAAATAACTACATGTATACAGTTATACAAATTATTATATTACATTATACAATTATACAGATATCTTTATGTACGTTTAACAACCGACAAGAAACCACACACCCTTGTCTCACAGCTCTGTCAATCTCAGAACACTCACTTGCAGCAATCGACCTCTTATTCGTTTTTTGGTGAACCATCATCAACTATATAACTATTGTCGCTGTCTTCGACCAATAATTCCTATCCTTAGCTAACTCTTTCATTTCCTGGAATGAACTACAATCCATACTGTTCATAACATCCTGAAGTATGGGTAATCTGGGCCTACCTCTCGTCCTCTTGCCTAAGATTTTTTCTTTAAAAATGTCATTCAGTAACTCGCTGTGTCTTATCAAGTGTACAATAAGTTTCGTTTTCCTCTTTTCAAATTTTTCTAATAGGATTCTTCTTTCTCTTACTTCATTCAACACTTTCTCATTTGTATTGAATGCAATCGTAAATTATGTTTCTCCTCAATAAGATCAAGCTAGTTTTTAGGAGAATAGCCGAGATGTAGTAGGCTTCGATGATTTTAGATTTTAAGATACCATGTATGGGAGATAAACATCGTGGAATCTCCCTGATACTTGTAATATTTATCATATTCAGATATGAAATCTAGGAAGAGCAACACGATTTTTGGAGTATTACACTGATACCAAAAATTATTAGGAAAAAGTTTTTGAAGTGATAATCAACGCTTCTATATAATTATTGCCAAAAAGTTGGAGCGACGATGAATGAATCTATTCGAGCCTTAATTTCTTCACTGCTGGTTGTACATATTGAGATGTTTTGTAGCTTCATCTCTTTCCATATTCGTTTGAATGTGGGAAATCCGTTCCGCCAGCGATGAAGCTGTTCGTCCGCCTAACTTTCGAAGAAAAATTTGCCGGTATCGCACGGATCGGCCTTGAGCGTGATCGCCCCTTAAATTGGGAGTGGATGAAGAAGTTCCCGGGGACGAATGGGAAATTTTAATGCGGGATCATTTCGCAAGGGCGACGAGATGCCTTCTTTCCGACGTGACTGCGGGTTCCGAATGAGGTCGTGACGAGACGTAACTAGGTTGCTCCTCTTTTTGGGCTAATTTTTGCGCTCATGGTGGAGTCATTCTAGAGGACTCCCACAATCTGGAAGGGGATCGGGAAGAAATAAAGTTCGAATTTGGGACAAAGTTTGCAGTAATTACGACTCTGAAGGACTTGTCATTTGTCAGGACGTGTGTTCCGTGACTGTTTTCCAATTAAGATGATAGTGACCATATTTTAGATTGAACGATGTCGTTTTTGGCCTTTTTGAATGAAAATGATCACGAAGTTTTATCATTATCTTTGGTTTCATGATCGGTTACACGCTCGCGTACTACTTTTTCAAAAGTTACTCAGAAAATGTGACGGTATTTTTAGTTTTTCCTATGCAAAACGATTCAAGTTGATGGTATTAAAATTAAATATTAGTTGTACGTACGCTATGATTTCTTATGGCATAATTTCCTTGGAGATGTGAAACTACATCGAATATTTCCTTTTTAGCCACGTAAACGTACTTTCATGTTCTTTCTTTAATTTTTAGTTACGCATGTCGTTATACTATAATTTCTTTTAAGTATGACTTTGTGGTAGGTCTATATAACGTAAAATAACGAAATGCTAAAATATTTACCCCTACCACGAAAAACAGTTTTATTGGCTACCTATGTACCTGATGATGACGTGATGCGTCGAAACCTAGGCTTCCATTTAAGCTATTTTTCGTGATATGGGTAAATGTTTTAGCATTTCATTGTTTTATAAATGCCGTTATTATAAGTCTCATAATTATTATTTTGTTTCACTTCATACTCTCAACATGTCTCCATGTCTCAACATACGCAGTTTGTTTTGTACTCGGAAAATATAAGCCGTGATGTATCCTCCTTTGGTAATAGAATTCACCTTCCTCCTACCATTTTCGAGCTTCAGCAAACTTTTGTTTTTGAGTAGATTTTAATATCGCATTCATAAGAACTCAGAACAAGAAGTTCTTCGTTAGCTTCGTTACTCAGTAAAATCAGTAAATATACCTAGTTGGCGAATTAGACTTTAATTGTTTCATAATCACGTCTAACGGTTTTGCATTTTTATAGGTTTGGTAACCTCTTTGAAATACTGTATCGATTATTTAGGTTCGGCCTACTAATTTATGAATAGGTACGTTACCATTTAAGCGATTATGTATTCCAGCAATGGCGAATCCTTTGATCAAAATTCTTAATTAATTATTAGCTCCTTTTGTAGGATGTAGGTAATTAACGTATCTGAAAGAAGTACGGTAGGAAAAAGATAAAGGTGTTTGATGATGTAGAGAAAAGGGCTGGTGATTTAAAAAATAATGAAATAGCTTTTAATAGGGAATATTTGAGAACTTGGTCATTCGGTATGGATCAGAGGTAGAACACATGAATTTGATGAGCTCTTTAGGAAAGTATCCTGTACGTTGGTTTACGAAATACTGGTCATATCATCAAGGCTTCGATCGGTAATTACTTCCATCTTGATTCTGTTCCGGTTTCGCTCCGGCAGCAACCGATCAACCGGTTAGAACAGTTTTTTCCGCATCGATAAAACAATTCAAAAGTTAAAGCGTAAATCCCTGTTACATGTGACCCTTAAATGGAATTTATTTTATTGAAATTTTCGAATAATGAAACAACTATTTTATAACAAATTCAAATATATTCAAAAATAAAACTTCAAAAATATATTTTACTCCATTAAAATTTAAAACGTTCATTCGTTAATCACCATTGCATATTTTCATTAAATTCAAACATTGGTTTTATGAAAATGAGAATCTAAAATCGGAAGGTGAAAAAGAGTGGTTTCCGGTTTCGTTTTAGGAGATAGGGAATTTAAGTTTTAAGTTAGGTTCCGGTTCGATCCCTGCGTTTCATCCTCACCTTCATCGATTGACGAAATGCGCTAAGATGTGCAAGAGAGCGAAACAAGACAGGATGTAGTTTTACAGCTGCAATTATCTTTTGTGTTACGACCAACTCCTTATCTCCCTCCTCCCTCTGATGTTTTCACGAACGTCGTACACATGAATTGTAAAGGAAACATTCGTTATCTAAGAAAATAAAATGTCCAACCTGGAAACTCTTTTCGTGCTCCCGTGGTTACTCATTTTCCACCATCCGCTTTCTTTTTTCATCCGGTGGAATCCCAGATAACACGGCTTGGAATTATCTCTGAAGTTTCTCACCTTTTTGCCGCCTCTTTTTTATTATTCTTATCTTTTCTCCGAAAGGTTTCCAGGATTCCCAATCGTCAGTCCGTCTTCTCGGCGTCCGTCTCCGTGCCCGAGCGGCGCGGATTTGCGGGTGTTTGCGGTTTCATCGCCGCAGTCACGCCATCTCCTCCTTCCTTGCTCACCTCTCCAACCTCATTGCATTCACACGTTTCTTCTTCTCTTCGCTATTTTCTCTTTCTTTCTGTTTCTAATCATTTTCCTCCAGTCTTTCCTTTTCGTAGGAGATAACTCGGATGAGACGGTTCATTTTCTTTATTTATTTACCTTGTATTTTAACGTGATAAATTAAACCTATAATAAAGCCGCTCTACTTGGGTTAGTTAAAAAGATACTCTATGATAAAGCGTACAACTATGCTTATATCTTCTGCGACTAGTTCCATACCATACTACCTCTACAGGACTTTTATTACTTTACGTAACGTAGTGAAAGCATCGCATGCCGCCTGTAATATTTAATGAAAACTACCAACTGCAACCTTACCTAACTCAGCCAAATATTGTATATAATTCATAAATTAAATTTAGATTAAAAATTAAATTCATTCCAACACTTTAAATCAATTAAAGATAATTAAAGAATTAATTGGATTTAAATTCATTCCAACACTTTTTTATTTCATATAATTTTAGGTATGATACATTTAGCACCGTAATTCATATTGTACTATAGTAATTACAATTTAACTCGCTAATATACAGGATTACTCTTAATTTACTAATCGATTAATCCATTTTTACTCACTACCATATCTTGTGAATGTGCCTGAAATCACTCGCGAGCAAAGCTGGCTAAGCGGAATAAAGGAAACAATTTAATCTGAGACAATCACCTATATCAGTGTCGTTGGAAAAAAGGTGGCTCGTGATGCTAAATGACGTTTCTCACCAATAATTAGACTGCAACGAGGAACGCTTTTAAATAAGGATTTAAAATGAAAGAATGAAATGAAAGATTTCTAATAAACTATCGTAGATCCCCTTTTCTGTTTCTTCTGCTCTTGTTAAAAATATATTTCCCTGGCTCTGTTGTGATTGAGTGATATTACATTAAGGTCTCCGCTCTCCTACGTAAAACTGCCCTAGGAAAGGCTTTCGTTGAAAGTGTGATCAATAACTCTCCAAAGAAAAGGTTGTGTATCTTTTCTTTTCTTTCTTTTCTGTTGTATTTTAGCATCTTATCCAATATTACATAGCCGACGTTTTATTTTATCGATTAAATATAATTATGAAGTGGATATTATATATGTAAGTAAGCATGCGATGAATGGATAATTAAATCCCTAAAGCTAGAATTAGTTTATCAGCTTATTAGCTGAAATAGAAATGGAAAGTGTTTCATCTTTTTCCCTATCCTCATTTAATTCTAAGAATACATTTTGCATGAATTCACCTACCATTCGAGAATTCAGAAAAATTACGAACATTAGCCTCATATGTAGGTTTAGGATCAAAGCAACACATGCTTTGGTATAAATCTATCAGAGGAACATCATTCGACATCAGCTCCATGAATAATAAATGGGACAAATTATGAATATGAAAAGGTGTGCAATATTTTCCTGAGAAATCCTTTTTCTTGGAGCACGCTTTACGGACAATGATCCCTCACCCACTTGGGCTTCCAACCGAATGGAAATTAATGCGCGCAAGTTTAGTTAGAAAAGGTTGAGTTTGTTCTAAATAGTTATTGTTTCCTTTATGATTTGAATCTCAGTTCCCTGTTCCTGTTCGCGATTTATTTAACACCGCCCTGTCGAATTTTCGACGAACAACTGAATATCCCGTAAAAATTACCAAAAGTGATTGAAAATAATTTTCTGATTTTAAATTTTGAAGCAGCTGCCATCAACGAAAATTAAACTAAAACTCTCAAATTCAAATGATGAAATAATATTACCAAAGTGAAAACACCTAATGCGAAGGGTTGCCAACTAATATTCTGTTGCGTTTGAATTCAAATTAGCTCAATAGGCCACAGTTTAGTTGTGAATGGAGAAGTTTAGGATAGTTTTAAGAATAGAGGCAGTCGAGATGTAGGTATGGCGTAGAATGGAAAGGGTAAGCTGGGTTGCCTGAAAACCAAACACCGAGGTACTAGAGATGGTTGGGGAAGAGATGGTTTTTATCGAAATAATTAAAACGTCGGCAGAGGAAATCGGTGGGTCAAATATTGAGGGGATAGGGATTGCTAAAGAATATAATGGAAGGAAGAATACAAAGGAAAAAGCAGAGGGGAAGATAGAGACAAAAGTTGTTAGACGGTATAAAGGGTGGGTGGATAACCGGGAGGTGAAGGAAATGGCGATTAGTGGAGAATATTAGCGCACATGAACCTACCGAAAGGTAGGAAACTTATAACGACTGCCACTAAGTCAGTCAGTTCAAGCAAAATTAACATGCGTTGATCTTCTCTTTTTTCTTTTTACTTTATTTCAAAATTTTCATGTTTTTATTTGATTTTATGAGTGTTAAGTTTGCTCTCCTTTTCTTTTAGTGGAAAACCGCAACATATTTCTTGACAAACATATATCGCCGGCTTGAATGTGGAATGGTCCTTAAAGCCTCAATTTTGTGCGTATGTCATCTTTCTTTCTCTCTCTCCTTTCACATCTCCACCTAATGCTCTTCCCCGTTTAATATCCTTTCTCGCCCTCCTCCGCTCGCTCTTTCCCCCACCGCGTGATGAAAGCATCAGTACAGCACTGTGTCTCACTCCTTTTGTTTCAAAACTCATTTCCAAGCGTATCTTTCTCTCTTTTTTGCCTCCCTTCTATTCCACTTCTTTTCCCACATTTTTCCCCTTCGCCTCCCACATTCTCTTTCGGAGCGATGTTGATGAGGTGTGCGTCGAGATTATATCGCGGGAAAGAGGGTGGCCGTGGGATTTTTTTATTTTCCTCGGATATTTTTCGGCGGGCTAAGGACCGGAAGAAAGAAAAGTGCGAGATTCCTGCGCAAGGGTTAACCCCGTTCCCTCTTCCTCCAACTTTTCCCTCCGCGTTTGAGTTTAATCTGTGCAAGTCGAGACTCTCGTTTCAGAGGTATTGTTAGGATGTCTTTTATCGCCTCGGTGTAATGGCAGTGTGAGGAGTTTTATCTTTTCTGATCTTCGGCGACTAAAAATATCTGCTTCGAGTGTTTCGCTCGGTGACTTCGCGGTCGAACTCGAGACATTGGGATGTCAACGATCTTGGAGCATTTCATAACGTTCTACAGTTAAACTTCACTTTCAATTCTTATACTAGAGATATTTCTCCCCTTATATGGGTTCCTGCATAGTTTTATGTTTTGCACTTGTCGCAAACAGTGACAAGGTGTAAAGTTTAGCTGTCCAAAGAGAAAATTAAAATGAGTTTGTTGGTCGGCAAACTGCGTCACGCGACCCAAATAAGGCTCTTTCGGTAGTTAAATAAAGTATGTACAACAAAAACAAAATTCAGAATAACGTACAGTTATTATATTTACAGATATAATCATTGTAGGTTCATTGAGTTCCATCAAATATCGCTTACCAAGTTAGTTTTTAAAAAAAGATTATTATACTCTTCTGTATGAAACAGAAAAGGTTTCTACTCATGCAAAGAGGAGTGAAATACCCTCAAAACTAGCTGCAAGACTGTAATATGTAGTAATCCTCTTTGTTTTCTGCTGAGTTTATCCGACGATGGCTGTATGCCGAAACCGGTCGTAAATAAAAACTGTGTGGAAAATACGAAGTTCTATCTCGTTTATTAAAATGGCGTTTCACCAAGTGCGGTCAGATCATATCGATTATACATGTGAAAGAGGTCTAATTTGTGGTATTCAGTGCTTATGAATTATATCTATTGCTCTCGAATAAATTTTAAATAGCATTAAAAAATCTGTAGGGACCAATCCGTACTATTATAGTAAAAGGACATGTGCGCTATCATTTGAAAATGAGATTAATCCGTAGCGATGTAACAATAGTGA
Organism: Ladona fulva; assembly: GCA_000376725.2. NCBI lineage: Eukaryota > Metazoa > Arthropoda > Insecta > Odonata > Libellulidae > Ladona > Ladona fulva. The sequence continues at coordinate 92,831 of KZ309160.1, read as the reverse complement.
TAATATATCTTAGTAACTATATACAAATAAATAAGCCCGGAGTGATCCTATTTCAACATATATGTTATCGATTTGGGTTCGAGATGAATGCTTTGAATAATTCGTTAAATTTTATTCACGATTACAAATTTTTGTAGAGCTTAACGTTCAGCATAAATTACTCTTTTGACAATATTAGCGGTGTTGCATATTTACTTTGAATTTTAATGTTGAAATAGCCTGCCCTCGATGCATATAAAGCAGTATCGTTTCCATTAAGTGCTCCGTTATTGAAAATGTATTTGGGCATTACTGATTTATTCTAGTAAATTCATTATTTTTACATGACATCCCTTTGGGGATGTTATTAAAACTTTTTTTCAATTTATGGAAATGTGTACTAATCTACACCTTTCTTATAGATCGGTTATGAGATGTGGATTTTGATTCTATTACTTTTAACCATGCCAATCTGCGCAATTTTCTATTCATTCGATTCATATTCAATCATTGATTAACCTTATATTGCGCTGTGTATTTTTTCACAGTATTTATGAATCGATTCTTTGATCTTTTCCATTTCTAATTAACGTAGAAAAACGCGTCATCCTCTGTGTACCCATCAAATTTAGCTCGTCTATCCCAACTTGAATTTTTTTGATGTGAAATATTTTCATTCGCTTCCCGGAACACATTTACTTTTCACTTCCAGGAAATTATGAGCGATCTTTTTCGATGGAAAGCTTACATTTTCGACTTTCACATTGACGCGAGGGAAGCGCGAATATATGAGGTAATTATATCAGTGTCGTTGGAAAAAAGGTGGCTCGTGATGCTAAAGGACGTTTCTCACCAATAATCAGACTGCAACGAGGAACGCTTTTAAATAAGGATTTAAAATGAAAGAATGAAATGAAAGATTTCTAATAAATTACTTGTTTTACCTCAGACGATGGAAGAGAGACGAGTATTCGGTCTAATAAGAAGCAGCGTTGTATAATTTTAGAAAAGGACTTGAATCTCACATTTCACCGTTAAATTTCACAAAGCATATGATTTAATTGTATAGCTTGGGTAAATTATGGGATATTAGCCCCTTAAAAGAAGAAACTGATTTATATTTCTTTCAAAATATACTTACGCATATACAAGATAAAACAGAAGTGAAAAATACCAAGATCGTTGGGAATCGAACCCAGGTCTTCAACATTTCAGTTAGATGTTATCTGACTTAACTTCTATGCTGAACCAATTTCATCCTGTAAGGAAGTTGCTTTGTGACTTTGAGCATGCGTGATTGAACATACGACCAGAAAATGGAAGGCCTGGATACGAGTCTCAGTCATCTCGATATTTTTTTGTTTTTCCTTCAGTTTCATGGCTCACGTCTAAATATACGTGTTTACTTTTCCCAAATAGACTGAAATCTTTATTTTTATCCTTAAATTAATTTTTGTATATAGTGAAAAAATACGATGTTAGGTAGAAGAGAGGCCCGGATGGGCATTACTTCGCCAATGAAGGGTTTATCTGTCTACATGCATACAACATGGGGGAAGCCATGGGGGGTCCGGACTCCTCCTTTTAGGTCCGACTTAAAGTAGAACAAGGAATGAGTGACGAAATATTGATTAAGGGATAGAGCGTGCATACAAAAATTTTAGACCCCATCTAAGATATTTCTGGCTACGTCCCTGGCGTGCTGTTATACTTCATCATGAAACGATTACTACTTGCGTATTCAAGTTATAGAGAACGATTATTTCAAAATACTGCCAATTTAATTTATAATACTGTGCTTTAAAATTTGAAAAATTCCTTAATTTATCCTTTATCTTTAATGCTTACGCATCCATGACTTAACTTCGTGATTTCCTCTCTCTCCTCGAGATTTTCTTGGGCGTTGTGGTGTGAAATACGAAAGGGGGGAGTGGCACGAAATGACCCCACCGACATTTTGGGGGACTTCGCAGATAGCCTTGCGTCAAAAGTTACATCATTTTTTGCTCGGAGTATATTTCCCTCACGCTGATGTGTATATCATATCTTGGAAGGGACATCTTCCATGTATTCCTTCATTCAGGGAGGTTCCTTTTTAACCGCTCAATCAGGCGCACCTGCACACAAGGCATCGGTTTTCCATTCTGCGAAGGGAGTGAGGCGAGAAGAAAGTCTCCCAAGACATTTCAAATTGCGCGAGTCGCTTGGAAATCGCATCGAATCCTTCAGACCCTCAATCCGGCTCCTCCGAGGCCACTCCTCCGCCTCATCATTACCTCACTCCCTATTCTAACTTCCTCTCTCTTTGCCTTCCTTCCTCTCTTTATCTCCATTCATCTTTCTTTCTCGCTCCACTCCATTTTTGCCTTCGTCTTTTCATTCTTTATCATCATCGCCTGAGGACGTAAGAAAACGGACTTGTACATCTCGGTTTAGTTCTTCCCCTGATGTCTTTGTATAGTACTATTTTTGTCATCTATTTAATATTTTATGTTTATTTATTCTGTTATTTCCTTCGTAGGATTTAATTTCAAGAGAATAGTATTTTCGTAGATGTATGTTTCTAAAGATGTGTTCTTGGTTATCTTTATATAATAAACAAAATTTAACTTATTTTCATTTCTTCTGTTGCCTTTTCCATCGGTACATTAATTTACCTCATATTATTTAGGTTTTTACAATTTTGGCCATATCCCTCTTATAAAAGCATTGGATGGATTAAAAAAAAATTATCTTCCGAATACTATCATAGATAAAACGCATGGACGTAAGAGAGACTTTAGATTGAAAATCGCCACGTCATTCGGTATTTTTCTTGATTTCTGTTTCTGATTTTAAACCTGTATCTTTCCCTTTAGGAGATAAATTTTTCAATTTTATAAATAATTAAAATTTAGGAACTATTTATTCTCGAAAATAGAAAGATAGCACGGTTTTCATTTTTGGGGATCCCCTTAACACGAGGCTTTCTCTATCATTTTTATTCTCGTAGGGTGAATTTGAGCTGGCAATTAATATACTCAGATCTCTGAAGCATTATTTCCATTATTTTGTTTATTAAATATTCTCATTGGAAGTCTTGCTCTCACTTCCCTTATCTTTCCATCTTCATAGGATTGAGTGGGAGAAGGGACTTGAAGGTCTCATTATCACACCAGGTATACTTTCATTAGTCCTTTTTGATTTTCCTCGAGTAGGACTCCTATTTACTCTTCTTGGGTTAAATTTCAAAAGGGAATATAAAGCTTCAAATTCTCTCTTCAAATGTCTTCTGTCTACCTGTCTAACCCTTTTCACTTAACCATCACTGACTCTCTTTTCCTATCATTTCCCCCCTCAAAGTCCCCATATCGAACTGCTTTTAGCATAAGGATGAAATCTTCTCCGCCCTCACTTGCGGAATCTCTGAGAGGTTCACGGAATCCCCTGAGGCATACTTCGCCTATCCACAGATTATTTTTCTTATTTCATCGCGGCGACGAATGTACCAATCGAGATGGTTCACAAGGAAATATCGGCAAAAATGATCTCTTTCACTATCTTACCAACTCCACCTCTCCTCTTCCTCCTTTTAAGCAAGCTAGAATTTGGGTTTCTTCGTATGATTCTCTATGGCGCATTCATTTCGTAGTTCATTTTACACGTTCTGTTACGTTATATTCCTTTCCTTAATGTGTTTCATAGATTTTTCCGTTACTTTGTTAATACACAAATCTGTGGCGAGCGTAAGTCTAAGACGATCTCTGACGAAAGCGGTCCAGGGTTTTACAATACGTATTCATAATTTTTTTATAGGTTGTTAATCGTATAATCTTGCTATTGAAAGATCCGCAGGATGTAATTTAGAAATACGATTTTCAGTAAAATAATTTCAGTATAATAATTGCTAATAATTAATAATTAATAATAATAATTCAGTATAATAATTCAGGTGAACCTGAAGATGACCATCTTTTCACCGCCTTGGTCGAAACCGGTCGTAAGTATATCAATTGTGGAAAATACGAAGTGGGTTTTGCAATTATCTTAGATGGCGTTCCACAGTATTAGGCCAGAGCACCTGTAGTTTACATAATTTTTAGCGTGAAGCTGTTACTAGATGAATTCATTTAAACGCTCAAAAAATTTTATTGAAGATTTCAACCTTTCGATTCCCGGTCCCGTCAGACTTTTTTCAAGTCCATTCTTCCTTGGGATTTTTCCTGGGTGCGCACCATCTTGCGCAAAGTCACCCATACCCATTTTCGTTTGATAAATATTTAGGTTACTTATAATAACTTTTATTAGTTTAATTTATTAAACTTATATATTTAAGTGGACTTGTTCGTCTCAAAAAATTCTGGCCCAGTGAGGAAAGCAAGGGAAAACTCCTCACTCCTCATTTATCCTTGTCGCCTCATCCCCTCACCTAACTGTTTGAAATTTGACGGTGGAGGGGTTGAGGACCCAACCAGTCTTTGGGCCGATAATTTTACGGACAAAGATAGAATACATTTCTCGAGGACTAAGCTTCGATATTTCTGTTCTGTGTCTCGTAATTCACATCCTCATTTACTCTCTTCGTCCCTTTCTCTCCACTTCTCTCGCACAGCTCAAGTTTTATTTCCGCCCTCTGGAGTTTAGCGTGTTTTTTCGAATCTCTCGCAGTTTGGAATCGTGCCCGGAAGCGTGGGCGTGAATCGTTGTCTCCGAATATTCGTTTCGACTCGTCGCTTGAGCGTTTGCACGCAGCGGAGTGACAGAATAATCATTTCATCTTTGGAAATGCAGCTGCAATTCGAAACCGGTTCTTACGCTGGTGAGAGCTCGAGGATTCTTGCGACAGTGAATTTTTATTCGGAGGTTTGAAGACGTTTGCATTCGTCGACGAGCTGACTCAAGGGATTCACACCAGACGTTTTTTAAACGAGGATTTCAATATCCATTTACTTAGAAAAGAGGTTATTGACGATACTACGGCGTAAGAGTATTTGTAAATTATGTACTTAGGTTCAAATATTTCTAGCAATCACGTGTTTTAATTATCGCAATTATTTGAAGGACGTTCTTTATAACTGTGATCAGAAGGAAAAATTGTGGATATGGAAAAGAACGTAATAGTTAATCTCTCGTGAAATTAAAATATGAGAGCTAATTATCAATCACTGTATTATTTTACGCTCTGAAAGTTGCACGTACTGTTTATTTATTGGAATTGCAGTATTTATCTTAGGTCTCTTGTACTTCTCGTCATCCTACGTTGAACAATTGCCCCGTAATTCGATATTGAGTCCAAGTAAAACTACATTCCCTCACAGCCGATTCCAATGTTTATTAATTCAAAGATCGAAAATAAATGTATTTTCTTTGACTGATGATCGTCTAAACATTAATACTAATACTTTTTTGTGGAAAAGTACAAATCTTTTATTAGTTATGAATTTCCACAACATCTCGGCCGCTTCGATAGATTATACGTCTAAACATTAGACAATGGATATTGTCTGTGATTGCTTTTCTGTCATTGAGTGCAGTAATTATTTGCGGGGAAATGTGGTACTTCACCCGTTAACTGTCGCGTAAATTGGCGATATTTTCTTTCATAGATACAAAAAAACAATGGCGTTTTCCTGGTAAACGATAATTTTATTATTATATTTTCTTCTTTAAGTACCTGGGGATCGCAATACCCTGCCAACAGAGCAAACAATGAGGAGTCGAGACATACGACATCAAGCTAAATACAACGCTTACTATTTATCGATCCCAAGATGTACGTAAATTTAACACAAATATTTCATACAAGTTTTTAAAGTTGAAGAGATTTAGAGCCGATAATAAGAAATCAACAGAAATATATTTCTTTTTGCCTCTGGTAGCCAAGGGATAGCGCGTTCGCCTTTGGTGAAAGCGGTACTGGGTTCGATTCCGGATGGGACCCATGTGCGAAATTACCTCAGCACTTTTAACAATACTTCTACTAAATATTATTTTGTTAATTGTTATATGGCGATTAACTTTCAGATTCTTTACGATGAAAAACCCTAGGTGAAAAACCCCACGATTTTACACTTTTCGTAGGAATGTGTACAGGATTATGTAAAACAATCTTTTGCAGGTGCTCATACGAATTTTCTATGAATTACTTCGTAAGATACCGGTGCCCTCAGGTAATTCTTAAACGGCTGCTTCAGCGTTTGCTTCTAATATGAATCTAATAACAGAAAATGGAAATTAAGTCCATTTATTCATAATAGAAATCGCTCCGTATCGCCATGGAGCCATTTGCGGGATTGAGGCTATCATACGCTGGAGACAGTGATTTCCCCGTTAAAAGGAAGATGATTATCCGAAATCTCTCGGTGCAAAGGCAGGGGTCTCCATCGGCTGGGAATAAATGACGTTCGAAAAGCAAATGGATATCCGCTCCAGCGGTCCACTCGAATCCGAAAAGCATCCGCTGTTACGCCACACTTTCGTGAAAAGAAATCTTTGAGGCAAAGGGAGCGGACATCCTTTGCTCCATCAACGGCAGCCGCTTTTTTATCTCTCCTTCTCTTTACTTTTATATCCACCCGTTATTTTTCTCTCTCTCTATAATGTTTTTCATCTTTCCACTCCATGTCCTCACGTAGCCAAGGCTTCGGAGGATGTTCAATATCCCGAAGGATATTCTCTCTATCCTTGCATGTGATTTTGCGACCCATTGTACTTTTTTGCTATCGAATAATGTTTCCGTACTTGGTTGGTCTGTTTGAGAATGCTAGTAATCCCCAGAGGTCGATAAAATTTCCAGTTGGGATAAACTTATTCTTGTGAGCCCGGAGATTCAAAGCGGAAGTAATTTGTGAAGAGCACGTGGCAGAGATAGGATATATTTTGCTAAGTACCTTCGCTGGGGCTCTCTTCGAATTTTCCAAAGTGATCTTCTTTTCACATTGATAGCGATTAGGTTAAAAGGAAGGGATGCGGATTTTTCTGCTTTAATTTTTAGAATCGTTCTGAGATTACTTTCCGATGGCTTATGTATCTAAGTTATAAATATTTAAGGGGCTTAGAAGCATCCAATACCAGCCTTTCCTTCTGGTCATTTTTGTTCGAAATTGCTCCTCATTCAGTCTAACTTACCATAGTTACTCTAAATTTTGTTATCTTGCTAAAAGCGTTAATTTTTATTTAAGTACTTTAAATCGTTATTACTAACTTAATTTTCATTATTCTTTCTGTATCGGGTCAAAAATGTTCAGTTAAGTTCACGTTTAGCTATCTTTATCGTGGATTTACCCGCCTTATTAACGATTTATTACCAATTCTAAAATCTTTGTTCAATTTTTAATGCTTTCAAATTAGAGTTATCTTTCAACTTAGTTCCTTAAGTTTTACTGGCCATTTTTTTAGCATTATGAAAACTTAAGTCATACATCATAAAGAATATTAATTTTCTTCCGGCTCATTTATTTTAAGTTTTGACCTAAATATTTATATCATTTCGGAGTTCCATGAGGAATCAAAAGATTTAAACCATATTTTGATAAAAAAAATTATAAAGTATATTTTTAGTAATATATATGAAATGTATTAATATGCATAATTGAATTAGAACTGTTGTGTAAGTTTTTTTCCTTGATTTTCTTCTGCGATGAAGTACCAATTTCTTCCATTGAAAGAATACAAAGATAACAGAAATTACAAAGTTGAATCCACGTTCACCAATTTATACGCCCCTGTTTTATAGTCTTGTTCTTTTTTTCCTGAAAACGAGATATCAATATCTACTTCAACTTTGGAGTTTAAACTAATAAAACATTCTTGCGATGCGACGCATACGACACGTATGAAATTTAATAAACTCCTGGAAGAGGAACTTGTTTTTATTTTAGTAGATTAAGCTGAATTTCCATGAAAAGTAGAGTACGACGCAAGATGATCGTAATATGCTGCTATACATGACTTAGTTTTATTAAGGCTTGGGAAGACTTTTCTGTTTGTATCTCGAATACAGTAACGTAACACTAAGTACACAAAGCATGGAAAACTTGCATAGTTTGTGCACGTATGCAAGGAAAACTTGGAGCACCTTAGCCCACTGGAATAGTCTCATATTTTCCAATCTGAAACATGTAAGGGATCCCAGCAATTCCTCTTCTCCTATGACGACTGGGAGGAATGCAATAAGCATACTACCTGAGGATGTGTTCACAAGAACATCGTGATATTCGCTCGGAAACTTTCCTATTGCATTGCTGTGTGTGTGTCGCAAATACTTCTCCTGCAAGAGATTCGTCTCTTTGGAACTCTTTCGAATGTTACATCTAGAATTCGTTTGGAATTTTCTAGTGAAAGTCGACACGCTTTGGTCTGCAGACTCTCAACTGTAGGATAAAGATCTGTGCAAAAGACTTCGAAACTGCTATATGTGCACGTTTTATTTATTCTTCAAATTACAAACAGTAAACATATTTAAATATCTCTCTATAACTCCACAGCTGAAGCTTTTTGATATTTGACTTTTCAAAATTTCTTATGAGTAACAATGTCTCATGTGGCCCTGTACTATTCTTCGGTATTTTCCTCTTTTTGCAGTCATTTTATTTTCCTAGAACATGAAAAGACGAGCAGAATTACCTAAACATAAGCTAAAGAATTGATGCACATTTTAAATTGGGAAGACAATTTATTGAAACAGTCATAACTCCTAACGTTACTCGTATTTGCCAATACCTTTATTAATACTCTATAATATTTTACATGCAGCTGTTAATACTCCCGCAATTCTACATCTTACTTGCACTCACTACAGCAAAAAGACAAGTGGTCAGATTAACGTAATACATATCCATCATATAACAAATCGTCTCAAATACATATATATAGAAATATATATATAATATTGAGAAATATTATGCGCATAATTTCAAATAGTTACTTGAAATGAATTAACGTGCCTATAAACCAACTATACATCTCATCTCATGCCGGAGGCATACATTTGAGGCTTCTGGATGGCTAATAAATAGAGATATAACCCAACCAGCGAAATACCAATAGATGTCTTAACAGAAAGAACGCATCAAAATTTTTACAGTAGATTTTTATTGACTAGTTTTGTCAATAAGTTCATATAAAGATGTCAACTTGTTGATGAAACTAGTCAGTAAAACTGTGCTATCTAAATTACCAAATATTCTTTATTTTGAGATATTTGTTGAGTTCCGTAACACGCTTGAACATATTCATTTTAATAATAGACTTATGTGCGGACACAGTTCAGGATCAGTTCGGAACTGCTGCGCATGCGCGATTCGTGAGGCATAGAATATCATCCTGTGCACGTTCCGTACGTATTCTGAACTCTCCCAGCGAATAAACTTAATATTTCAGTTCACATGACTAATGGATGACTTAGTGCAAGATACACTATTTTCTTAGCAAAGCATCCTTTATTTAAAATAATCAGTTTTATTCTGTTATATTCTCTATCTTAAGGCATTATTCTGTAATATATGAGTTTAAGAACTCAATTTGCTACATTCATAGTTTCCCGACTTTGATCAAAGTTACATTAATGCGTTTCTTAGTCTTGTTGTCTCTCACAAATATTTTCTTAATTCTCTACTATCTAAGTCTGAATTTAAACCCTGCACAAAGGTTATTGGTCACATCACCCGATCGTTGTCGGAAAGAATGTGTTTGGAAAGCGATTCGCATTAGCGTCTATCTCTCTTATTTTCCGCTCAATTACCGGATTGGAAAAACGAGCTGGTAAATTGAGATACATTTTCCAAGCTATTTCCTGCAAACCCATCTATTCTTCCTTGATTGTTGTTTTAAAGTAGCAATTTTTATTAAAACCGATAAAGACTGCACCCTCTCGAGATCTCGATTGTAGATTTTGTACGTAAGTTCCTATATTTAGAAGAGATATTTTAGAGGTCCAATTACTCTACCCTTGGGTACATATGGAGTTCTTTGATAGCGAAATTTTTGTGAGAGACTTCATCAAAAGTACTCTCGAAATCAAAGAAATTAATATCCACTCACTTTCTACTCTCGGAAGTATCTGCATTTAATGGAAATGTCATTTGCCTTTAATCTAAACTCACATCTATTGACCTATTAATTGTGGACGTTTCTCAATAGATAGCAGAGTTAACTTTCGAGATTTTCCTTTTGTTTCATCGCGATAAAACCTTGATAGTCAAGCTTTGGCGCGATACCGCCCGCTCTCTGCGCTGTAACATCCGTAAGAGATCGCTGGAACTTTCTCCGAAGTCTCATTCCTCATCCTCCGCGTGCTCTCAAAGATTCGCTCCCACGCTCTCAACTGCATCTCTTTCTTCCTCAACTCCTCGCGCCTTTCGCGTCGCGATACGTGTTCCTGAAGTGTATATAACTTCTGATACCTGTTCTGATATTTAAGCCTGAGACGCTCATTCTCTGTCCCCAAAACAAGCAGGAATAAATATGAAATCTAAAAAGAGAAGTTCAGCCTTAAGAGGGTTTGATGGCAAGTGGAAAGGAAAAGGGAGACTTGCTTGGTTGGAATGGTGGAGTGTTCGTTAAATTATGGCATGTGATTGATACAAATTACTTGATTTATGAGTAATTACTTAATTTTCATTGTTTTTATTTTTTCGAACCAGACGAGTTGCAAGGACAAAGTAAATTACGAGGTCAAAGTGAGGTTAAAAGGATTTGATCCAGTTATTTGAACAGAAATGGAGTCTGAGTCTTACTTGAAACCTCTAAGAAATGACCGAGGAAACATTACTGGATAACAGTAGATTTAAACCGTTAAATTGGGTAAGGAAGAATAAAGACGGGGGATGGGATCCCAGATTAGAGATAGAAAATTTGGAAGAATCGTGAGTTCAACGTAATATGTGACCTGACTGGACGTACGTAAACGTAGTGTATCTTAATTAATGGTGAATGTATTCCCTGGATTATCCTTTCTATTTAACAGTTATCGCAATTTAGGCCATAGTTGTTTTTTTATTTATTTATGTTTCTTTTGATGGCCGTATTGCACTATGGTACTATGCTGTATAAGCTATGGTGCCGTATCAGTGTAATTGACTTGCTCACAGATGTTAAGAAATCTGCACCCTCATTATTATCAATAAACTTACTATCAATATAGAAAGTTATTAAAACAGGATCTTCGGGCGTAAGAGTCCTTCTCTCTGCGAATTTGTCATTTCTAATATTCAGTAGTTGTTCTGTTAATTTAAGGAAAAAATGATAGGTTTCTAAGATTTCTGAAGGTTGTCAAAGGTTTGGGTGAGTCTATCGTCAATATAGGGACATTTCTTTCAGATCAAAATACAATATTTTTGCTTCTTTGAAGAAGCTTATAAATTTGTGTACCTTGAAGATGTTTCAATGGACCCAGCTTTTCTAATTAAATTCTAATCCGATTGATTTATTAAACGATTTTTTGGTTTAAGTTTCTTTGATAGGCGTTAAGCTTAATTAAGGTGCTTCATTTTAACTGTGCACTCATGACCCTGCTCTTATTACTCAATATATACTTACAGATTCATGATAAACCTTTATGTGTACATAATGTGTAATGATAAATGTTCTGTGAGATAATTTTAACCCTGAATTTTGCCTTCAGGTTTTATGATGGATGATGACGGTGAATGAGACGAAATAATAGTATATTACGTGTCACTCATGAGAATTCTTTCAGCGAAGGACTTTATTCCGGAAAATATTAAATGCGGAAGGGAGTCAAGAGCCAAAATAGGGAAAAAAACACGGCGTTCTTTATCGTCAATTCCCAGTCGTTAAATCTCCCGTCATAGTGACGAGGTAACGGGGGGAGAATCCTAGGAAAAAAGAGGATTTCTCCGTAAATAAACAAACAGCGGAGAGTCGCACACATCGACCGAAAGAATCTCTCCGCGTTTGTCCCTTCACATTCTCTTCTTCTCCCGCGAGAGAAAGGGAAAATGCGCTGGGAATGCTGGCGGTCATCATCGCCATATAGCGAACGTAGCGGAGAGAAAGGTCAACACCTCCAACGCTCTTTCTCCCCTTTGGTCGGGGATTTGGAAGGCGGAGAGCATCCACTCGGTGAAATGGAGAAGAGGTGCGTAATGGAAGGAAAGAGAAACATTTTCGAGTTGCGGGGAAGGTATGGCGGATGCTTTGCGAAGCGTTAGGATGGCAGGGATTCCCAGAAAGTGCAGCCTTGATAGCTGCGGGGTGTTAAACAGGTAACGTGAAATTCCTCCGATGCTAAAACATAATGTATAATCAGCTGGAAGCGATAAAGAAGAATGTGTTCGTGTTATGTGACCGCGTTTATACACTTCGTCAGAGGAGGGATTGTTCACGATTTTAGTTAAATATGATTTTAAAACAAGAATATTCTGAAAATGATGTTGTATCCCATGAAAAACCTGGATAATTAGGCTACCTCTCAAAATATGTATTATTGCTTACTATCAGGTATTCCTTAATTCATCTTTTTTTCATATTTAATAATTTCGTTACTTTGTGTGTTTTCTTACTCGGTAGCTTTTTCTCCGTGAATATAAATTCAAATACGGCCAACCTGAATTTTAATCCGTTTAATTTTTGTTTTATGAAGGTACTCCATAGTTTATTTCACCTCGAATATTTTTCTCTTTGGAAGGATGTTGCCTAGCTTTTTCTCACCTCGAATGAAGGGTGCTGGTACTACTAGTAGATAGGCTGGCCTTGAACAACCCAACCTTACTGAATAGAAAATACGATGATAACTCTCATCAAGTCATCTGAGTAACATTTTGATATTTCCTAAGTTCAACAAGCCATACAAGAATTTTGTTTGGCAGTTAGTTTAGATATGGCCGTTTTTCATCGTACAAGAGCATTTTTTCATGTTCTCTTTGTTCCATGGTATTTTACCACTCATCGTTTTCCTCCCATAAATTTAATATCTGGTTTACAAACATAGTTATTAGTAGTGGTAGTTTCCCAGGTTATCGAAGTGTCAAAAATTAATTTTTTGTTTGAAAATTTATCCTCAGCCCAAGGTTGTTAGAGTATAGAAACACTTCTATATCTTCTTAGGGCCTAAAGAAAGTTATTGGTGCCTGATTTCATTCACATTTTTTGTTTTTGGACCATAAGATATCTCCCATTTCAAGCAGCATGGTTAAACTCTACAATCTTCTCTTTGGAAAATGACGAAATCCAACGTAGAATTTCATGGTTTTTTACAAAACTACCGGAGTGGTACATATGTATTCGAAAAAGCCTCGCAGTTGTAGCACATCGTACGAAGAGAGAAAAACCATGCTTACCAGAAAATGATGCATCCAGAATTAGCACAGCAAATGAATGACTCGTTAGTCGAAAGGTAAGGTTTTGAAAGTTCTGGAAAATTCCAGTTTTCTCGAGTTAAGACATCTCCTGAGGTTCAATTGAAGTGCTCCAAACAAAAGAGAATAAATTGCTCGGCTGCGAAAACAGCGGCATGACTCTTGCATAAAAAATATGCACAGGCGCTCTGCGATTCCCGCTATCTCTCATCCTCTGGACGCCTTTTCTCTGGAGAGAGAAAGAGAGGACAGTAAAAAAATGAGAAAAAGAGCTTGCAGCGCGAGGACAAAAATCTATTTTTGGTTTATATTTGCAGAAACTATTCGCAACTTTGTTCGCGACAGTTCTTTTGTTTTGGGTTCGTTTGCATTACTGGACTTCCAAACGAGGGATGCATTTTTCTCCTTCCCTTGGAAACTTGCATTGAGATACATCAGTGCAAACGAGCGTTACAAACCTCCTGAGCATGCACGATACTTTAGAACTTTAATTTATACCAACGCTGCTTAAACTAGCCCCGGGGAAAACTTTGTTGACCTTATTATATCCCAAAAGGGATCCGTTATCGTTCTGCAAAATTTTCACATTTATTTAGAAAAAGACCGGACAGGTTTCACCGTAATTACTAGAGAAAATTTCTTATAAAAGGGGGTGGATGCTGTTAGTCGTTTATTAGCTATATTTATCATAAGATTCTACGAAAACTACCACAGCTTTGCTCTCTTTTCGCTTTCTGGAAATGTTACCATCCTTCCCATATCCCCTACTTTCTCGATACATTTTTTTGGTGTGCAAGAGTCGCTTTACCCTTCTTTATCAGCAAAGGATACGGAAGTCAAAGCTCAGGCATCTTTTTCTGTGGTTGTAAGGAAAGCGTCTTAAAGCGAGCGGATGATCGATCGACAAACGTCGGTCGCATAGACGGCACCTTCACATTATACGCTTTCTTTGGCCGACCGATTCCCACATACTGTCATATCATTCCCTCGAAGTCTTCTTTCAGACGTGGTCATCTCTGTAAGATGGCGTGCATGGCCTATGAAGAAGCGAGCACACTTTACTTGATTCCTCGCATACGAAGCACTCTATTAGTTTGTTACATGTTCTTATTTTGCTGACCGTCTATCTCACTATTATTTTATAATAATATCAACTAATGAAGCCCTTGAATCTGGGAAATTTATTTGAAGCATAGCATTTCAAATACATTTACTGCCGTTGAAATAGAATATGTACATACCATGTACCATGTATTAGAGTTAGTAAGAAAAGGCTAGCGTAAATTTCCAATTTGCATCGAAGGCTACAAGAGTTTTCATTGTCCCTGTGAATGGCGTGCTTAATCTAATTTATCTTATGATTAGTATTTTATTATCCGTAGATTTATTAAGTTTGTAAAGTTATTCGAAAACTATAATGCATCGTGATTCTTAATAGATCTACAGTTATAATTTTTCTATTACAAACCCACTTTAGCACCGAATTATACATTTTTTAGAAAGTTGTCGATTTGCGATTCTTTTCGACAATGTCACTGTTGCAAATTGGCGTCTTCTATTGTTTACGACTATGAGGGTGAGAAATTCCAATACATGTGGCTTAGTACACCGAAAATTAATACAATTACGAATAATTACTATTTATAATATAGGATTGGAAGTAGTAATTGAATGTACGGTGGTTTCCAAAAAATGTATGATGTATATTTACACCATTTACACCAAAGTGATCTCTCAGGTTTTCATTTCTTTTCACGAATATTTATTTAAACGGATATGATAGGGGTTCGCTTAATGAAGGTCTTTGCATTGCTCTACCAAATCTGTACACTAAAATTATTTTATGCAAACACGCCTGTTTAACTTTGCTATATATTTTGTAAAATTAAAATCAGCCTAACAGTTAGGTACTTTTGGCTTACGCATAAGCGTCGCATCCGTATAACTCGTTGTAATTGCTTCGTTAAGACTATCATCCTCTTGTAAACGTATATTAGTGGTCTAGTACAATGAAGTCACAGTTCATTTGGAGAACAATAGAGAAAAATTTAATTTCAAACATGGCGCTAGAAAAATACGCGATTTATTAAAAGTAAGCAAATAAAATGGCCGTATTTTCATGATCGATCCAAATTAAATGCGGAAGGAATAATTTCACATCCCTCTTGCTTGGTTATGAAATACGCCAGCGGTTAATTTAAAAGTAAGGTTTCTTAATTCCATCAGCGCCGTAGCACATTCCGCATCGTTCCAACCGAGCGAGAAAACAACCTCGAAAAAATCCGTGGTGCAGGAGAGAGGTTCGCTTGCATTCTCGCATCGGTCCTCTCCACACCATTCCATTCCGACGGTATCTTCTGTTTGTGTATTCTCTCCCCGTCAATTCCCAAGCGCTGCAGAGAAGTTGAGTGACGAACGGCGTAGAAGAGCATCGGGAGCATCGGGAGGGAGCCCATATGTATGCAAAGCTTCGACGAGAGGGAAGGTAGGGGTTTTTTGCCAGACTAGCTGAAACAAGACGAGATAGAACCGGGTCTTGATGCCGAGGCAGTCTTTTAGAAAAGCCAACGTGTGATGTCCGTACGCCAGGGATGCTCCCCCACTTCTTTCTCACATTCAAGAAAGCCATTAGGGTCGCAGACCATGTGCGGGTTTCCGCCTACTTTTGTTGAAACATCTCCCGCTAGATCTTTCTCGGATATGAATCTTAGGAGAGAAAATTAACGAGTGGCGTATGCAAAAGAGGAGATGCTCTATGAATTGTAAAGGTTCTTTTTTTTCTGAAACCCAAATATCACGATGTTGTTTGGAAAAATTGGTATCGAGTGATAGTCTCATTCATGTGCTTACAGAACGACGTGTAAAGAACAGTTAGAATCAACCGAAAGATCAGGTAGGAATCAAAAATTATTTTGCAGTAAGGAAATGATAATCCGGCGTAGATCATAATTAACATTACTAAAACAAAGGTCTTGTTTATCAATTATTGCATAATTTTTCGCATACTTATGAAACAAAAACGTGTAACATGATTTTGCATTGAAAATTGGGTTAAAGCTATAACGCATTTCAAAAATATCGTTGCAAGGAAAGTGTCCCTAATGTTTCGATAATATGTTCGTTATGAGTCGTCTGCTAGACGTTCCGCTTGTTGACAAACTTAGTAACTAATCCTCTGGAGTTTGCTGAGTTCACTGCTTAGATAAATCTTTGCAAGGGTAGAATCACCTTCTATGTGATGGAATCATTTATATGGTAATTTTCTCACTCATTCCTTGTTTTACTCAAGTGCTTCTTGAACCGAGATCGGATATAGAAACTTGCCAAGAGTGTGTGGAGGGACGATCTCACCATGGCGACAATTGTTAAGGGATACGCGATTTAAGACAATTTCCTTATGATTTCATCTTAAATTAACTTTAAGAAATTAAATTTTGCTTGGATAAATGTAGTAGGTGTGTAGTGATCATGGAAAAACTTCACAATCTTATTTTAAATCAAACCTCTTATCAGACACAAATTCCTCGTACTACAAAGTAAGCAAGAGAGTGGGGGTCAATGTCAAGCACGTTTTATATAATTTTCAATTTCATTCCGTTCAGCATTGGAAGCTGACTGTGAATTGCTAATTCGTGAATTGACACTGCTCCCGTGACGTATGCTGGATAAAGCTTAAAGCCCCCAATTGACCATCTTTTTGTAGTAGACCTACTTAATTCATCAGTTTTCTTTCTTTACCTCGATATTGCTTGCGTTTCTACCGTGTGAGTTAATACTTTACCTCGCAGTTCTTGCGAGATTCATGGAAAATTCTCATGTAAACATGTAACTATTTCCATTAATTACTCCATCTGGATCAGCTTATGAACCGAGGTCTAACTTCTACCACTTAAGCCACAGGAACTCACACTCCGAACGTGAGGAAAGCGAAATGATTAACAAGGCCAGGACAAATAATAGGAAGGAGAGAGAGCGTGGGGAGAGTGGGTGAAAGAACTGTTGGCCAAGAGGGCGGAAGTAGCTTCCGCATGCAGTGTGACCGTATTATGGTGCCAGCGAGAATTCGAGGGAGAAATGAGAGGAAGGGGACGGGTTTATTCGGCGGAAAAATGGGAAATTTGGAGATGTTACCAAACACGCCCAGGAGCGTTCTTTTCCTCTCCGGCCTTGCGCATTTCGCCGTCATCCTTCGACGCGCACGTCACGCTCGCGCCTTCCAGAGAGAATTCCATCTCTTCGCTCTTCCTTCTCGTTCCGGATTTCATTCTCGCCTCTTCTGCCTGCAACATCAAGTCGTCTTGGCGTTCGAGAAATGAGAGTAGCCTTCCTTTTCCTCGGTAGCCTTCAGAATTGCGGCAATCGCTTTGGTTTTATGTACATAAAACCAAAGCGATTGAGAGAATATCTTACAGAGACTGTTATAAAATATATAAAATAGTTTGTGATCTTATGTCTTCCTTCATTTATATTAAATTGATTTCAACATTTCTATTAATTTCAGCTGAAGGAAAGAGTCTGTTGGAAGTATGACACTATGTCCGGAAACATATATCTTGTAAAATGCATACTAAAAACGCAATATATTCAGTATGTGTATATTTTCATATTTAATTTTGTATCTGCGTTTATTTTCAACATCCATGCAAAATTAATTAGCGTTGAAGCTATAAAATGTTAGGGAATGAAGTAACTAGAAGGCGGAAAAATGACTTGGAGGTCTGCTGCGTACTAGTCTTCGATCCCTCGATATCAGTGTTGTCAAATTCATAGGAAAATTTCTTCGTATATTGGATCATTTATCTCAAATTTTCATCACTATTTATATATGATAACTAACACGAGAGGAAATCATCATGCTGTATATCTGTAACAGCTTTCTTGGTGGTTTCCAAAAAATGTATGATGTATATTTACACCATTTACACCTAAGTGATCTCTCAGGTTTTCATTTCTTTTCACGAATATTTATTTAAACGAATATGATAGGGGTTCGCTTAATGAAGGTTTTTGCATTGCTCTACCAAATCTGTACACTAAAATTATTTTATGCAAACACGCCTGTTTAACTTTGCTATATATTTTGTAAAATTATATTTGGCGGCGTTTCTACTATTCGTCAGAGAAGGAGGGATTGTTCACGATTTTAGTTAAATATAATTTTAAAACAAGAATATTCTGAAAATGATGTTGTATCCCATGAAAAACCTGGATAATTAGGTTACCTCTCAAAATATTTATTATTGATTACTATCAGGTATTCCTTAATTCATCTTTTTTTCATATTTAATAATTTCATTACTTTGTGTGTGTTTTCTTACTCGGTAGCTTTTTCTCCGTGAATATAAATTCAAATACGGCCAACCTGAATTTTAATCCGTTTCATTTTTGTTTTAAGAAGGTACTCCATAGTTTATTTCACCTCGAATATTTTTCGCTTTGGAAGGATGTTGCCTAGATTTTTCTCACCTCGAATGAATGGTACTACTAGCAGAGAGGCTGGCCTTGAACAACCCAACCCAACCTTACTGAATAGAAAATACGATGATAACTCTCATCAAGCCATCTGAGTAACATTTTGATATTTTCTAAGTTCAACAAGCCATACAAGAATTTTGTTTGGCAGTTAGTTTAGATATGGCCGTTTTTCATCGTACAAGAGCATTTTTTCATGTTCTCTTTGTTCCATGGTATTTTACCACTCATCGTTTTCCTCCCATAAATTTAATATCTGGTTTACAAACATAGTTATTAGTAGTGGTAGTTTCCCAGGTTATCGAAGTGTCAAAAATTAATTTTTTGTTTGAAAATTTATCCTCAGCCCAAGGTTGTTAGAGTATAGAAACACTTCTATATCTTCTTAGGGCCTAAAGAAAGTTATTGGTGCCTGATTTCATTCACATTTTTTGTTTTTGGACCATAAGATATCTCCCATTTCAAGCAGCATGGTTAAACTCTACAATCTTCTCTTTGGAAAATGACGAAATCCAACGTAGAATTTCATGGTTTTTTACAAAACTACCGGAGTGGTACATATGTATTCGAAAAAGCCTCGCAGTTGTAGCACATCGTACGAAGAGAGAAAAACCATGCTTACCAGAAAATGATGCATCCAGAATTAGCACAGCAAATGAATGACTCGTTAGTCGAAAGGTAAGGTTTTGAAAGTTCTGGAAAATTCCAGTTTTCTCGAGTTAAGACATCTCCTGAGGTTCAATTGAAGTGCTCCAAACAAAAGAGAATAAATTGCTCGGCTGCGAAAACAGCGGCATGACTCTTGCATAAAAAATATGCACAGGCGCTCTGCGATTCCCGCTATCTCTCATCCTCTGGACGCCTTTTCTCTGGAGAGAGAAAGAGAGGACAGTAAAAAAATGAGAAAAAGAGCTTGCAGCGCGAGGACAAAAATCTATTTTTGGTTTATATTTGCAGAAACTATTCGCAACTTTGTTCGCGACAGTTCTTTTGTTTTGGGTTCGTTTGCATTACTGGACTTCCAAACGAGGGATGCATTTTTCTCCTTCCCTTGGAAACTTGCATTGAGATACATCAGTGCAAACGAGCGTTACAAACCTCCTGAGCATGCAAGATACTTCAGAACTTTAATTTATACCAACGCTGCTTAAACTAGCCCCGGGGAAAACTTTGTTGACCTTATTATATCCCAAAAGGGATCCGTTATCGTTCTGCAAAATTTTCACATTTATTTAAAAAAAAGACCGGACAGGTTTCACCGTAATTACTACAGAAAATATCTTATAAAAGGGGGTGGATACTGTTAGTCGTTTATTAGCCATATTTATCATAAGATTCTACGAAAACTACCANTATGAACCGAGGTCTAACTTCTACCACTTAAGCCACAGGAACTCACACTCCGAACGTGAGGAAAGCGAAATGATTAACAAGGCCAGGACAAATAATAGGAAGGAGAGAGAGCGTGGGGAGAGTGAGCGAAAGAACTGTTGGCCAAGAGGGCGGAAGTAGCTTCCGCATGCAGTGTGACCGTATTATGGTGCCAGCGAGAATTCGAGGGAGAAATGAGAGGAAGGGGACGGGTTTATTCGGCGGAAAAATGGGAAATTTGGAGATGTTACCAAACACGCCCAGGAGCGTTCTTTTCCTCTCCGGCCTTGCGCATTTCGCCGTCATCCTTCGACGCGCACGTCACGCTCGCGCCTTCCAGAGAGAATTCCATCTCTTCGCTCTTCCTTCTCGTTCCGGATTTCATTCTCGCCTCTTCTGCCTGCAACATCAAGTCGTCTTGGCGTTCGAGAAATGAGAGTAGCCTTCCTTTTCCTCGGTAGCCTTCAGAATTGCGGCAATCGCTTTGGTTTTATGTACATAAAACCAAAGCGATTGAGAGAATATCTTACAGAGACTGTTATAAAATATATAAAATAGTTTGTGATCTTATGTCTTCCTTCATTTATATTAAATTGATTTCAACATTTCTATTAATTTCAGCTGAAGGAAAGAGTCTGTTGGAAGTATGACACTATGTCCGGAAACATATATCTTGTAAAATGCATACTAAAAACGCAATATATTCAGTATGTGTATATTTTCATATTTAATTTTGTATCTGCGTTTATTTTCAACATCCATGCAAAATTAATTAGCGTTGAAGCTATAAAATGTTAGGGAATGAAGTAACTAGAAGGCGGAAAAATGACTTGGAGGTCTGCTGCGTACTAGTCTTCGATCCCTCGATATCAGTGTTGTCAAATTCATAGGAAAATTTCTTCGTATATTGGATCATTTATCTCAAATTTTCATCACTATTTATATATGATAACTAACACGAGAGGAAATCATCATGCTGTATATCTGTAACAGCTTTCTTTTTGACCAGTTTATTTATAATTTCAGAATTTATACGTTGTAATTAGGGCCACGTTTACATATTTCTCTTCTTGAATGTAATTATCTGATCTAATCTAATCGCTTCATTTCGAATGGGAATAAACGAACAATTTGAAACAAAAAATTACTGTGATTGATATTCTTAGATCAGTGTAACTTTGGAAATCTTATTTTCATTTGATATCATTCAATAATTATCCTTCGAATAATTTAATCTAGTACTCTTATTAAGAAATTTTCACAAAATATGGCAATACATTAACAATTATTTTTCGAAATCGAAGTATTACCAAATGTATATGTTATGATCCATCGATTTTAGGCTCTTAAACGTTCGTATTTTCATATTTGATACGTTATTTTAATGATTATATTTACTGCAGCGATGTAATGCCCATCATGAATAATTCATAATTAAAATTTAAATGAGAGATCATATTCCAATGTTTATCTTCAAAATTGGTGGGACTATGAGTCAGAATGCTTTTAAATGGCAAATATAGTTTAGACTTTCATTCTTTTGCAAAATGGTCGATGCCCAAGAAAAATTTTCCGTCGTGAAGATCGATAGTTCCTGAAGGTTTTCCCGTAATTTCTTGCGTGGATTTTTTTGGGAAATTTCCCGCGAGAGAATGGGATTAAGAATGCGTCCGCTCGGGAAGACAACAGCACGTCGAACAATTTTACTCCGAAAAACTGGTCACCTTTTATGGAGTAGTAAACTTGAAGCTTCATTAAGCGATTTCCTGCGAAAAGAACGGTAATCCTTGCTCAGTGGCGTGAGATGCCGTCGTCGATATTATGGAGGCCCTCTTTCGTCCCTCCGTTCTACATCATTCTTCTCCGCCGTAGGTTTTATACACGCTGTTATCTCATTTTAAGCTTAAATACCACGACATAAATAATGGATGGAATGGAGAAATGAATAATAAGGAAACTATCGGAAATAAAAGTTTAACGAGTCGGTGGCAAAATTACAGTTTTTTCTCTTAGCATGCCGCGTTAGCTCGTGTGTGAGTCATTGGCTGAGTCAGCGAAAGTCGATTCAAGGCTCAAAAAACCTAGCTCGGTCGGTCTTACATACCACCTTGGTTGCCTTCAAAAATGCTTCGTTACAGAGAATGGTTTCATTCGTATTGCTGTTTAAATATTTTCACCAGTTTATTTTCAATGATGAAACCGACGTGTCAAATCTCGATGACTCATGTGAGCCTCAAAGATGTTAGTTACTTTGAAAATATGAGCAAAGGGAGACAGTTTTTTTGTTTTTATTAAACTCATCTGAAGCCCTCCCACATAAATTAAAGAGGGACCTTCCCACTCAATATTGTACGGAAAAATGACCATCTACACAAGATTTACACTACATTAATGAAAAAAGACATGGGAAAATGTTATCTGTTTCGAGAGTGGGAAGATACTGTAGCGACCTACCCAAGAAAATCTATAATACTTTCCAAATAATTGTAGGGAAATGAAGAATAAACTAAAATATTTTTCTTAAACTTAGTCTTCCATTCCTTCTCATCTTCTAAGTAAATTGTGAAATTATATGTTATGTGTTACACTTTTATCTATCTTTTATGGCTCATAGTTGTTGTTTCTTTTCATTTTTCTACCATTCTAACGTCAAATATTTGCATATTATTTTAATCTCTCACATAAAACTCCCTGCTACCAGCAATGTTTTTAATAATAGTACTGTTTACATGTTTAAACTCGTAATAAAGTATGATTCTGTTTACTGAAGTTTAGTTTTCACACATCTTTAGTTGAATTAAGCCTCTAAGAGCTTAATTTAAGTAAGGTCGTTGATCACATTTCATCACGAAAGATTATCAAGAGGTATTGCATGCACGGCTTTATCATTAGAACGTGTATCACTCCATTCGTAAAAAAAATTACCGGAGACTTATCTGGGGATCTGATGGAATGTGACTTGGTATTTGAGATGTCCATGTTAGCTTAGTAAAGTATTCAGGAAAAATTAAGTTACAGGCGTTACATCCTCGTGGATAACATCACGATGTTTTATTTAAACCCATCATACTCATAATTTTCTTCCTCTCATAATCAATAATATTCGTCAGCAGTTGGATTTTAAAAGCGAAATATCCTCGGGAAATTTGCCAGAATAGAAACTTGTTACAAATGCGAAAGTTTAATACACGGGAAGAAATAACCGTTCTAATTGGTTGACAAGAAAGCGGATCTATTCAATATGTCGAATTAAATTCTGATATTCCTAAGTAGAAACCTTGGTTTTGCTCGAATTCCACCCATTATCTTTGTGCCGGATGTAATTATTCATGACGTGTGCATTTGTGCGTTCATATTCTTTCTCTGAGCTTTGTATCTTTGAAACCTCTGGATAGACCAAGCATCCGGACATTCGTTAGTCACCGAGACCTCGCTTTCTCGTCGTTAAGAAGGCGCGTCCTTTCAACTTAAAGGTTCTATCCCTCCTTTCTTGGAACCGTTCGTGGCTTTACCCATCGTAGGCGGACATGTCCGCCGCCTATGGCCTCTTCTTGAGAGTGGGCGGACCGGAGTTACGGGGATGGAAGCGAAACGAAGCCCGGAGACTTCAACGATGGAGTGAGAAAGGAGAAACAAAAAGGCTTATGTCTAACCCGATAATGAAGGAATAATTGTGTATAACTCTCGGATATATGGAAAAACCTCAACTTTACCGATATATTAAAAGAAAAATTCCTCCCATCTTCTGAGAAAAAATGAAAACACGATCATTTTCAGGCTATTTTGTCAGTAATCAGTCTGAATAAGACCGCATCACTTGTGGTTATGATAGGCAAAGTGTGACTATATCAAAGATGACGACCAACGTAGCCAACTTCATCATACATGCGTTTAATTTAATTTAATATAAATGAAAATTACTACCCACAAGGTCACTTCGACGGGGTGAAGGGAATCTTCTCTACCGATGACTGTGCCATACCGGTGGCGCTTACCGTAGTCTGTCGTAGCTTCTATTCGTAGGAAACCTGAAAGAGAGGCTTCAGTCGCTTTCGTTTAGCATCTTTCGTATCTCTTGCGCGCTTCAATAAGTTTCCCACCCCACCTGGTGAGGTGTCGCTTGCTTAACGGTATAAGGGAGGAGACGATGCGGGTCGTCCGACCTTGATCTCTTTCCGTATCTTCCTCTCTCTCTCTCTCTCTTTCAGTAACTAGTTGGTTGATGGCAGTCTATTTGGCTCCTTCGGTCATCCATCGTAGTTTCCTGTCGATGAAAATTTCGGCAAGGAAAATGGTGCGGAATTGGATCATGGGCGCGCTGCCTGCGTCATACGATACGGACTATTTCCAAGCGGACTGTCGCATAAATCAAGCCACTTCGCGATTCTTGTGCGGTTTCTGATCCTTGAGAGTGGCCTTAAGCTCGGCGTTGCCACTTCAAGTAAAAAGAATCTCGCTATATGTTCCTAGCGAAGTACTATGTTAACGTCATTTTTTCATTCAAAGTACATTTTTCATCTAGGATGTTTGAGGCATATGATAAATGCAGCATTAGAAGTGGTATTTCATCATTGTGCTTGAAAATTTAGCAAATAATTTCATATATAGATATCTTTATGAGTTTAGAAGCATCGATCGTTGTTTTTCATATGGTAAATTTTCAAATTATATATATTTTGTGAAGAAAACAAGCATGTTAATGCGATACTTCTGCAACGTAGACAGACGCAAGAAGCGATGATTATTTTCAGCGGAAGAGGGAGTTATGGAAAGAAAAATTAATATGGTGAACGGGTAAAGAGATTTCACACATTTCTGCTGTTACTTTACATGGTAAAATAAAGGAAATTTCAGTTGTTGAGAAAATGAGAGTCATAACCATGTTGTGGTAGTATTCCGAACGATTACTTTACTTTCTATTACTTCTTTGTTGCAACTGAAACTTTGATGCTCAGTCAACTCTAAAACTAAGTGCTTATTGAGTATTTCGTAGCGTTAGATATAAAAGATAAATATTGATAAAGGCTATGTGCAATGATTGACGTATTGGATTCTATAGTCTCAGGTTCAGTTTAATAGTACCAAGCTCGTTATTACCAAGAAGTATCAAGTAAATTATGCATATTTTTGGTATCCAGAATAATATGTAATCCAGCTGGTTGTATTCTCGAGCAGTCTTGTATAAATAAGTAAATGAAGTCAATTCATTTTATTCTGCGCCTTTCCAGTTTTTTGAAATTGATTTTAAATCTTTTTTAAGTTAAAACTTCGATATTTTGATGTAATGTGGCTTCATGATGGGAATCCTTAGTTAAATGTTTCCAAAATTTCTTTCCTCAGATAATACTATATTGCAGATAATACCATATACAACACTACATTTTCAATAACTCATATAATACTATATATTCAATAACTCTCCCCTTAGATGCTCGATTTTAACAAGCAATTAACGTTTCAAAGTGAAAAACTCGAGTTCATTTCGGATGAGTTCCACATATGCTATGATTTTCAATAGTTACCTTATAATATTAATTTCCATTCCTCAAATCATGTGAAATAGAGTGTAGTCGGAGGAAAGGGCGTAGCCACGATTTATATATGGGGGGAGGGGGATTCAGATCCTTTGAGTAAACACTGCATTGCTTGCATCCAGTGGCGGGCAACCATCTGCCGTAAATCTAATAAACATGGAATCAGAATTATGCTTACATTTATTCCCCTTGTATCTCCAGCGGCATTTGTATCCCAAACATGCGAAAGTCTAATATGTACGTCTCGTATGCTTTCGTTTATTATTGGCTCTGTTCTCATGGGGGGTTCGAACCCCCAAAACCACGCCTCTCGTCAGAAGTAATCCGCTCGCTCATTCATTCGTATTCTGCCCTCTTTCCGGCTCATCGAACTTGTTTATATTTAAGTTTATTGTCATAGTTCTTGTTAAGAGTGCAAATCAATTCCTGTTATCGATGATAAATAGTTTAGAATTCCAATCAATTCCTGCTATCGAAGATAGGCCGCGAAATGAGTTCCGTTACATTTTTCAGTGCGGAGCGCTAATGCGTCGAAAATTTTATCATATTGCCACGATCAGTGGCACGCAATCAGTCACGACGAAAATTGGCTCTCTCCATTAAAGAAAACGGTTGGCTCAGGGACGGTCCATTAATTACGACGCTAGATTAGAAAAGAAACCCTTTCCTCTCCTCCGGAGCAAACACCGCCTTATTTATATTCCAAGTGCGGATCCCTCCCAGTAATTTAAAGGGTATGCGCATCCAATTTACTGCTCGGAATCTGCGGCCCGTCGGGATTTTTATTCCCCTTATCGATTTTCAGAAGCTATCGCAAACTTTTGGTCGGGCTTCACGATTGCGTCCCCAGTTTTCGCGTATCGCAAAAAGGAGGAAGTAAAAACTGTATGGACGATTAATTCCAATTCCGGTCTTTACTCCGCACATGTTCCTTACTTCTTCAGAAGTCCGAAAATCTTCCTTTACGGGAATGCAATAAAATAAAGTCGCCGAGGAGAAATATTTCTCCCCTTTTCCCGACCTTACCTTTGAAAGATTCTACAGTCGTTGAAGTGCGGTCAGGGTCAGAAGTTCAAGGAGCCTTGCGCCTTACATTTTTCTTTCTCTCCTTCCCCCCCCCTCTACCTGATTGTGCAGCAGTTTTCTTTGGTCCACGAGAGGGATATATAAGAACGTGTGCGACATCAGTAACAACTTTTGGAACTGGAGAAAGAAAAATAAACGTGCGTTGGGTTCCGGCCGAAATCCTATTACCTTTATCCCGATATTCCACTCATCGTTTTTACCTTTTACTCATTTCCTCAAACATCACTTTTGTCGTGTATGGCAGGAGGGTTAACGGCGTCGATAAAAATGTAACCAGGTTCTTTAGCGCAGGTATGTCCTTTTTATTCGCCACAGTCACTCCCGAAGGTTGTTTACTTTTTTCCAATTCTGTCGTTTCGATATTGCCTATCAGAGGAATTGCTCTACTGTTTTTTTCTCTCTAGCAGAAGTCCAATATTCTTCATTTCAATGATTTCTTTCGAATTTATCTTTGTCTGTCAGATGAAAAGGCGTCAAACGGGGCATTTTTACCAATTTAGTAAAATTTTAATCTTGAATACCACGATTGCAGCCGGCCGTAGGTAATTAGGTGTTCTGAGCAGAAAGTGTTGACGAATCCCTTATAAAGATAAGAATAATCTATAAGAAATCCGCATTGCATTTATACTCAAGCATAAAAATTATAATTATAAGAATTAAAAAGAACAGCAAAAGATTCTTTTTTCCAAATTTACAAATTTACGGTGTCCTTTTTGCGTATTGAACTTGTTATAAAAGGGCAATGAGACTTTAAGATACGCGATACTCTGAAACAGCCTTGTTTGATGTTTTTTATTTCATCTACTGTGCAATTTTTTGAATTTTATTAGGCCGCTTCTGTGACAGCCAGATAAACCATATACATTTTACGAACCTTTGTTTATATCTCCGCATAATTGCGACGAACGAGCTAAGCCCTTTACAAGGTTACGATACAAAAACAGCTACAAGCTTTTTGTAGTGCTTCCAGTAAACTTATTGTACGTCTACTGCTTTTCAGTTTCTATGAAACAGATTGGCGCCCTCTATGATTCTGGACGTTTGAATTGTTCGCCAATCGTACGGGCCTGCACTGACCACGATATCTATTGTTCGAATGATGGGTAGAAATGCGAGAGACAGAAAAGGATCTGGTGAGGGAAGTGTCTGAATTTAAATGCACAGGTAACCAAGAAAATGCAAGATTATGTGCAGCTATAAGTTGAATGTTGGAAATAAAAGAACATTTCACGTAAGGAACGAGGTAATAAGGGTATCTTGTTCCCTCCGCTATATAAAGAGGCAAGTTACTATCGCAGAGAAGTCGTCTTTCTATCAGGCAGTTATTTCGTCATGCAATACTTAAATCTTCATCTCTTGTAATTTATACGTTGTTAGTAGACTTTGGAGAGATTCATCAGTAGAATTTAGTCTTTTATCGTAAAACGTGAAAGAACAGTGTGTGGCGTCGAAATAGCGGGGAAAAAGAGCTAAGGCTCTTTTATCAGTTATTATTGCCGATAAGCGATGTATTTTATTTAAGTTGGATATGCTTACTTTTTGAAATTAAGTACCTATCTCATTTTCTGAGGTGTCCTTTTAATTTAAGCACCAAAACGGCCATGATGTGGATAAAAGTATTAAGAATTGTAATATATATTTAGAACCTGTAATTTGTTCTAGCCTAGATAAATGGGAAGCAAATAAGAATAAATCATAGGATCTCTCTCGTGCAGAGATTGAACGAGAATTTAATTAGGTAATTGAGATGTTGTTGACAGGAAACAGATCTTGTAACATCCCTAATTAGTGGAATTGACTAGCGATGAGGTTTCCGTAAGTATACCAAACAACCCAACCTTCATGGTTCACAAAATGTGTACGTAATTTAATGCCTTCATTTTAGTATACTTTTTATTGCACACAATTTGATGAGTAATTTTTCCATGGCCTTGAAATTTTGTTCATAAAATCCATATTCGGAAAAAGAATCAGCTCGACTGTTATCCTCTTCCAAAACAACTGGTTGCTGCTTTTTGATAGTAATTCTTTCATAACTGTGACTGTTGAAGCTATTCATCATCCTTTTATTATATTTGTGGATTAGTATGATCTCCTTATTATGACTTGTTTTAAGATAAAATATCGTACGTTTCCCGAAGACTTTTGCAGGAAATGGCTGTATTCTCATCAATAACTTTATGGTGGAAAGTTACTTTATATCTAGTGGATTTGAGGAACTGATTACATCTTTGATGAGATGTAATCAGAAAAAGCTTAGTTAATTACTTCTAAAATGACTGATTGCATTGCACAAGAACGCGAGCGCTTCTGAAATTAATTTTATCTCCTACATAGCAATAAAAGATGACCCGGATAAATTTCATTATCGTTTTTCTCAATATCGTAATTCTCAATCTGACCAATTCAAAATATTCATACGGAGAATATCTTTACTATTATCTCCAATTTTCTACCGCTGCGCATTCCCAGCAAAATGGTGTACACTTATTGATTTTGTGGTTCTAACTTCGTCAACTCAAATGTGGAAGCTGTAGAGGATTGTGTTAGCTAATAAACCTAATTGCTATTCAACGCTCGCCTGTGGTAATCAGTGGATCTCGCATGCCCGCCCTCTCTATCAATCGCTGAATGAACAGAGTGAAAGGAAATAAAGAAGTGTATAATGAGGACAATGATCTCACAGAAAAATAGAGGCTGGACCTTGTCGACTCCTTCATACATTTTCATACCTAAAAATTGCATCCCATGTTTCCTTGTTTTAAAATCTTTTTGCATCGAGCGTGGAATCTCGATCAGGTACTTCCGACTGGGTCGATTCGCTGCCTTTGGCTCTCTCCATCTCTTTCGATGATTTGCTTCATAAAACTCAAGAAGAGTGTCTCGAAAGCGAAAAATTCTTCTTTAAAAGACCCTAATGGAAATTCGAAAGAATGAAATATCGTAGAAACATTTCCTAGTTTGCGTCATGTTGTATAATTTACAAAGTGAGGAATGCTTTTTTTCTGAGAAAGAATGTTGTCTGCGGGATAGAGAAACTAATCTTAAGGTTCACATTTTTCAGTTTGCGGTTTTCTATTCTAGAAGCTTGCTTTGCTTGATTGAAGAAATACTCCTATCATTTTCAGGATTTGGTTACGTAATCTATAATTAGTCTCTACATTTAGAAAATGATAATAGAAAAACAATGAATAAAGGGTGATTGCTCTATTCGATGCAGGCGTGAGTATACACACAACACTTGAATAGACCTATCTATTATTACTGAATCAAAAGGTAAGGAAGCTTATTGCAATTGGTTAATCTTCCTTTGTAGGGTAGTTAAAAGTTTCGCAGTATAATCATATCGGAAACAGGACGGAAATTAGGTCTTGCAATTATCAGATTGAACATCAAAAAATATCTTGATTAAATTTATAAACATATACTCTGGCTTATACGGACCCAGGTTGACCCGCAAGCTTAACAATCCACGCTTGGATACAAGAGATTTCAGTCTAGAGTGAGATTTTCCTTTTCTGAATAATCAGAAAAAGATGCGGAAGAAGTTTCTGCAATCTTGTGATGAGCAAACGATTATTTCCCGTTAACTTTTCACATACGTCACTTTCGATGCATGACAATCTTCTAGGAAACAGGATGACAGCGTATTGAAATATATTGAAAGGAGAATGTTTTGGTGTCGTTCATCGTCAAATGTCTCTAGACCAACTACTGCACTCTCTTATTCCTTCAGCTCTTTATTGGGTATAGATTGGTTGTTGAATCGTGCAGAACTATCGGTTCGTGACGGTTCGGGGTTATGAGAGCATTAATTTGACACATCTCNAAACCATATAAATTTTACGAACCTTTGTTTATATCTCCGCATAATTGCGACGAACGAGCTAAGCCCTTTACAAGGTTACGATACAAAAACAGCTACAAGCTTTTTGTAGTGCTTCCAGTAAACTTATTGTACGTCTACTGCTTTTCAGTTTCTATGAAACAGATTGGCGCCCTCTATGATTCTGGACGTTTGAATTGTTCGCCAATCGTACGGGCCTGCACTGACCACGATATCTATTGTTCGAATGATGGGTAGAAATGCGAGAGACAGAAAAGGATCTGGTGAGGGAAGTGTCTGAATTTAAATGCACAGGTAACCAAGAAAATGCAAGATTATGTGCAGCTATAAGATGAATGTTGGAAATAAAAGAACATTTCACGTAAGGAACGAGGTAATAAGGGTATCTTGTTCCCTCCGCTATATAAAGAGGCAAGTTACTATCGCAGAGAAGTCGTCTTTCTATCAGGCAGTTATTTCGTCATGCAATACTTAAATCTTCATCTCTTGTAATTTATACGTTGTTAGTAGACTTTGGAGAGATTCATCAGTAGAATTTAGTCTTTTATCGTAAAACGTGAAAGAACAGTGTGTGGCGTCGAAATAGCGGGGAAAAAGAGCTAAGGCTCTTTTATCAGTTATTATTGCCGATAAGCGATGTATTTTATTTAAGTTGGATATGCTTACTTTTTGAAATTAAGTACCTATCTCATTTTCTGAGGTGTCCTTTTAATTTAAGCACCAAAACGGCCATGATGTGGATAAAAGTATTAAGAATTGTAATATATATTTAGAACCTGTAATTTGTTCTAGCCTAGATAAATGGGAAGCAAATAAGAATAAATCATAGGATCTCTCTCGTGCAGAGATTGAACGAGAATTTAATTAGGTAATTGAGATGTTGTTGACAGGAAACAGATCTTGTAACATCCCTAATTAGTGGAATTGACTAACGATGAGGTTTCCGTAAGTATACCAAACAACCCAACCTTCTTGGTTCACAAAATGTGTACGTAATTTAATGCCTTCATTTTAGTATACTTTTTATTGCACACAATTTGATGAGTAATTTTTCCATGGCCTTGAAATTTTGTTCATAAAATCCATATTCGGAAAAAGAATCAGCTCGACTGTTATCCTCTTCCAAAACAACTGGTTGCTGCTTTTTGATAGTAATTCTTTCATAACTGTGACTGTTGAAGCTATTCATCATCCTTTTATTATATTTGTGGATTAGTATGATCTCCTTATTATGACTTGTTTTAAGATAAAATATCGTACGTTTCCCGAAGACTTTTGCAGGAAATGGCTGTATTCTCATCAATAACTTTATGGTGGAAAGTTACTTTATATCTAGTGGATTTGAGGAACTGATTACATCTTTGATGAGATGTAATCAGAAAAAGCTTAGTTAATTACTTCTGAAATGACTGATTGCATTGCACAAGACTGCGAGCGCTTCTGAAAATAATTTTATCTCCTACATAGCAATAAAAGATGACCCGGATAAATTTCATTATCGTTTTTCTCAATATCGTAATTCTCAATCTTACCAATTCAAAATATTCATACGGAGAATATCTTTACTATTATCTCCAATTTTCTACCGCTGCGCATTCCCAGCAAAATGGTGTACACTTATTGATTTTGTGGTTCTAACTTCGTCAACTCAAATGTGGAAGCTGTAGAGGATTGTGTTAGCTAATAAACCTAATTGCTATTCAACGCTCGCCTGTGGTAATCAGTGGATCTCGCATGCCCGCCCTCTCTATCAATCGCTGAATGAACAGAGTGAAAGGAAATAAAGAAGTGTATAATGAGGACAATGATCTCACAGAAAAATAGAGGCTGGACCTTGTCGACTCCTTCATACATTTTCATACCTAAAAATTGCATCCCATGTTTCCTTGTTTTAAAATCTTTTTGCATCGAGCGTGGAATCTCGATCAGGTACTTCTGACTGGGTCGATTCGCTGCCTTTGGCTCTCTCCATCTCTTTCGATGATTTGCTTCATAAAACTCAAGAAGAGTGTCTCGAAAGCGAAAAATTCCTTTTTAAAAGACCCTAATGGAAATTCGAAAGAATGAAATATCGTAGAAACATTTCCTAGTTTGCGTCATGTTGTATAATTTACAAAGTGAGGAATGCTTTTTTTCTGAGAAAGAATGTTGTCTGCGGGATAGAGAAACTAATCTTAAGGTTCGCATTTTTCAGTTTGCGGTTTTCTATTCTAGAAGCTTGCTTTGCTTGATTGAAGAAATACTCCTATCATTTTCAGGATTTGGTTACGTAATCTATAATTAGTCTCTACATTTAGAAAATGATAATAGAAAAACAATGAATAAAGGGTGATTGCTCTATTCGATGCAGGCGTGAGTATACACACAACACTTGAATAGACCTATCTATTATTACTGAATCAAAAGGTAAGGAAGCTTATTGCAATTGGTTAATCTTCCTTTGTAGGGTAGTTAAAAGTTTCGCAGTATAATCATATCGGAAACAGGACGGAAATTAGGTCTTGCAATTATCAGATTGAACATCAAAAAATATCTTGATTAAATTTATAAACATATACTCTGGCTTATACGGACCCAGGTTGACCCGCAAGCTTAACAATCCACGCTTGGATACAAGAGATTTCAGTCTAGAGTGAGATTTTCCTTTTCTGAATAATCAGAAAAAGATGCGGAAGAAGTTTCTGCAATCTTGTGATGAGCAAACGATTATTTCCCGTTAACTTTTCACATACGTCACTTTCGATGCAAGACAATCTTCTAGGAAACAGGATGACAGCGTATTGAAATGTTTTGGTGTCGTTCATCGTCAAATGTCTCTAGACCAACTACTGCACTCTCTTATTCTTTCAGCTCTTTATTGGGTATAGATTGGTTGTTGAATCGTGCAGAACTATCGGTTCGTGACGGTTCGGGGCCATGAGAGCATTAATTTGACACATCTCAAACATCACGGCTCTCGATTGAGATATTTTTGACCCCCTTACGTATCGCAGATGAGCGGTAAATTGTGGGCGCGAAAAATGAACGTCAACAGCGTGAATTTGATCCCCTTATCTCCTTAAAAGTCATTCAACCTTTCTTTCCAACGCTGTTTTGCTACAGATAACGGGTTTTGGATTGTCGCTGTAGATGAAGAATTCCCAATAAGTGATACCAATTCCTTTGCAACTGAGAATAAGTTTTCCATTTTTGCTGCTGGAATAACGGTTATCTCACAGAAAAATATGGCATATTATTATTTTGACGAATGTTGTTCTAGGATCTTTTAACTTGACGTTAAACTTTTACACCTTATTTCAGTCACAATTTGACATACAACTACCGATATTATATTCTAATGACATACCATTAACTTCTTTCTTGGGTAATTTCCTTAATATAAAGAATATGACGAACATCTCCGGCGTATGAGGGGAAAGTAAAATAATTTCAGGGAATTTTAAATTAAAAAGTACTTACTAAGGAGTGGTTAGTTTTAAGAGGTAAATGTAGTAGCTTAACAAATTAATTCCCTAATTTAACCACAATACTCACTTCTTGTTTTCGTTTCCTGATTGCCTGACATCATACGCACAATTTCTGCTCGTTTCCCCCCATCAAAGACCGCACTGCTTTTGTTTCATCCCATTCCAATGTTTGATTCTAATAGAAAACTTCTTAATTGGTTTACATATTATCATGAGTAGAAACTCCATTTTTCGTCACTACTTTTTGGAGATTTTTTAATTTCATTAATTTTTGATATTCAGTCGATTATTTCAAGATTGTGGGATCTTTTGTACTAAAGTAAATCATAATGAGTTTGCTCTGACATTAGTCTTTGGTATTGTTTGTATGGAATATGCAAANCGTTTCCCCCCATCAAAGACCGCACTGCTTTTGTTTCATCCCATTCCAATGTTTGATTCTAATAGAAAACTTCTTAATTGGTTTACATATTATCATGAGTAGAAACTCCATTTTTCGTCACTACTTTTTGGAGATTTTTTAATTTCATTAATTTTTGATATTCAGTCGATTATTTCAAGATTGTGGGATCTTTTGTACTAAAGTAAATCATAATGAGTTTGCTCTGACATTAGTCTTTGGTATTGTTTGTATGGAATATGCAAAAAGAGTAAACGTAGGATTTTGCTTGCTTGTTTTTAATTAATTTTTAATTCATATTCTGCCGTAGCAATCATGGCGCAGGTTCGTATTCTAAGCGTCAATTGAAATTTTTTTTCTGCCCAAAGGCGAATAAAATTAGAGGGAAGTGTGATCTGGACGCACTCGCTACATGGTATGCTCCAGCGCTTAACTTATCAATAAATGTACAAGGTTTGTGTCTCTCACCAGTCTGAACAAAATTACCCCGCTTCGACCACCGTGTCAACTACACGAAATTCGAATCATTCGTGTTCAGAGCGTAATGAAAATCGCTTTAAAATCTCTTCCCCCCTCCGAAGGTCGGCGACACTCATTTCGCTAATGACCAGCGTGTGGATACAGTTTTAACGAGTTTCCTTTCTAGCGTCACTCTCGCTTCCTTTTTTCCAGGACGTACGTGATCGGCCTTTTCAGTCTCGCAATAGCGGTATCCGATCCTTTTCAACGCAGCACTTCGGAGAAAGAAGTAACGGTTTCGATTCTTTTTATCGTCGAGCGGAGTGAGGGGGAGACAGATCTAAATGCCTAACTACATAGTCAGTACGTGATCTACGGGTCTTATCGCCGGGGGCATCTGCCGCGTCATTCGATTTCGACGCTTCCAAAGGGCGCCGCGACGCTTGTTTTGCTTGCTCCTCGATACTCCGCTAATTGCCCTTCGCGCGCTCCCAAATAATTCGCGGGCCGCGTCGGAGCGTCTGTTTCCACGGCCGGAGGGTGTTTATTTCGAGCCTCCAGCGGTTTCGCGAAATTCGAATCGGTAATTGGTTTGTAACATTGTGTCAAAGTTTTCGTCTAAATAACAAATGCTCTCTGTCTTGCAGAGAATCCAACCGTAATTTTTTCACTCCGGTTTTTGCTCCGGTTTAATGATTGCGCCAAGTTTCGGTTCACTCCGAGAGTCATCGTCCATCCTGTACATTAAGCTTGCAGTATGCAAGCCGCTTTTACTCGTAATACTTCCAGTGGCGGTCAACCATCTGCCGTAAATCTAATAAACATGGAATCAGAATTATGCTTACATTTATTCCCCTTGTATCTCCAGCGGCATTTGTATCCCAAACATGCGAAAGGATAATATGTACTTCTCGTATGCTTTCGTTTATTATTGGTTCTGTTCTCATGGGGGGTTCGAACCCCCAAAACCACGCCTGTCGTCGGAAGGAATCCGCTCGCTCATTCATTCGTATTCTGCCCTCTTTCCGGCTCATCGAACTTGTTTATATTTAAGTTTATTGTCATAGTTCTTGTTAAGAGTGCAAATCAATTCCTGTTATCGATGATAAATAGTTTAGAATTCCAATCAATTCCTGCTCTTAAGGTTCACATTTTTCAGTTTGCGGTTTTCTATTCTAGAAGCTTGCTTTGCTTGATTGAAGAAATACTCCTATCATTTTCAGGATTTGGTTACGTAATCTATAATTAGTCTCTACATTTAGAAAATGATAATAGAAAAACAATGAATAAAGGGTGATTGCTCTATTCGATGCAGGCGTGAGTATACACACAACACTTGAATAGACCTATCTATTATTACTGAATCAAAAGGTAAGGAAGCTTATTGCAATTGGTTAATCTTCCTTTGTAGGGTAGTTAAAAGTTTCGCAGTATAATCATATCGGAAACAGGACGGAAATTAGGTCTTGCAATTATCAGATTGAACATCAAAAAATATCTTGATTAAATTTATAAACATATACTCTGGCTTATACGGACCCAGGTTGACCCGCAAGCTTAACAATCCACGCTTGGATACAAGAGATTTCAGTCTAGAGTGAGATTTTCCTTTTCTGAATAATCAGAAAAAGATGCGGAAGAAGTTTCTGCAATCTTGTGATGAGCAAACGATTATTTCCCGTTAACTTTTCACATACGTCACTTTCGATGCATGACAATCTTCTAGGAAACAGGATGACAGCGTATTGAAATATATTGAAAGGAGAATGTTTTGGTGTCGTTCATCGTCAAATGTCTCTAGACCAACTACTGCACTCTCTTATTCCTTCAGCTCTTTATTGGGTATAGATTGGTTGTTGAATCGTGCAGAACTATCGGTTCGTGACGGTTCGGGGTTATGAGAGCATTAATTTGACACATCTCAAACATCACGGCTCTCGATTGAGANGAGGTGATCGTTGCGATATTTATCTGCACCTCAGAGGTACTGCGATACAGAAGTGCCAGAATCCGCCATTAGCTGTACGGAATTACAAATTATTTTTGCTTTCAATAGCTTGCGGTGATCTTCTTTTTGTTTTGTCTGTGTGATCTTTCTTGGAGAACAATCTTCCCCTCTTTAATTTCCTCAATTGTAATCTTTGTGGATGAGAAGGTAATTATTGGGGAATTAAAACGGAACCGTTCAAGCAAATATTTAGCTTCTTCGCAATCAAATGCAAATTAGAATTCTCCTACATCGCCTTAAAAAGAATCGGCAGAACAGTTTGGTAATTTATAAATTAAATGATTTAGCCTAAAGGTTAGTATATTCGAAATTTTAGGCCCACTGGCATCCCTTTTGTAAGGGATATGGAAATAAGCCTTGATTGAGGAATTATATTTTTACGATAAATTGACCACCCATTAGTAATGTTCTCAATTAAGCAATCTCTATGAAATTAAGTTTATCGAGTCTCTTTATGCTCAGAAAGTAATTTCCTTTTTTCTTCTCGTCGGAATTATTTCTCTCCAGTCAGAGAGGTACATTTTT
This sequence comes from Ladona fulva, assembly GCA_000376725.2. Classification (NCBI taxonomy): domain Eukaryota; kingdom Metazoa; phylum Arthropoda; class Insecta; order Odonata; family Libellulidae; genus Ladona; species Ladona fulva. The sequence continues at coordinate 55,385 of KZ309160.1, read as the reverse complement.
TCAAAACCAATCCCGGGCCTTATTAGCTCCAGAGCCGTTTCCCTTTTATACAATCTGGAAGAAGAATAGGATTAACGGCTACCTTTTTTACGAGTGACTGTTAAAGGGAAGTAGGCATCTTATATTCTCCCTCTCATAGAGTGCCTCCCCGACTCCTTCATGAAAAGTTCATTTTAATCCCTGTAACAGCACTCGCCTCGACTTTGAGTCAAGTTCACTCCTGATGGGTCCGATGACACTTTCTGGGAGCGAAACATCCAGGTGATGGATGATTTTGCGCCAAATGCGCCCCTTTCTTAGGGGGATCCTCCTGACCCACGGCGTGGAGGTGACTGCTAGAATATCTCATGGATTCATTTTTCGTAGTTTCTCCACTCGGCTACATGGCTCAGCAGGGCGGTGATTGACGATTGAGAAATATGTTAGAAGGGAAGTTTTATTTTTCCCGGCTTCTGATAAAGCCATCCATGAGTGTCAGGGGCTGGGAGATGATTTAGAAAGCGGGAAGCCATCTTGTTCCTTCCGGAGGCTTCAAAGGAGACGGCGCGCGGCGGGGATAAGGGCTTCCATAACCTCTTCTCTGCCCTTTCTCCGACCCATCTGCAAAGTTGAACCAGGTACTATGCCTATGAAATTGCGACAAGTTATACAGTCACGACCTGTTTTATGAAGCTCTCCCCTTCGGAAGTGTCGAAAGGAAGAGAGACAAATGCTTTATTCCTTACCAAATTATTTTCGGCATTATCAAAAACTTCGGTATGTTCGAAAATTTTCTTTAAAAATGTCTTCTACATTCTCTCCCTCATGGTAACATTTTGATTAAGTGTGAAATTTACGAAACAATCCAATGCAGAAGCGGACGAAGGTTATCCGAGCCCATGGCAATTTTACGGTATATATAGAAAAACACTTCTACGCTATACCGTTGGGTCATCATCAGGTAAACGGGTTGAAACCACGGTCGTGCAATAAAAACCTTTTGTGGTATAGCGTAGAAGTATTTTTCTATATATCTTCATGATGGAAGACTACCACGAAGTCGAGGCCATGTTACTGGATTCAATTTTACGGTATTTGCTTTCGCCCTTCATCGCCACAATCATGGAATAATTTACTATGAGTTTTACTTACAATTAGCTTTTTATAGCGGAAAATATACAGTTTGAGCTTGTTTTATGAAATGGTTTTATTGGATCTGTTAGCAACTTTTTGCTCGCGGCGCCCTAGATTCAAAGGATTTGTTTAGGTCTCGGTCATTTGCATCCTGATGAAGAACTGACAAATTTAGTACTTCGAGAATTAATGAAAGGCCATACGATTTTATTTGCAGTTCCTTTTAGCGGATTTGGAAGAGTGTTTGTTGGGGTAGATAGTTTTCTGTAATAAATAATTAATTAATAATTTCTTCATAAATTGATGAAAATTATCCTTGTATTTTCTCGAAACTAAAATGTTCATACTGATATGAAAAAAATTACATGCAATTAACAAGATAATAAAGGATTCTCTAGGAAACAATTATTGCCTTAATGTATCACCACCTCACCGCCACTGCGACTGTTATTGCATAATTTTTATTCCATTATTAATGAAGATGTCAGTCAATGAAAAACGAAATTCGGCGAAAACAGTATTTCAATTCACAGATTTAAAATTTCTTAAACAATTAGGATTCAGTTCATTAGATTCAAGTCCGAATATTGGTCAAACGAGTTTACTTTTTGAATTTTCTATCTCTGGAAACGCAGTGTAATTTCTTCCTGGCGTTCCAAGTAAATCAAATCATAAAGATGGCTGAATGTTCATAAATGAGTTGAGTAAATGCACAAACATAAATTCGCGGATTTATCTCCAACCTAAATTTTATTTTTTACTTATTCATGCTACTCCGAGAACTCCGTAAAATATTAATCAAAAGCTCCTTTCATAGGCTAGAATAATTCGCAAACACTTGTAAAAACGCGAGGAAAAATTCCACGTTATTTTCTTTGATGTTTCATTCCAAGGGGCATCGCCTTGAAAAATATTAAGTATACCAAAAAAATTTAAGAGGTGTTGCAAAGATGTTTAAGAGAGCCTCGAAATGTAAAAGTGGATCTCTAAGAAATTGGAAAAATTTTAATCTTAAGGAGGCCCCGAAAAAAGAGATCCCGGAACATTTTAAGCCGAAAAAAGTTTTAAATATTAAAAGAGCTTTTTGAAAGTGTTCTCACGGATCCTTCGCATTTACAGCCAAGAAACACGGGAAATTTCAAGTTCAAGCTCAAAGGCTCTGAAGGAATTCAAAATTGTATGGAAAAGTGGTTGGACGGGTCATTGAAATAGGAATAATGCGTCAGAATACTAAGGGATGGTATCATGAAATATTTATCTCCGATGATACAGTTCAGGAAGTGCCTTCATATATATTTTCGTGATATATATCTGGGGTTCCATGAATGTATAAACTGTGAATGCTGGGGTGTTTAATAGCAACAAAAACTAATCTATACTTCCGAGAATCCGAATTCCAACCCTAAGCTGTCCTGAGAATTCTCGATTTTCTAATACGTTAAAAATCTCAGATAACTCGAATTTAAACATTTTATCTGGATATCCAAACTGTTGAATGATCCATGTATGATTAAGAGAACGGAAAAATCTTAAATTGTGATAGAAAGTCTTTCATAGATATGAAATTTGGTATCTGCGTTTCGATTGGAAAAGTAATTGATCGATATATAAGCAAAAGGACACTTATTTCAAAGTATGTAGATTGTATGATCAGAGGATAAAACAAAATTAGACAATTAATTGCATGTATATATACATTAGCCTTTAAATTCTGCAAGCCGCCAGTGGCACGTGGCAGGGGAGGGGGGCTCCATTTGATGGAGATAATTATAATATTTTGTGAAAAGTATCCAGAGAAAATCCCCAAATCGTGGCTTTTATTACAATAACGAAAGAAACTCAATATGAATATAAAAAAACGCTCGGAAACGGAAACAAAAAGTTTTAAGCAATTGGAATAGCTTTGTCTACGAATAATTGACAGCGTATCGTAGAAAAAAAATGTCCCCGAAAAGGCGATATTCAAGAAATCACAATCCTTCGTTGAGGCGGATATGTTTACCTATAATAAAATTAGTCTTAATATTGGCTTTCAGTAAGTATAGCTGTCGAGTGAACAATTTAAAACTTTTTAACAGCATTCTTAGGATTAGAATTAAGATTTTAATTTGAGGGTAAAAGCGGAAAGAATCGAACCTCGAATCCTTTTCGCGAATCCAGCATGGTGGACTCCTTAGTCGCTCCTTTGTTTTCAAGAGCAGCAGGATTCCAGGATAGGATTGTCCCATCTCCACTTAAAAGTAACCTTATTAAGAAAATCAGTCTCCCTGAAAAGTCCACTCTCGGGGGGACCGAAGAATTCTGAAGTGGTTAGGGACTTGAATCTCCGACCTTTCTGATGGAAGGAGGCTTTCCTCAAAACTTGCCTCACCCCGGAGACCATTCGGCAGGAGGCGGAGGTCGTAAATCAAACGTCGGAAGAGACTGGATCGATCTCATCCCTTAATACTCCTAGAACCCAACTTGGATGGAAAAAAAGGCTCGGCCAAGGTAGATATGGCGAGGCACGGGGACGATAGGAAGGAAAAAGCAACAGAATTCTTTGCTGGAAATTCGAGGGAGGGAACGTTTTTAAGACGGTTTCTACCAAAGGAAAGACGCTGAGCTCAGGACGTTCTTCTCCAGCGTGGGAGTTCTTTATATATTTTCCCCTTCGCTTTCTAGAAAGTAATCTTTTCCTCCGCAACGGAAGTCGGGCGATTCGTTTTCATTAAGGTTTTGTTTGTCCCAAGGATTTATGCGCGCTTTGTTAGGTTCGCGGAAAAGGGATTCAGGAAAGGAATCGGGAGGGAAAGATGACAAGGAGGCGGAGGAGATGAAGGGAAATTAGTCCCGTTTTCTCGAGACTAATTGGTCTTAACGGATGAGAAATTCATCCATTCCATTATGTTTTGGATTCCAATGAATCACACTCGAGCGGGGTTGAAGCTCATAAGAGATCTGTTATATCCCGCTGTAAAATAGGTATGTATGAAATAGGAAGAACTTAGGGGCTAATTTGAGGAAGAAATGAAGGGCTTTCCTATTTTCCCGAACTCTTTTTTGGAACTGGAAGTACATAGCTGCGTAATCCTTCCGGAGTATCTCTGTAAACTAATGAGTCTATCTGTAATTTACCTATATCAAGGATACTATTCTATAGCATTTATCTCGCCGAATTAAACGTTTCGATTGCGTTTAGCTCATTAATATTATCAAAATCTCTGTTATGGGATGTAGCGGAGCAATTGTGGTGGGATGAACCAACGAGGTGGTGTTCGTATTAGTATCGTTATATCATCACACATACTCGAAGAGTTTTTCGCATTTCAAATGGAATAGACACCTCAGCAATCTGCTAGTCGTGAGGGAACGGTATGTGTAATAAACAAATGATTCATGTTGCTTAGAGTGAGAGAGATTTAGTCTTATAAGGTTAATTTATCTTCTCAGAAGCCTAGTTAAATTACATTCATACTATCCAAAATATATATAAGAGAAATGCTAAGGTAATTGATAACTACTTTTTTCCTTAAAGTGAGATATATATTCGGTAACCATTGACCTGATTACTAAAGGAGATTTCCCAGAGGAAATTCTCGAGAGTAAAAAAGGAGAAAAAAAGAAAAATATCCGACAGATTTTTTGCTATCCTTTTCTCAAATTTGAATATAGATATAACTCGCAGTAGCAGCAATATCAACATCGTTACACTGAAGAATTGGATTCCTCTCAAGTAATATTCAATAAACCAGTTTTATATTGTTCATCGAAATATTTCGTGAGTTAGGTTATAATTTATAACCTCTCTAGGACCAAAAAGAGTACATAAAAACGAAAGTATATTTTCAATCGCCTTTTAAGTGATGTCCGAGGATGGATGGGGACCTATTTTCCGATATCGGAGTCATCTTCCACGCAGAACGTGAAGAAAAAACAACTCGGCACAAGGTCGCAGTGATTCTTAAGGATCCCCAATATCTTTCTTTTATCTCTTTTTCATCTCTCGCGACACGAACGTTAACCTTTTTGAGGCGCTCGGAGCAACGAAAATAAAAAGGGGGAAGAGCGCAAAACGAAGCAATAAACAGTAAACCCCCGCGACATACTTTCCCGTTTTCCAGGCAATATTTCACACTTTAATACACCGCCGCCACGCCCACTCGGCTCTTCTCCCGCCGCGAGCCTCGCGAGAAAAAGTGAAAATCAAGAGCGCGCCGTCCCTTCGCTTCCTCTTCAGCCCGTTTTCTCTTTTTTCGACCCGAAATTTTCATTTCCTTTTCATTTCATCTCCGCCCCCACGAAACAAATGTCGGGGAGGTACGTACCTTTTCGCCGTGGGGACAAAAGGAGATTCGCGCTCATCTCTCCCCCACTTTGGGGGGAACCTTTCCTTTTTAACCCTTTCTCCTTCACAACGTTTTCCCTCCCGAAATCCTCACCCCACTTCCTGGCTTATTTAGCGGTCGTGGCATTCAGTGTTATACCCCACCCGGTGAATCCCGTGTCTCCCCAGTATTCCTACCATCGACTTCCCTTCCTCTTCCCGAGATTACCGTCGCGTGGATCCAGTAGTAGATTAAAGGAGACTGGTACGGTTCCTTTTCCCCTCTCTGCTCTCCTATCCCTCTATTTCAAACTTCCCATGATCGTACTTCTCCGTCTCTTCTTTCGGCTATTACCTTCCCATACATTCCGTTTTATCTACCCTCCGTTCCGCTCCTTGGCTTCTTCGCCTCGATTGCATGAATTTCTCTTTATTCAGTCCCATTTTAGTCTCGTTCTCTCAGGCCTTTCCTTTCGCTCTCTCTTTGTAATAGGTTTAATTTTGGTTCTGAGATATGTGTGTTGTTTTTAAATTCTGGTGGAAAACTGCCGGGTTCAGTTGTTATTGCGCGAAACGGCTATGCGTGGGATTTAAATCTATGAGAAAAGGTCGTTAAAACTCGTTTCAATTGGAAAAAGGAACTCTCTATAAATTGTATGCATCAATACTTATTTAATGTGAATATAAATATACAGCGTGTCACTCGTCATGTGGGAGATGATTATTCTTGGTTTTCATGGTGATGATATAGGAAAAAATTGAAAAGAAATGAAGAAGGTACTAAACATATTTCTTTCTCTTAATTTTTAAATCCTTCCCTTTTCTTAGGAAAATTTTTATGTGCGTGTTTTTATTTTCTCAAGGGTCTTTTTTATTGTTTCTATTATTGGTATTCCATTGTAGCAACATATATTTACTGTAGTATTCTATCTCCTGTCATCAGATCTTGCAACTTATTGCAGTGTTTTTAATAATGATTATAATGGCAATAAGGAGCTTCTAAATTTTGCCCTAAGAAGCCATTATTTTTTATCTTCAATATTTTTCAAAAGAATAATTTTTAAGAACAAAATCCTTTTTTGTAAAATTATACTCTTTGACGAAAGACCGGAATAAGCGACAGATCTACACATACCAAGTACACACACAGTAGGGAAGAGCTATCTTATTGCGTCAAATTTCGATAAAGAGAAGGAAATTTATAGAGTGATAGTACCACCTTAAGGAAAGAGGCAAAGTATACTCAGCATCGTTTTGTATTCTAACGCACAAGAAAAGGTAATATCCCGTAGAGCCATCAATAATTGCAGAAAATAGAAGAATTTATTATCATCATCAGAGAGCAAGTACACATACTCAGCACATCCTTGTCATAATAATGCTTGTCTTCTAACCAGTGTTTGGTTTATTATTGTACAGTTGTTGCTGTTGTTGTTGCCACTTAACATATTAAATTACTTTCTCATAATGAAGAACGGAATATCAATAGACCAAAATGCAATTGATTATAGAGATGAAAAGTTCATAATCAAACTGTATTCTCTTAATATTTACTACACTTAATAATAATATTGCGTTGAATTTTCTCCATGAAGACCACTTTTCTCTAATTCCCTTTGATCTTCCCAAACTCAATTCCTAATTCTTTCTTTATCTTCATGCCTTTTTCATCTGCTCTTTTGACTATATCCCCTCTTTAAACATCCAATCATATACTTCTATCATCCCATTTCTCAGTCAATCCTTCTCTTTTCTTTGCTCGAATCCACCTCATCGTCGTGCTTTTTTATTTTCCATTCTTAAAACTCCTTCAATCTCTTTATCCTCTTCCATCGCTTCCTCTTCTATAAATCTTAAACGATATCTTATTCCCTCCACTTCTCCAGCTTTTTTCCTTTATTTCCTCCTATGTTTCCTCTTTTACTCAAACCCATACTTTCTTTGACGCTTTCTCGCCTTTCTCACTATGACCTCCCATATTTCATCTATTTTAATTTTACGTTTGAGTCATCTTTCTGTCCTGCTTCTTATTACATCAGTCGATCATTATGCTGGTTTTCCCTATCTGCAATCCTCCATTTTGCATTGTTACTGCCTCTGCCTTCAATTTCGTAATTTCATTTCCTTATGTCCGACCTCACGTCCTACTTAATATCTACTGTACCTATGGTGGGCATATCTACCTGGTGTAGATGAAGAACGAATGGAAGTTCTTAAGTGTAAATGTATATGAAAGACGCATCTTCCTATGAACAAAATATATTGTGATTTAGTACGTTTTTGCACTTTGACTTTCAAGGAAAGTGACTATTTATATCAAAATCTGTTTCAAAGGAATTTATTCTAATTGTTGAATTTATTCTAATGTTAGATCAATAATTTAGAATAAATTATTGATCTAACATGAACTAATTACGAAAGTCTCTATTTAGAAGGAAAGCTTTTTGGTCTACCAGAAAAAACACTGTACTAAATGATATAGCTACTATATTGAAATACAGTGGAAAACGGGTAAATCCTAAGGCAAGAACACTATTTAGAGTACTTTCCTTTAAAATAGGGGTAGTATGGTCATCGTGCTTTAAATTATCTTCCTCAGTTTCTCATTATTTTTCCATTATTCCTCTTCCTCATTCCCTCTCGTCTCCTTCCAGGCCTCATTGGCCCCATCTTCCTCCACCTCTTTGACCCTTTATCCTTGACTCCTCGTGACCCTTCTACCGACTCCGTTGTCCTTTCCGCTGCCCTCCTTCCTACATCTTAGTAATAACCACCCTCTCATACTTCCAGGAATTCCTCCCTCGTATTTTCATTGTCCCCGTCCCATCGTCTCATCCTTTCATGGGATGATTTCGATTCTCTCTGCCCTCTCTCTCTCTCATCTCTTCTTTCCCTCTTTAGTTCACCTTTCAGCCTTTTATTTCCCCATCCTTCTCTTCATCTTCTCGGCGTTTTCCTTACCTGCACGGAGTCGGGCCTCCCCATTTTTTTATTTCCGAAAATGACTCTTCCCTTGTATTCTCCAGGCAATTTTCTCCCAGAATTCCCCCGAGGTAGGGAATGCGAGCTGGTTTATGAGAAAGGAAGGCGTCAAGAGGACCACGAAGAAGAAATGCGAGCATATTTTTTATTCCTGGCGGTCAAAGTTGAATTTTTTTCGAGAGATGAAATTTTTGGATCTCGAATTCCTAAACCTTAAAGTGAAGAGGAATTTGGCGAGGTGAGAGTTTATCTCGCGCGGCTCAACGGATGTGTAGAATTCCTTTAGCTTTCAAAGGTATCTTTATTATTAATTGTTTCTCATTTCGAGAGTTACTTTTGCGATTTTTATCCTCAAGGTTTCAATATGCGGAAACATAATTATTATCTTAAAGGACAATTTTTATCGCATGAACAGGAATGTATTATTTTGCTTTATGATAATCTCTGTGTAAGTATGGTATAAATAAAAATACAATCTGCCGATCTGTACAACGGCCGATGTGCGCCGAAACCGGTCGTTTTTTATTTCTGTAAATACACCTGTGGAAAAGAGTAATTGTAATTTTATTTATACCATCCTTTTCATATGGATTTCCACAAGATCAAGCCTGCCACAATCGATTTTATCTCTGTGTAATTTAGATTTATCTAATGTTACAATAGTAATACAGTACAGTTTTTGGTGAGACTTTTCATCCAACTCGTCTTATAATTAAGATTTTAGTTGGTTTACCCTTAGGTGCTCTAATTTTATGCTATTTCGCGGGATAAACCCTCCCGAAAAATTTACTGGAAAGTGTTACAGAAGTGTTATACCTTTCGGTAGGTTCGTGTGCATTAACGTTCCCTAATCAACGCCATTTCTTTCGTTTCATGGTAACTTACCCTACCCATTGCGTCATCCAAAAACCTAACCCATTGCTGAAAAATGTTATGGACATTAAATAATCGTTGATAATTTTCAAGAAAAACAATATATTAACAAACGTATTATTCGAATTATGAATGAAAAATTATAATTTGTTGGTTTATTATTCTATATTCCTTCATTTGTCTCAGGCGAATGTGTACAAAGGTTGCGTATTTTTATTTATATGTTTTACAATAAAAAACCCAAGAATCACCGATAGTTACAGAATCTAGTTTACGTTAGTTGTAAGAAATGTTCTCTTCCCTTTGCTCCAATATACGAGGTATAATAATTAGTAAAAAAGACTTGTTGTAAACTTTTAAGTTTAAGGTAATGTTCAGACAGTTTTAGCGAAAACGCCCTTGACGTATTTCATCTTTTTCGGTAACAATGTTGGATTTAGTTGTTTTTCTCCCTTACTCAATGATTGGGCAACATTTGTAACGGATGAAGGACTCGAAGTTTCTGAAGGCATTTGGTCACGATTTGGTGAGCAGGAGAGAAAAGAGTTGCTGCCTCGGAAACGTGTGACATCATCTGATTCCATTCTTATGTTGTAATGCGGAACGGTGTTCTCACGAATGTAGATTATACATAGGTAATTTCTCAAGGGGTTTAAAAATAATGACTGACAAATACGCCTTACCTGTGGACGTTTTCTATGACAACTAATAAGGAAAAACGGAGTGTTCTTAATTAAAAACTCTTTAACCGGAAAAGAGACATTTTTCTTGAGATATGAACCTAAAGTCTAAATTATAAGGTAAATGTAATCGGATGGTAATCTCATAAAAAGGGCTGTTCTAATATTTCTATTGATCAATGTAATCATCAATCACTGTAAATCAATGTAAATCAATGTAAAAAATCATTTATTACCTCATTGGAGGTAATAAATGATTTTTTTGAGAAGGAAATGAGAACTTTTTGAGATTAGGTAAGCTAGATTACTTAATTACTGCATGTTATTGTTTCCTATGGATCTGATCTGGTTACGTCGTGTATATATGTATTGTTATGCATAAACCTTAAATTTGTAATTTTTATGACTGAAACGATATTATTCGCCAGAAATAGATAGCTATTTATACACTGAGTCATGATTTTTCTGCTGCATTTCTTTTGCAGAAAATGCAGTTTCTTTCATTTTTACTATTTATCTAACTATCATCAAATCATTAACGTAATCCATATCTTTAGTATAACTTAAGGACTACTTTTCCTTAAGTTAAACATTTCAGGAACTACTAAGTTCCAATGATAGGTATTCGCTGTCTGTGATGGTGGTTAGTAAAACTTATATAATTTAAAGGGGAAGATTTCTTTGTTTGATGTATATATTATTTACTGAAGAGTTTTCCGTATTACATGTGTATTACATTCGACGTAGATGTACAACACAAACTGGCCATCAGTTTTAGCATTTTTCTACTGCGATGTTTTCGTAGCAGTATTAGCTTGCTCGGAAGTATTTCCATTCATTCCGTGTTTGGAGTGGCAAGCGTCCGCAGCCTTTAATGGCGAAAACTGTTTCATAATTTCCCTTTTTTCGCGAGAGTCATTTATCTCTAGATTGCCATCTTATCGTCCTTTTAAAGTGCGATGACATGTAAAAAAGAATAATTCATCATCAGATCCCTTCTAGACTCTTGTTTATGCGTTCAAAGGAGTCGGATGCTCCTGAAAATAAATGTGCCAAAATTCTTTTTTTCTACTTCCTTTGGGTACATCGCTTTTGATATCTTCCCTTACTCTAGGGGACAGAAGTGATGGGAATCGCTCGGCTTGTGACATTTTAAGGTATTTTTTGCAAGGCGAGGAAAGAGAGAGAAATTTGGATTTAATCCCGGCGTACATTGCCTGGGAGGAGAAGGCATTTTCCGCTCCATTTTTCTTCCGTATGATTTCCACGTTTTGACAAAACGGGACGAGACTGTTAAATGCGACCTGTCCCCATCCCCTTCTTTCCTTCCTCTACTAATCCCACGTCTCTTCCTGAAGATCCTCCCACTTCCCTCTACCCTTTCTCATTACTTGCATCGATTTCACATCCTTTTCTATGCATTTCCTTTTTATGACGCCCTCGCACTGCCCTTCCAACACACCTCCATTTTCCCTTTTTAATTCCTCCCCATATCTCGATAACTTTCCCTATTTTCGCTCTTTTTGACATTTCCTATCTTTACTTGCCGTGTGCGCTAAGGAGTGGGTCGAAAAGAAGGGAATTTTAATTGAGTTCATTGAGAATTTTCAGCGGAATTTTCATTGGGAGCCTTTTAGAGAATAAAAAGTAAATTTCCACTACAATATATGGAAATAATTTCATTAGCCTCTGTTTAAGGATTATTTTTTTTTTCTTTCAAATTAAGCTTGTTTTACATTTCTATCAATTTTTTACTGATTCTTGTTTAAAATCACGATTTTATTATTTTGGAATAATCTAGGGAACGTAGCTGCAAGGTTTACATAGTGGGGCTCTCTTTATGGGTTTTAATTATTTGCTTATATTCTATAGTAAGCTCCGGTTTGTTTTCACTCCCCTCTCATTAGACCTGATCTGTGCTGCCGAAACCGGTTATGTCGGAAAAA
>KZ309160.1:4534-35310 GCA_000376725.2 Ladona fulva | reverse complement strand
TTTTAATGCTATATATATATATATATCGCCCTCTAAAATTTATTTTATTAATTTTGGTGCTTGAAATCTGGCTTAGGACGGCCATATGAGTAGAATTATTTTGATTGCCATGATTTGAAATTGAAGGGGATACAATGTAAGGGTGGCCAGATTTTGAAGTGGATGAAATATATAGTTATCTAATTAAGAAAGAGATTTAATTAGGATGATTGCAGATCACACCGTAATTTTAGCGTGGCATTAATCTATTGTGCATGTTTTCAGTTCTACATAATGTACATATCGTGTATTTTCCCCTTTCAGTCAATCAATTGCCTACTTGTAAAGGTACTCATTAATCATCTAACGAACTCTCTATGCAAGGGATCGATCGATTAGTACTTCTAATTCTACAGGTGAGGCGCGCACTTTACCCAATCAATTGCGTGTATCCAATCTAAGAGCGATTCAAGCACCAATTAGTCATTGCGCACTTTCGAACCGCTATTTTTCTCCATTCTCTTATGAAGTCGAATGATGTGTGTAGCTCGCAATGGAAACGACTCGTTATTGAAGCAGTTTATGACAAATAAATGTTTGTCTCTCTCCAATCGCATCCGTTGCACTGCATTATTTCCCCGCTGAATAAACATTTCATTCCGGTCGTGTTCACTTCTCTCTTCCTCCGACAGTCCCATCCCTCACGCTCTACATCTATTTCGCCCTCGCCTTATTACAATTCTGCCTTTAAACTCATTCCGCAGCCCTTTTCTCTCCGTTACGACCCTTCTCTTTTCTACCTTCTCAAACTAATGCCCCCAGTTTTATGCCCTTCCTCTTACTTCTCCCACCCACTCAAACCCATTTCGTCTCCCGCACTTCGTCTCAGTCTACTTTGCCTTTTATCCTACTCCATATTCACTTTCTGAACCGCGCCTTGTCACCAGCGAATCCACTCTCAGGAACTCACATCGGCCGTTTCTTTTCCCTCACCTATCGCGTCTTCCACCGGAGAATCGCCATCTCTTAAACCCTTTTCATTAAAGTCTCTCCATGCGTCACTCAACCTCCTCGATAATGCGTCTATTTCCGCGCCCCTTCGCGGTAATTCTTCCTTTTAATACTTCACATTGAGAGAAAATACGATTTATCTGAAAGTCGCAGGACTCGTTCTTCTTCCCCCCGTCCTTCCATCTACACTCTTTTCCGGTTATACATTCTTTCCGCTTTGTCCGTTCGTCATTCTCTTTCAGTTCCTTTTTTCGCTAACTTTTTCTCCTCGTTTGCGCCGGGAAATCGGTCTGATGTCAATTTAAAAATCTTTGGGCTCAAACCTCACCTCTTTTCTATTTAATTGAGTCACTTTTCTATTATGTTTTCATAATAGTTCTACTCTCCGTTTTCTCTCGTGCTTGCTTCTTTTTAAATATATATTCATCGGCTTATCCCTCTTTGATCCTTCTGGTTACTTTTCCTGACTGAGTAAAGCGGAATATATCTCTCGAACTCTTGACGGAATTCATTTCCAATGCCCTCCACTTATTTCCAATGCCCTCCACTCTCGCAGCTGAAATTCCATTTGATTTGGTACTCGAATCTCCCTTTTCGAATTATTGTTATGAAAAAAATTTGGAGCCAAATAGGATTCTCTCAAACGCTCTATGATGTCCTGGTATATTCGCAGGATTGTGATGGATTAAGCTGCTTGTGTATTTAAAATACCCAATCCTTTTTCTGCATGGATAGGTTTAATTCCAATTCGGTGTTTATTTCCAATAAAGAGTAATTGCGGGAATCCGTATCACCTACGGTGGTCAAAATGTATGTTAATTGATACCTAGGTAATTCTACCTTATTTACTTAATCCTATCTATCGTAATATGTCAACTCTGCTATTGAAAACAACATTTAATTTTATATTTGTAATATCTTACGTTGTTATACCAGGTATATTGAAACCTCTAAAGCTCACTGACATATCGAATTTGAGTATTCTTCTATGATTCTGTAAAGTATCTTACTCATTCTCGTTCATCATGCTAGACTTTCTTACGCCTCTGTTTTCATCTACCCTTGCGTTATACTGAAATTTCGTTTTGTCTAATATTCTTATATACCGATGGGTATATTCTGCAAACATTAATGTATTTCAATATGTTCTGAATTTCTTTTCCTAATTTCTCTAGTTATAGGACTACATTCCGCAGTGATTCCATCCTTTCTGACTTTCCTTTTCACTATCAAATCTTTGTCTTTACCATTAAAACGTGAGTTGGAGTTGGCGTATCCACCTTTAGATCTCTTCTGTTCTCCATCTTCGCCATTCCTTTTTTAGATCTCTGCCATCGCTCCTACAAAAAGTTCTTATCGTCGTCGTCCCACCGAAGTTTAGATTGGAATCTTTTTAGGCCGCCCGACTTAATACCGTGACTCCTCTTCCCGGATGTTTCTTCTAGTAATCTCCTTTTCCGCGCGGTAACTATCTATATAATCAAACTGTCAGAGCGTCAGTTCACGAAATGTTTTAATTTGATTCAGGGAAACGCATCTAAAATTTTTGGTCGTGAGGGTTTCATTCATTACCTTTCCGAGCACCTTATGCTATCTTGTTAGATTAAAATAGATCTCTCCTTGCACCCTTTTTCCTAATTTTCATAATTTTCGCCGAAATTCATTTATTTCGTTTGGCATTTCGGTGGTATCAGGTTGATAACCAAGAACACACTTTGTTAAAGTCGTAGATGGGCTACTATTAGGAAAAATTGGGTTCAATTTCATAGCTCGATTTACTATTCATTGCTAATAAAATATAAACAAAGTATTAAGATTTGCACAATTTTTACATTATATTGTGTTTATAGTACCTACTGTAGAAACCGTAATACTTTGCTTATTTTTAATTTTCAGTGATTAGCATATATAGGTTCCATCAGATGAATGGTAAGGTAGTGAGAGTATATATGGCTTAAATTGTTTTAAGCAAGAATAACGATAAATAATTTTTAGCTATTCATATGATGGAGTTCCATAAAAAACTGATGATTTATTTATTGCAAAATTTCTCCTTTTGCAAACGGTGGTCAAAACTGATCTTCAATCAGCTATTGCTTTTTTCGAGTAATCGATCGTTTGCTGTGGAGAAGATAGCGGATATCTCGAATTTTTAAGTACATATTTCCCCATGTATAAGACGCCTCTATGTAGAGTCAAGAGGCACCTTGAATTTGGGACTCAAAATATGGAAAAAATATACCTATTCCATGCTCCTATGTAAAATTAATGTAGCAAGTGCGAAACTGTGAGCGTGAAGACGATAAGCGAGTAAGGAACAGACGCGAAAACTAATATCAGCTACCTCATCAGCGTGAAGGGCTGCCTAGGCATACGTAGCAGTTGATTGGAAAAATCTACTACCATTGTACATGACGCACCTTGTTTTGGACCCATAATATTTCGAGAAAAAGTGCCTCTTACATATGGGGAAATACTGAAATTGTTTGTTAATTACAAAGTAATTGAAATATGCATAACTTATAAAACCTCCGCTGGTTTTCAGCGATGGATATTTCAAAACATTCGGTTTACTTGTTTAACGCGAATAGGTTTCCCCTTGCTACACGCCGATAAGTGTGTTGATGGCTATATATTTAGATATAGAAATACACGATTTACGTGAGTTTTTAACATTTTAAGCATTTTGGAGGTTAAGATGGAGATTCCGAATTTCTAATAAACGTTTTATTTATGCTTGCCTTAGGTAAACAATTTAGGGATCATAACCTTAAACTCGAGCTTTGTCCTTCTTAATAAAAGTAGCGAGTCAGTTCAC
Source organism: Ladona fulva (assembly GCA_000376725.2). NCBI lineage: Eukaryota > Metazoa > Arthropoda > Insecta > Odonata > Libellulidae > Ladona > Ladona fulva. The sequence goes on along the minus strand of KZ309160.1, from coordinate 31,502 downwards.
AATGGTGCAACGCGACCATTATGGTTGCACATTCCGGGAAACGTGCAGTCTTCGGTCCTTTGTGGCGCTCGCTCAGATATTGGCCAAACTCCTCGTATTCCGCATAAAAGTTTCGTGGACCGCAAGTGCTGCGAACAAGTGCCACGCCAGGAACAGCTGCTCGGGAATATTCATTTTAAGAACGAACGAGCTGATCAAACTTGCAGTTCTTTGGCGAACTCGAGTACTATCGAGTTTTAATGCCCCAAGATGGGATTCATGGAGATATGATTATTCTCGACGGACGAATGAATACTAAGTGGGTTTAAAGCAGCAGACGTCTGTCGAGAGTTGAGTCGGGTTGAATTTAAGTGCCCGCGACCGATCCTCGCTATCAATTATTCGGCTTTTTTTCGTCCGTTCGTTTTCGATCCGTCGATAAAGAAAATCCGATCTTACGCGGTTAATGAATCGCCTCTAATTAAAGACGGGGAGCGAATTCCGAGAACTTCCCTGACTATAATGCGGCGTGGTGGGAATTTTAATCTCTCTCTTAATTATGGAACGAGGGCTCTTGACGTCCCTCAAAACTACTCCAAGTAGAAGAGGGATTGGGCATGACAGGGATCCAGAGAGAGCTTAAAAAGTTTTAATTCCTAAAGCTCTAAACTGGGATACCTCTTTTTCGTGCCTCTTTCATGCGGTGATCGATGGGGATTCCTTGTCTTGATGCCCATGTCTTTTACGACTAATCTATCGCCAAATAAACGAACCAAGAAATCTCGAAGGAAGAAAGGGCTAAGGGTATCCTGCGGGTCAAATTTGTTGCGCCCCAAATTGTTTCTATTCCAACCAGTAAATCGTTATATTTAATGAACATTGTACTTTGTGCTCGGATTTTAATTTTTGTGTGCTTTTGAAAAGGTGTATTGTCGTTCTAAGTATACCTAGATCTTAAATGTTCGTATAACTCACACTATTCCTTGTCGGCAGCAGATTATGTACTAATTGATCTATTCGTATCTCTTCTCCTTGCATTCTTAACACAGCTCACATCTTTTGCACATCCATAAATATATTCATATTTCCTCTTTAATATTTAAAGCTATATGCAGCTGCTTATAATATATACTTAGTGGTTATCGTGCTAGCACGCTAGCGCTCCAACCCCAAGGTCCCGGGTTCGAATCCCGGCTTGTCGGATTTTTCCGGTTAGGGAATGGTCATATGTGTTGGTCCATTGTTATTGTTTGAAGCCATTGTAATTGTCCAATAAATGGATGTGTGTGGGGGGATTGAGATATAAAAAATAAGGAAATGGGTGAAAGTTTGCACGTAAAAGCGTGCAACTAGGAAAATTCCCAGGAAAAACAGATTGGAAAAATATCTTAAAAGATCGTGACTCGAACCAGGATATTCAACTTACCGGGCGACTGCTCTATCTATTAAGATACCTTGCCAGAACATTCAACCAGCCGTGTTGGTAACTGGTAGGCCAACTGTAAAGCTGTATAATTTACGTATAAATTCTAAATAGATATCTCAAAGGCATATACTTTTCGAATAGTAATTGCATCATTGATAATCGCTCCGAACTCAAATGATATACTTTTTATCCAGCCTACTCCACTTTTGTTTTTTCTATACGTTATCTTCCGCTTGATCTTTTATTTCTTTGACTTGCCACCTTAAAGTCCTCTACTCTCCCATAACATTCTATCGACGACGATGGATTCTTATTTTCATCCGGGTTTCTAGTAAACGAAAGGAAAGCCATCACTTTTTATTGCAGGAATATCATGTATCAGCGTTGAAATTAGTTACACCCAATATTTACTTCCTTTTACTTTCACGAATGCGCAACTCACATTTCTACTTGAGTGAAAAGTAGTAAGAAATATTGTGGTGAAGTTTTTCTCCTCGATTGAAAGAAATGGAGAGCATATCGTGAATTTCCTGAAGTACGAGTATACCATAAACAGAGCCATGAAAAGTCAAAGGATTTCTGCTTGAACTTCTTTCGTTGAGTGTTATACGGAATGAAATGCGGAAATAATCATAAGATCGAATTAGAGAAGAATTTTAATCCATTAATTACTTCTGGTCGGCTCAATATAAATTATTTTTCCTCCATTTTGAAATCTTTAAAAACTTCTTAAACTTAAAACATCATTAAAAGTCGATCAAGTCTGTGAAGAATTGTTAGTTTATCTGAAAATAAGGAAATAATACTGAATGTGACTTTTGATGAATTGTATCTAATACTTACTGTATATAAGAACGTAGACATTTCCATATAATTAGTGGTCCAACCAATAAATACTGGCGTTTAGGAGACGAGTGATCATTAAAACTTTACTAAAATGTGTTTTTTTATATTTATATCGATTTTGCATCACGATTAGTTCATTATATATCCTGTTGAAAATGTTGCAGTTAAAACTCTTTTTATATCATCTCCTCGTACAAACTTGCTGAGAAACGTTTTCATTTTTATGAAACAAGGACGAAAAACGTTAAGTCAGTCTTACTTTACGAAAATTATCATTTATTGGAATCTACCCCGACTGCTTGTACAAACTTTCTTCTGATAGCTCTGTTGGGTTCTTGGAGTCAAAGTTTGGAATTCACAGGTCGTAAGCGAGCCATTCCTTTCAATTCATCCAGGAAAATAATGCTCTTCTCACGTATTGGCATTTCCCTCCTTGCGTGCCCTAGAGGCGGAAATGTAACCCAAATTTAGGCCAATCACTGTGAATAATGATCGTAATTTATCACCGACTGACGAACCTGTTTTGGGCTCTTAAGAAAGGGAGCTTTTTCTCCTTTCCTTCACTTCTTTGGACTCTTATATATATAAGAAAGGAAGGAAAAGTCAAAGGTAGAGCACGGTAGAACCATATTTAAAAGGTTAATTACTACTATAATTTGGAGCAGAATAATACAGCTGAGACTAAGCTAATCTTATGTTTTAAAAGACATCAAAATACGGAAAACAGCGCACGCATAAAATCCTTTCTAAAAGGTACCGCTCCAACGTTTCCTACAGGAAGTAATTGTCCAATTCTGTGCAAAAGATTCCTTGAATGATCTTTCCTTCCGTACTGGGATCACAGTAGTTTCGATACATAAAATATATTGATTTCGCTCTTAACATATTGGATATCATTAATATAGGTAGTATGTCTATGGTCGAATGAATCCTGATCACAAGAGTTCATCTCCCTCTCAGAATTTACTAGCTGTCTAAACAAATATATGAATATACATCTTTTCCTTCCATTAAACGGAGTGCATCTGGAAGCTTGCATATGCCATTAGATTTTTTTTGTTGATATAATGAACCTGTTTATTAGTAGGTAGCTTTTATGTTCGTCATATTATAAGCAATTTCACATCTAACTGTAAATAAGAGTTCATGAATTATGAAACGTATTTAAATCATCTTCCGACGCTGTTGATTTTCGCTTACGGTACAAAAATTACTTAAAGGTTTATTTGCAGAGCCTAAATTTTTTATTCTAAACCTTGGGTGGTTTTAATCAAACGAATTATATTATTTTCTGTGATAACCTCATGGGAGTTTCTTTTTTGCTCATCCCACTCAAGTTTCATTTTGATTTATTTGAGACCCCTGACTACTTTATTATTGGTTATCAATGAAAACCACATCATTCGGTCCCTCTTAGGAAAATTACCGAATGATCATTTTATTCATCACTATATACAGAAACTATTGCTTTCATATTCGTGCCAAATAAAAGCACTAATTAGCTACTAAAAGGCAGGAATCCAAGTTGCTTTCACCATCCAGATTTAGTATATTCAGGAAGTTATATACAAGAGCTGATTCGTGAGATTGGGATTTTCCAATCTTCGACACGCGACGCCACCAAACATTTCGCTTAAATGTCAAGAACACGATCCCATACCAAATCAGGGGCCGAGTAATTGTAGAAACGGATAGTATCAGAAGAACAAATCGCATGTCAATGAAACTTTGATTTAAGAATGCCTCCGGTCTGTTACCTGCTCAATCTTGTTCAATTGCTTGTAAAACTGTTATATCCCTGACTTTACCCTAGAGGATTACGCAAACTATGTTTAAGTACTGATAGTTTAAGTAATGTTCTTTAGACCCTTTGGTATAGAGGTGTGCCACAAGAATATGCTGGCTAAAAACGCATCTCCATGAGAGAAAGCCCGGAAATTCAAACATTTAGTGCACTTAAAATACCCGCTAAAGGTATAAATCTCGATATGAAACAGTATGTTTAAATTAAATTCCTAGTAAACGTTAAGAAAATATGACTTGGCATTAGTGTATGGATATTCCTTTCAATAAACCAACGAAAGTAATTACAATTTTGATTTTTACAATTTTATTATTTTCTCATTATTAGCCGGAACCTGTCGAAAATAAGAATGGAAAGTAACAGCTACACTGGAATAGTTTTCTTTCGCTGAATAATTATAAATGGCTATATATTTACATAGTCATTAGAATGTTATTGTAATCGTGTGATTTTTTTCTTTCTGAGGGCAATAATCAAGTTTATCTTGATAAGCAGGATATTGGGTCGCCCAAAATGAGATTATTGTGGAAACACTGTATCCCCTTCCTGGAAACATTTTCCGGTTAAAATTGCATTCCACAAAGCCCTTTGAAAGAGAATGCAAAGTTGGACTTGGATGGAATTCTTTGGAAGATAATTATGCAGAAAGTAACCCTCAGAACCAGCAAAAATGGAAAGAAATGTTTACCCTATTCCATATAGCACAGCTCCTTCCTGCAAATATCCCTACGGAAGATAGTTTTTATGTAAGAATTCGTTAAAAAAATCTGGGGCACTTGACTCTCACGAGCACTCATGCGGCTGAGCACGAATCGCGAAATCTGCCTCTCGATCCGAAAGGTTTTTTCAGGATAGAATGCATCCCCTTCGGAGAAGTGGAAATAAGAAGGATGGGGAGGAGAAGGGATGATGTTGAAGGAATGCTGTGCGAGTGATTCAGGAGGAGTCGAAGACCATCTGTGAGCTCGGAGCAGAAGGGATCCGGTCACCTGCTGTGAGTGCATAACGGTTCCCTACGGATCGAAGCCCGATAGGGAATGCATAGGGACCCGCAGAGACGTATGCAGGAGAGAAAACAAGCGAAAAAATGAACGCGTCGCATAGAGATGTCCTTTATTGCATTTCGGGATATGTTCGCGCATCCCACAGCTTCATCCACCGTAGACGTCCTTATGTTTTTATCTTTCCATTAGAAAGAAAAAAGCGTTATATAGTCTGCGATGAGGTTCCGCTCCATCGTGCTCTCGCTCGCTATTTTTTCTCTGTTGCATCCAGGATATCCCCGGAGATTTTTTCTCCCGCTCTTTCTGTCCTGTGGCAGAAGATCGAGAAACGGACGACTTCTTCTTCACAAAAAGTCTCCAATCTTTCCTTTGGATGACTTTAGATTCCGTACTTAGGCCTACTAATGTAAGGTTGAGAAAATTATGCTATTTTCTCATTTTCCTTTACAACTACTGCCTGGGTAATGTTATTGCTTTTTCGGATATGGAATAATTTTATTTTAATACCCAGGATATTTCGAAGACACCTAGGTCCTCCATAAGATTAGCTTACAATTCTGTGCATGCATTATAGACTACTTTCTGGTTCATTTTTGACCTACTTTTGAGCCATCGTTATCCTTTATTATTCAGTATTCGCTTGATTATTCAGTGTTTTCCGTCCTATACTCTTAAGGGTTTTTTAGACCGTAATCCTTTTTTATGAATAAATGAAAAAGCAACAGCGACTATTGACTAATAGATTTATTTACACCAAACTCATGATTATAATGAGCACGAACCGGGTTTCAATGCGTGGATGCGTTGATGGGTCATCAACCTGATTAGGATACCATGCATCGAAGCCTGGGTCGTGCTTCTTATATTCTTGGGGTTCATATATCGTACATAAAGCTGTTTGTCAATTCACTCGTTTTTGTTATGGAGTTCCATCATGTTAAGGCCGACAACATTGATTTTGAATTAAAACCCATTCGTTTTGACCCGAAACTTCTGTTGCATATCTGTTTTAATAACTATCTTATTGATTTCGTCGTCCTATTTATCATACAAAGAACTATTTTCGTGACTATATTTTGTGACGTTCTCATTTTTAGTACGTCTAATATATCCGATTTCAATGTATTGAAAGGGAAAATTATGACGTAGCCAGGATACGAACCCGGACACTCCACTTCGTAAGTTGTTGCTTAACAGTGGAGATTCTAATACAGAAAACGCCGATGGAAAAATTGCGATGTAAGAGGTTTACTTTATCCCATGAAATATTAAAAATACAAGAAAGCTCTTAACTTAGCGCTACGCCATCATTCATTCACTCGGCAAGAAGTAGTTATGCTGCTCTCGTCTCATCCAGCTGGTGTTGCTGTTTCCATTAAATCGACACTAGAACTCTCGTTTTTACACTTCTTTTAACCATGGCTAACTTGGTACGCAATCAACGTAATGATTTTTGCGCGGATTGTCAACGTCGATAAATACTGTAGTGTTTTTTAATTAATTACCAAGTCATTCCGATGTTTTACCACTCCAGCCAAATAATATTTTCTATCGTATTGTATATCTCTGATAACATCGTATTTTTACTAAGGAAGTAAATTCCCAGCTTCCCTTCACCCTAAAAAAATCGCTTCTCTGGCATTCACTGTGTAAATGATAAACTTGATTCAAGGTATGTGAACGGAATATCATCTCTTTCTTTACCTGCAGCCATTCATATGAAACAGGTATCACTTTTTCTTCACATCAGGCCTTTTTTCTCGAACTGCTTCCCAATTTTACGCTGGATCTCTTTCCGTGAGATGCTGTTTTTTGCTCAACCTTCTCCCTTAGAGTTGATTACAGCACGTTTCCTTATGAACTGGACGAACAACAGGATACAGGGTGGGCATGCAACCTTGCTAGATCCCGTTTCATTTCTTTTACCTCCCTTTCTTTCCATCGATTGATAGGTCATTTCGCCTTGCGCACGTCATCGGAACTTCTACCTTTTACAACAGTCTCTTTCCTCCTTTCAAAGGTTTCTTTTTTTCTATTTCAGGCACTCTTATTCAATTCCTTTCTTCGTTTCTTTTTCGGAATACTTTTCCATTTTTGATATTTTCTAACTCTTTTGCCTCGCCAATGAAGTCAACTAGGATCTTTCTGAGACATTCTTCCAACATATCCATCCTATTCGTGCACGATTCTAGTAGTCCTTGAGTTTTTCTTACTCCGAGCTATTCTCGTCCGCTCTTTACTGCAAATCCCGAATACTCTCGTTAATCCTTTACTCAGGATTGGATTTAATCTCCTTTTAGCTCAACCGCAGCACGAAAGATACTCTGAATAATTTTGCCGTCCCACCAGTCATTAGCTTGCGAATGAGGCTTCTAGAAATCATAGACTATTGAATGGCTGCGACTTTGCATATTCAGAAGTTCCTGCAGGCCGCTGAATGGGAGAGAGCGTCGTTGATGCACGCATGTATATGTGCACTCCTACCCTCATACTACGTTGCTAGTAAGGAACGCCAAATATTCTTAAATTTCACGTTTTCCGTTTAATTTACAGACATTGTGTGATTATAATGACCCTGTGCTCGAAGTCATGCATTTCATGGCGCAAAAAAATCTTCCGCCGACTAATTTTGTGAAAACAAAAGATTATTCTCTTTCTGCCGCTGGATTATACCCTTGTATTCATGAATAGAGCAACTTTTTTTATATCTCTTCACATTCGTGATGGTCGCCATCGAAATGTGTTTTTGGATTGGAATTCGATTTTTGGACAGCTTTAATTATTTACGTTTTCATTTCAAATATCAATAACGCTCCACTTGATCTCGGACATTATTCATCATACCTGTTGTATCGCTGATGTAATTTGTTACGAAGAGAAGTCGAGTGCCAGATTAAACCGCACCAGTTACGTATTTCATTTCAACAATTTTTTTCGAGAGAGAATAAACAAATTTACAAAATGTGTAAAATGTAGGAATTGTCCTATCTGTATGGTTTTCTGCGCAGAAGGGATGTTAGTAGATCAATCTATAAACTTACTTTTTCTTGTTTAACAGATCGAATAAATCATTCTCTCTCCGGATCTTTGTTTGCGAAGATTTTCATGTTCTCTTTTTAAGGGAAAGAAAGTTAAAAGCTTGCAAATTAACCTCTTCTTGGACTCGTACTCATCTCGGACCCTCTCATCCGTTCTTTGTTTATTCAATTTGTCCTTAATTAGTCATCCACTTCCCTTTTCACTTTCTCTTAGCGGTCGGAACCTTCGCCTTCAACTCTCGTACTCGCCGCTCTTCTTCCATTCTCGTTCAATCTCTTACCCGTTTTCCTTCGTCTTACAAGGATATACACACTCTCTTGTACACGTCCCTCTCCACCTCCACCATTTTATCCCCTTATCCCCGTACCCTCTACTTATCCCTCTCGTTTTTTTACTGAATACCGTTCAGTAGAGGAATTCCAGGCAGGCGTCCTGGGAGATGCGATTAGGGGCCGCGGCCTTTCGCCTCCCCCCACTGCCCCTCTTTCGCTCTCTGGGTCAGGCTTAAATTCCCACTCCTAACCTGGCAATCCTCTCTAACGCCCTCTATATCGCCTCACAAATTTGCTTTACCTAATTCCTCTTGCCAAATTACAATTTTATATTCGGCAATCAATGAGACTTCGGCATCTTCACAATAAGTATTAGAAATATCGTATGTTATTGTACGATTAGTTAAACCGGTAGTTTTGCTTCGACTTAGATCTTCACAATGACGAATAAAGGGAGTCATATTCCATTAAGTACCAAAGTTAATGCCGTTTGCCCTCAGTTTTACTTACTTCGGCTTCGGATGAGTTAAAATTGAAGATGCGGGAGATGATATAACAATTCGCCTGAATTTTTTGTTCTAAAAATTTCACAGTGTCGATGTATGGAAGAGAGAGTACACCGTTACTGCTACTGCGGATAATTTTTGTTGTTTAGTGTAAGTAGTTTAAATTAAGAATCATTAAGATATTTTGTGCACAATCAGAAAGTTCACTATAACTGTTAAATTCTTAGGATTTTCTTATAGCTGTATTCAATAAAGACAAAAATGCTCGAGGAAGATTTCGAGATTTATTAAATTTGGGTAATGTATTAAAAATTTCCTAAGAGTAAATGCAAAGAAATGCTACTTATGAGGTGTACTTGGAGGGCAGGCCTTTCCGTGACTTAAGGAATTTTTGAAGGATTAAACCACTCTCACCTTGAATATCTAACGCTTCTCTTTACTACCTTTCCTCCATTCCTTTCGGATTTCACCTTCTCAATATAGCCATTCAATATCTTTCCCTTTAAATGATCCTTTCTTTCGTCTTTTTATTTAAATGCTGAAGAAAGACGTTTTAAATCGAATCAATACCTTATAGATTCAGCATAATCACATTTGACTATACACACTGAATTCGAAGTATTATTTAGATTGGTCTACCGTGTTTCTTAACAATATTTTTAGAAGATTGTACAATAGAATAAGTCCACTCCACAATGTACAATAATTTAACAAATATTTCTAATGAGTATTATTCTTTCCCGTCAAGTTTTCGGCCTAATTATAGTATTGTATAATTAGTCTAGTTCTATAATGTTTAGTTTAGTATAATTTAATTTCAATATGCTCTAATCCTGAGTTTGTATTTTAGTCTTTGAATTTCTGATAATTGAATAATCAGTTAGTAAAAAAAACCCAATTAAAATGAACTTGATCGGCTTTCACTTGACTGGTGGAACTGGTTAAGCGTCATATTTAATACAATACATGTACAGGTTTCCACAACACATTGGAGTGTTTTTATTTTGTTGAAACCTGTACATGTATTTTATTAAATATGGCTCTGTTAGTATGAGTCATTCTCATCTGACGATAATCGAAAGCTGATCATCGTCATTGGCATTGGTTTTGTCCAAGTATTAGTACATACAAACATTGATCCGCCAGCTCATATTTTGAGAATCATATCTTGCAAATATTGGAGGGTGTTACCTTTTCTTCTCCTTGCGGCACTAGATGGGCTTGAATCTTGACTATCATACAAGCCGTATTTACAATCACTTCCACTTCTTGAACATTCGTTGCCGTATGCGAAGCGAACGTTTTCCTGTCCTGTTTCATACGCTCTTCATTCCGTTATACATAAGTAACCCTTTGGTTTCACCCACACCTAATCCGTCTCCTAAGAATATTTGGAGTGTGTCATTATTCATCGCAGCCATGGTTGGAATATTCTAAGGACGCGGAAGGGCAAGGTCGATGGGCGTTCGAGTGTGGAGTCCGCATCTGGGAAAGGAATTAAGGCGGAGTGGAGGGAAATAGTAGGAGGAAGCCCATTTATTCCTTTTTTAAACATGCCATCCTAGTATTCCCAATGGGATCAAGCTTCTTGTTTTTCAAAAACCATGAACATACACGTCCTCGCGACCTTCGCGACTGTCCGTGCGGTGGAGATTACTGGTGCCTAGGTGAAGGCCACCTAACCCGCGTTTACGCTATTGTCGCATTCCCTCTTTTACGTCTGCATATTGTTTTTGTGCGCATCGAGCCGTGGGAAGCGGAAGAGATATGGCTGTGTCTGTATCGGCGAAAATAAAGGAGGTCAATCTTCTTCTGAGCGCTATGGTTTGCAGATTCTCGTCAGTAGATTCTTCTGTTCACGGCTTTCGCCGCTCGGAGTATTTGATTTACTTATCATGAACAGGTATTTTCTTAACAGTGGATTTTGTTGATATAAACATGGTTTCTGAGGGAGAGATTCCGCTTCCTGAGTATTCTTCGAAAGATGGCTAATAGCTTCCAGGAAATCTAGAAGCTCGAGGCCAATTTCAATGATCGAAAGATGTTAAGTATTTGATCAGTAGAAATTATTATTAGCATAATTTGCTGTTAGCCATCATTATGGATTCCTAAAAGAGACCGTGGTGTTTACACTCCCTGCCACACGCAGAAAGACGGTCTGCAGGGTATTTATGTAGATGTATTTGTAGACTGTCAATTTGTTATTGTGTTTAACCATGATTAACTTTGCAAAGGAAGCAATATCACCTTTACAACCCTGTAATGGAGCAAAATTTGTTCTAGGAAGGGAAATGTTTTGATAAAGCAATGATAAAATTAATAAATTAGTGACTATTTCATCAGGTTGCTTAAAAGTCAAAATTTAAGGCCTCTATTATATGTTAGGTTCTAAGGAATTAGTAGCTGGAAGCATTAATGTGATTTGTACCTCTAACTGATATTTTTGTCCATTAATAATAACTACTTTTATAAAATATTTTATCCATTTATTGCTATCTATAAATGCTTGTTTTTTCTTGTTATCTATGAATAAGTCAAATTTGAAGTTGTTCATTTCGGATTGTATTAAATTTCTTTTTTCTTTCTTTGCAGGTGAGTACGATGTTCTTGGTTACTTCAGAATTGATTTACCTGTTTATGGTGAGTAAAATTTTTACGATTCACTCCAGTCAGGATATTACTCGATCTTCAGAGTGGTAATATGAAAGTTCAGCGCGTTTTTTTTTTGCTTATTCTATTACTGGCCTATAGTGGCCATATTCTAGAAAAATTCTAACTAAATTAACAATATATTAATGTTAGTTTTTCTCTATTTTACTTTGCAAAGGTACAAAACTAGAGTGATAAAATCATCTGAATTTAAAAAGCATTTAAGCGTGCTGCATCGTTTTAAAAATAAAGGTCTGTCTGTGAATTTGTGACACGTGAACTCAGTATCGTGAGTTGCATAACAGCTTCATTTTTAGTTTTTTCCCCGGCGGTGGCTTGAAAATAAAACTTAATCCGTTTACCTCTCTCTCCTGGGATGGGGAAAATGCAGGAATTCTAGCTCGTCCTATATAGGAAGGCCGCGGTATTTTGAAGTTCACGGAAAATAAAAGAAGTTCGCAATACGTGGCCATAAAACGTGGAGCTTCACCTCTGCGTCCCCAATATATGAGGTAAATTGGAAGAATGCGATTGTATGAAAAGAGTTTCTGTTGGAAACACCACTTCCGAGCGAGCACCTACGTAATGAAACCTTCGTTTGCCTTCAGAGGGAAAATGATGCGCTGAAATTGAAGTAGATGATGAAATAAAAAGATTGAAAGTTATTTTTATCGAAATACTCCTGGGAATGGAAGATGGGAGTGGATGGAGGGGGCAAAAAGTAAAATTGGCATTTCTACGTGGCTGTATTGCTTCAGTACAAACGCAAAACCTTAGGAAGGATTTCGCGAGAGAGAATTTGATTTTTCGCTGTCTGAGTGGAGTTTGTTTGGAGAAATTGGAGTCGGAGGCCGAATGAAAGGGTGTTTGATGCGAGATTTCAGGGTCGTCGAAGTAAAGTAAGGAAACTGAATTCATCCTTAGAAGAAACAATGATATATATTGTGCGTTGGCGCATATAAGTATGTGGTGTCTTTTTATTATTCCGACTCTTTCATTTTAAATGTGTTGAAATTTTTACGGAGCTTTCCTTCTTCTTTATACAGGAAGGGTAACATATTGTCTCTAAACGAATTTGTAGCTCAATTATAAAATTTATAATTTATATATCTTTTTTCGATCAGTGATTAAGTACTGTTTACGAAAAATTTCTTCTAGGAATAAAAAATCGTTTCTAGGAACAGTTTATGGTATCTGTAGCGCTATATCTCTTACGCAAGTCTTTTACAAAAACCCGTTCTCACTAAATATTTACTGTATAAAAACATGTCGATATTGATAAATTGAACATGTTGTGATAAATTGCAATCAAAAGTTTGCTACTGATCTTCTGTGACATTAATTTTGCAACCATTTTCATAAGGTGGATAACAAAAATGATATTTACAAAAATATGTTTCCAGAGTCACAAGCCGACGTCCTTTTAACGTAATATGGTTAACTTTTTTTCTTAATTGGAAATGAACGGAATGGAAATTTACCGCTCAATTTTGAAGAAATAGTTTAATTTTTATTTTCCTTTGAAAAATATCTAATATCCGCAATTCATAGCAATCCTATGCGCTCAGTTACTTACTTTTGTAAAGTAGTATACTATGCGGAACATTGTGAATTTTCTGAAGGACACGGTAAACGATAAAAAAACTTCGTATCCTAAGTTTAGATCCTAAAAAAATCACGAAAAGGAAAATCCTAGTAATAGATTTTTTATGTTTTCAATTTTTCGAATAAAAAATAGGGAATTCTTCGACTTTCGAGCGCATCGATACCGCAATTTGAACCTGCAATTTTATCTCGTGTTAATACCCAATATTAGGCTGAGTGAGGAAATGTAAGTCGAGCCATACAGAGCACGTCTATTTGCGATAGCCTGTCATCTTAGTTTTTAATGTGAACCTTTCTGAGATGCATGAAATTTCCAATGTGGCTAATACGCGAAATGAAATAATCATCATTTTGTACAGCAACATCACTATTATCATGAGAGCTATCGATATAATTCATATTAATTCGTATTCCCGTATAGTCATCTGGCTCATTATATGATTATAAATCATCTACGATCATAAATTCAACTAACGTATCATTACTGTCAGTTCGATTCAATCATATTTTTTTTCAATTCCAGTTACTCTGAAACATAAGTCAATACACGCTGTAGGAGAATTCCCCTTAATTTTACTGTTAACTTAGTAAAAGGATGATGTTAGCACTGACATAAAAGACTTCGGCATACTAGAGAAATATTCTTTTGAAATTTAAACTGGCTGAAAATGACTTCCCGAGTCTCAAATAGAGGTAGTATATTCTCAATATACTTTGGATTCTTTTATTAATAAAAGTCACCTATAATGCAGGGGTAGTCATTCGCAAATGGATACATGTTTCTCATGACGATCTGAATCAGAATATATAGCCTTCGAGTCTATTAGAAAGGGTTGCAGTGCGCTATTAAAATTCAAGGACTCTCGCGGAAATCAACTACTGCGGCGTCGAAATGGTGCCTTTACCGTAATTGAAGCGAGGTTTTTATAAAGCCGCAGTTCGTCTGGACATATTTCTGATAGATCTTTTCACTGTAAATTAACGATCGGAATGGAATAAATTGTTTGATTCCTCTCCGTATTTGTCGAAATGTATCCTTAATTAGTTCTCAAGATATATTTAACAGCACCTGAAATTGTATTTGAAAATGAACTGAAAAGAAGGTGGAGGCTGAAGCTGAAGTTTGAAAAATTTAAGATACTTTATAAAAAAAACCTCTCTAGTTTTAAATTTATAGATATAAATACCCTCCTTATTCGGTAAATGTATACACCGATTCCGCAAAAGAGCATGCAGCCGGCTCCAACAAACCTAACGTAAGACCAAACCCAAGATGTGGCCGCGCTATCAGTTAAGTCTATTGAAAAAATATATAGACGTTCGTACTTTTTCTGCTCTTAACATTCTGATACTTAACACGAAAAATATTTGTTTTTGATATTGATATGCTACGAGGACGAGGAAGTTTAGCTAGCCTGACGATTAACCGCGTGAAATATATTTACTGATGCATTTTTTGTAATCCTTACTGTTATTATTCTTAGCTTTAAATAAGGATTACGAAGCGTTCTGTAAGCGATAGTAACGAGAAAGGATCCGTTATGGGTGAGTCATTTCCAATGGTTTGTTCTTTGGGTTGCCAGTTTAGATCTATTCCCTAAAACCCTAGAAAGACTTCGTAAATTCCACAAAATAAATTCGAAAAACTGCGGAAAATTAAAAAAAAGCAATTATTATACTTTGAGAGAATGGTCTTTTACGTCCCCTAAAACCTCTGCTTTGGTTTTAGTAACAGGTGTCTTGGCATAAACCTAATAACAATAGGATGGCAAAATATTATGAGCGCAGCATTGCAGATTTTGAAATAATTAAAGCAGTTCCAGTGAGAGCTTTCAAAATTCTTAGTCAACGTCAGTATTACAATAGGGGATACTAGGTGGTACGATTTAATGTGTGAAAATTAGAATGACCCGAGAGATTTTGGAGGCTGCGAATCGAAAATGTCTTAAATATGAATTCCTTTAGTTTTCTATGAGTTACAGACGAAGCATTCCTTGTTTAATTTTTCCGACTCTCATGTAATAAATCGAACGCTCCTAGTAATTCCCCTAACTTCGGAATTCCGAGAATGTGTTCATGCTCTCCACAGTTTCCGTTTCACGTACGCTGTCGGAATACCTTACGATAACGTTATGCAAAAGGAATAGAGGACATTTTCCTCGATTTGCGCATTTGGCACTTCGAATCATGCTCTCCGCGTATCCGACTCGCTTCGCGAAATGGCTGCGACTTTCTCCCTCCTCGTTACGTGGCGCTCAGCGAATACCTCGCGGTGATTCATAATTAACGATTATATGTAAATTTTTGACACAGTTGCCAAGCGGTGCGGCGTATTTAATCCAGGGCATACATCCATCGCTTCCAATCTTGACTTACGAGAGCTTATCCTCTGCTTCGGTGATGATCGTGCCCATTTTCTGCGCTGCTCCACGACCCATAAGATCCTGTTCTGCGATATATTTCTTTGCCGTTTCATAGAATGAACTTATTTTGTGGTTTTTCCTTGGCCATTTTATTCCATATACAATAATCAGGGATTTCAATTTATCTAGGANCAAAATGATGATTATTTCATTTCGCGTATTAGCCACATTGGAAATTTCATGCATCTCAGAAAGGTTCACATTAAAAACTAAGATGACAGGCTATCGCAAATAGACGTGCTCTGTATGGCTCGAATTACATTCCCTCACTCAACCTAATATTGGGTATTAACACGAGATAAAATTGCAAGTTCAAATTGCGGTATCGATGCGCTCGAAAGTCAAAGAATTCCCTATCACAAAGTGGTCCCACGGCACGCTTTTAAAATCGCATCCAATGAAGCGGAATGCGTCGTCGGAGAGCAATTCTTCATCACCGCCTCCATTACGGGAATCCCATTCGGGTACTTTTCCACCTTTTTCAAATGGCATGCGCCGTCGCTCGTGCAGATTTCTATTCATTCGTTATCTACAGCTCTCCCGCGGGGTTCCGCTGGCTTTAAAGCGCGTCGCTAGGATCCTTTCACATTTGCCGCGCGTTTGATCGAAGTTAAAAATGCATAGCCGAGCGATAAATCCATACTCGTCCATTTTCGTTCCTACTAAAAAAAAACGAAAATTACCCTCCGTCTCGTCCGCCCACTACTCCAAGCTTGCGAAAATGCCCTCCCAATCAGATAGCCGCGGTGATATTTTTCCACAGCGGTGTCAAGGACGCCGTATTTCCCTCCTTTCTTATTTGCAGCCGCCCTATTGCTCTCGAGGCGATCTCTCTTTCCATCTCGCGCTGCCGGTATAATTTCAAAATCTCACCTCTCATTCTTTCTTCAGCGCCGGATGCGCCAGACAGATGAGTCGCACGAGCGGGAAACAAAAACACATCACGATCCGCGTAGAAATCTTTTCCTCCTTATTTCACAACCCCGTTTCCACCCACTGACTTCTTTTTTGGCTTTCAGTCTAGTTAGTTTTTCTTTTAATTCCCCCTCGATTCGATTCGCAACTTGCCCTTCAGATTGCTACTTAAGAGGGCTGGAATCGTTCCAGGAAGGACAAGTTCGCTCTTGTCACCACCTTTCTCCGGAGGTAAAAGTTTCATTGTCGGCCATGGGAAAATAGTTAACTTTTTCCGATCTATTCATCGCCGCGAGCGGTTTCTTTGTGTACTGTATTGTGACGGTCTTTGTTTTTCTGTTTTATATCCTTCGAGTCTATTAGAAAGGGTTGCAGTGCGCTATTAAAATTCAAGGACTCTCGCGGAAATCAACTACTGCGGCGTAAAATGGTGCCTTTACCGTAATTGAAGCGAGGCCGGTTTTTNACATTTGCTATTTTTATTTCTTAAACATCTTTTAATTTTCAGCAGTATAAAAACTTGAGCTAAATATAAAAAATATTTTCCGTTAGCTAGACGTAATATATTAATGTTCACAATAAATACTAGATATAGTTTTCAAAAGTGGGTCAACCGTAACGACATAAGAGGACGAGGAAGTTTAGCTAGCCTGACGATTAACCGCGTGAAATATATTTACTGATGCATTTTTTGTAATCCTTACTGTTATTATTCTTAGCTTTAAATAAGGATTACGAAGCGTTCTGTAAGCGATAGTAACGAGAAAGGATCCGTTATGGGTGAGTCATTTCCAATGTTTTGTTCTTTGGGTTGCCAGTTTAGATCTATTCCCTAAAACCCTAGAAAGACTTCGTAAATTCCACAAAATAAATTCGAAAAACTGCGGAAAATTAAAAAAAAGCAATTATTATACTTTGAGAGAATGGTCTTTTACGTCCCCTAAAACCTCTGCTTTGGTTTTAGTAACAGGTGTCTTGGCATAAACCTAATAACAATAGGATGGCAAAATATTATGAGCGCAGCATTGCAGATTTTGAAATAATTAAAGCAGTTCCAGTGAGAGCTTTCAAAATTCTTAGTCAACGTCAGTATTACAATAGGGGATACTAGGTGGTACGATTTAATGTGTGAAAATTAGAATGACCCGAGAGATTTTGGAGGCTGCGAATCGAAAATAGTACCATTACGATTTCAATATTTTAATCGAATAACTGGTCAAAGGAAGATGTTTTTACACAAGAGTGATTTTTATTTTATATATTTTTCTGATCTCCAGTATCCGAAAAAGGATCAATTCGTTTTGTGTTATATGGTTGAATAGACCTAACTTATTTGGTAAAACTGATATCAGCAATAAAAGGCGCGGCATTACATCTCAGTTTAAAAATTGGAGCCTTGAAATTACCATATATATTCTGATTCAGATCGTCATGAGAAACATGTATCCATTTGCGAATGACTTCCCCTGCATTATAGGTGACTTTTATTAATAAAAGAATCCAAAGTATATTGAGAATATACTACCTCTATGTGAGACTCGGGAAGTCATTTTCAGCCAGTTTCAAAGAAATATTTCTCTAGTATGTCGAAGTCTTTCGTGTCAGTGCTAACATCAGCCTTTTACTAAGTTAACAGTAAAATTAAGGGTAATTCTCCTACAGCGTGTATTGACTTATGTTTCAGAGTAACTGGAATTGAAAAAAAATATGATTGAATCGAACTGACAGTAATGATACGTTAGTTGAATTTATGATCGTAGATTATTTATAATCGTATAATGAGCCAGGTGACTATACGGGAATACGAATTAATATGAATTATATCGATAGCTCTCATGATAATAGTGATGTTGCTGTACAAAATGATGATTATTTCATTTCGCGTATTAGCCACATTGGAAATTTCATGCATCTCAGAAAGGTTCACATTAAAAACTAAGATGACAGGCTATCGCAAATAGACGTGCTCTGTATGGCTCGAATTACATTCCCTCACTCAACCTAATATTGGGTATTAACACGAGATAAAATTGCAAGTTCAAATTGCGGTATCGATGCGCTCGAAAGTCAAAGAATTCCCTATCACAAAGTGGTCCCACGGCACGCTTTTAAAATCGCATCCAATGAAGCGGAATGCGTCGTCGGAGAGCAATTCTTCATCACCGCCTCCATTACGGGAATCCCATTCGGGTACTTTTCCACCTTTTTCAAATGGCATGCGCCGTCGCTCGTGCAGATTTCTATTCATTCGTTATCTACAGCTCTCCCGCGGGGTTCCGCTGGCTTTAAAGCGCGTCGCTAGGATCCTTTCACATTTGCCGCGCGTTTGATCGAAGTTAAAAATGCATAGCCGAGCGATAAATCCATACTCGTCCATTTTCGTTCCTACTAAAAAAAAACGAAAATTACCCTCCGTCTCGTCCGCCCACTACTCCAAGCTTGCGAAAATGCCCTCCCAATCAGATAGCCGCGGTGATATTTTTCCACAGCGGTGTCAAGGACGCCGTATTTCCCTCCTTTCTTATTTGCAGCCGCCCTATTGCTCTCGAGGCGATCTCTCTTTCCATCTCGCGCTGCCGGTATAATTTCAAAATCTCACCTCTCATTCTTTCTTCAGCGCCGGATGCGCCAGACAGATGAGTCGCACGAGCGGGAAACAAAAACACATCACGATCCGCGTAGAAATCTTTTCCTCCTTATTTCACAACCCCGTTTCCACCCACTGACTTCTTTTTTGGCTTTCAGTCTAGTTAGTTTTTCTTTTAATTCCCCCTCGATTCGATTCGCAACTTGCCCTTCAGATTGCTACTTAAGAGGGCTGGAATCGTTCCAGGAAGGACAAGTTCGCTCTTGTCACCACCTTTCTCCGGAGGTAAAAGTTTCATTGTCGGCCATGGGAAAATAGTTAACTTTTTCCGATCTATTCATCGCCGCGAGCGGTTTCTTTGTGTACTGTATTGTGACGGTCTTTGTTTTTCTGTTTTATATCCTTCGAGTCTATTAGAAAGGGTTGCAGTGCGCTATTAAAATTCAAGGACTCTCGCGGAAATCAACTACTGCGGCGTAAAATGGTGCCTTTACCGTAATTGAAGCGAGGCCGGTTTTTTTAAAGCCGCAACTCGTCTGGACATATTTCTGGTAGATCTTTACACAGTAAATTAACGAGCGGAATGGAATAAATGGTTTGATTCCTCTCCGAATTTGTCGGAATGTATCCTTAATTAGTTCTCAAGATATATTTAACAGCACCTGAAATTGTATTTGAAAATGAACTGAAAAGAAGGTGGAGGCTGAAGCTGAAGTTTGAAAAATTTAAGATACTTTATAAAAAAAACCTCTCTAGTTTTAAATTTATAGATATAAATACCCTCCTTATTCGGTAAATGTATACACCGATTCCGCAAAAGAGCATGCAGCCGGCTCCAACAAACCTAACGTAAGACCAAACCAAAGATGTGGCCGCGCTATCAGTTAAGTCTATTGAAAAAATATATAGACATTCTTACTTTTTCTGCTCATAATATTCTGATACTTATTATTACGATAAATATTTGTTTTTTATATTGATATGCTACGAGGACGAGGAAGTTTAGCTAGCCTGACGATTAACCGCGTGAAATATATTTACTGATTTGATTTACTGATGCATTTTTTGTAATCCTTACTGTTATTATTCTCAGCTTTAAATAAGGATTACGAAGCGTTCTGTAAGCGATAGTAGCGAGAAAGGATCCGTTATGGGTGAGTCATTTCCAATGTTTTGTTCTTTGGGTTGCCAGTTTAGATCTATTCCATAAAACCCGTGAAAGACTTCGTACATTCCACAAAGTAAATTCGAAAAACTGCGGAAAATAAAAAAAAAACAAATATTATCCTTTGAGAGAATGATCTTTTATGTCCCCTAAAAATCTGCTTTGGTTTTAGTAACAGGTATCTTGGCATAAACCTAATAATAATAGGAAGACAAAATATTATGAGCGCATTGAGGTGCATGAGATCATTGTAGATTTTGGAATAATTAAAGCAGTTCCAGTGAGAGCTTTCAAAATTCTTAGTCAACGTCAGTATTACAATAGGGGATACTAAGTGGTACGATTTAATGTGTGAAAATTAGAATGACCCGAGAGATTTTGGAGGCTGCGAATCAAAAATTTATTAAATATGAATTCCTTTAGTTTTCTATGAGTTACAGACGAAGCATTCCTTGTTTAATTTTTCCGACTCTCATGTAATAAACCGAACGCTCCTAGTAATTCCCCTTACTTCGGAATTCCGAGAATGTGTTCATGCTCTCCACAGTTTCCGTTTCACGTACGCTGTCGGAATACCTTACGATAACGTTATGCAAAAGGAATAGAGGACATTTTCCTCGATTTGCGCATTTGGCACTTCGAATCATGCTCCCCGCGTATCCGACTCGCTTCGCGAAATGGCTGCGACTTTCTCCCTCCTCGTTACGTGGCGCTCAGCGAATACCTCGCGGTGATTCATAATTAACGATTATATGTAAATTTTTGACACAGTTGCCAAGCGGTGCGGCGTATTTAATCCAGGGCATACATCCATCGCTTCCAATCTTGACTTACGAGAGCTTATCCTCTGCTTCGGTGATGATCGTGCCCATTTTCTGCGCTGCTCCACGATCCATAAGATCCTGTTCTGCGATATCTTTCTTTGCCGTTTCATAGAATGAACTTATTTTGTGGTTTTTCCTTGGCCATTTTATTCCATATACAATAATCAGGGATTTCAATTTATCTAGGATAATTTACCAAAAAACACCTACAAACGCTCGCGAACACATAAATCATCAAGATATTTCTCTGTATATCAGGGCATCGAACCGTGGTTAGTTCCGGTTTTCGCTCCGAAAACCGGATCAGGTTTCGGTCCTACTAAACTATCAACCATAGGTTCAGCCGCCGTTTCTCCCTTCTGCCAACATCGAGCCGTTTCATTTTCACTCCAACCACTGTCATTGTCACCATTAAATTCTTCTGTAAGTTGTCTTAACGACATGTAATCTAGGTCCACTAACATAAAACTGTTTCATATGTCACAAGGATCATAAGTGATGCTTCCACCGCTGACATTAGACCAATATTCTTAAAAATAGATATCATAGGACAAAATAATGAATAATATTGGTACTCTAATTACTTCTATAACCCATACGCAGATACCACCTTCAAGGTAATGTCGATTTCGATAGACGACCTCCATTCATCCTCCGAAAAACTAGGAAGAAAACGGTTTACGGGATTTACGAGGTGAGTAGAAGGATTATGTATCTAAAAGCTATTGTTTTAGGTACATGAAGAATTTTTAGCAATGATTCTGAAATCGTTCCACAAAACAAATAAATGTAAGGGTTAAGACTGTGTTAGATAATCAGATCCTTTATGGTGGATAATTTCACCTTGTATATTACATCGGGGAATTGTTTCTATCTTCCTATAAACTGAAACACTCTATATGATTTCAAACAGGCGCCCGTACACNTTTTATTAAATTATATCGACCATATTAGGAAATTGTCTTAAGCCGTCCTCCTCTCTTTGGCAAGTTTCTTAATTCACCCCAGATATACGCCCTTGAAATCGCACACGCACACAAGTTTCGAAGAAGAGCCATTATTAGGTGTAGTTTAAAATTAATAAACGCTTAAGTACCCCCGTATTAACATAAACATTGTTATATGCAAAGTTAGAGAGTGAACGGACGCGGTTGGGTTCGAAGTGAATACAAAGACTGTTTAAAGTATTAAACATGATTTCATTTTATCTTTCGTTCTTTCCATTCCCTTTCCATTTTATTGCTTGTCTTTCTATTTCCTTATAACATAAAAATGGCGCCACTCAGCAGTGGGAATTGGGATCGAAAGATTTCCTATAGATCGAAGAATTTACTCCTCTAAATCACTAAAACGAATAAGAAAACTCCATTCTTTTCTCCCCATTGTGAACACTTTCCGAGATTCGAGATTATTTTCCCCCAGGAAGTGGCTTTCTCGCTCTCAAGTTTCCTTGTTTTTCCTTTAATCTTTTCCGAAGAGAGAGATATCACCCGATTTTCTTTTTTTCGCCTTGTCCTGCCCCTACACAGACAAGAGAGCACTGCCATCTCCCAATAAACCCCTCTCCTATAAACCATCTCTAATCCCGCACTACCCTCCAGGGTTATATAGGCAGTAGCTTCTCGGAAATCGTGGTCTTGCATGAGAATTGAAGCATCTTTAACTTTGTTTTTATTTCGACCCTCTCCAAACACTCCCGGTCCTTACTCCACCAGTCACCCTTTTCCGTTTTATATTAAACTAGACCCAAGACGGGGTAAATTAATTCTCGCCAGGTGTTCCATTAACGCAGATTTCTTTATTTTCCTCGGAAAGATGTGAGCTCGGTCTGCAGGGGATGAGTCTTCATCTCCGTTTTTCCTTCCGACTCATCCTCCGCTTCTTTCCTCTTCTCTGTCAGATTGGAGTGGATGCGAAGTTTATTTGCGATGTAGGTCGTCTTGCAATTGCCGTGGGCTTGTCATGTCCATCGGCAATTAAACACAACGTTTAACTCTTTCTTGAAGAGGTGTGTTCTTCTTTATTCTTTCGTGTACACAAGGAAGAATAGTTGCTATGTAGTTATCGATGTCATATTTTTCAGCTGCGGTTGTTGGGAAATCCGTTATTGCTATTATTTAGTTAGCTATAGTCATTCCACTATGGCTATACCCTCTGAATCGTGAAAATTGTGGGTCATATTTGTATAAAATTAAGTTATAAAAGAGTATAAGGCTGAAATTTCCCGGTACGATGGACTTTTAAATGTTTAAACAGGCAATTGGGAGACCCGGGTTCGATTCCCGGTCCCGTCAGACTTTTTTTCAAGTCCATTCTTCCTTGGGTTTAAAATAAGATTCTATCCGCGCATGTCATGTATCTTATTTCTGTATAGATATGAGTAGTAATGTTTCAAAATCGATTCCACATATATCAAGGCCAACATTCATTGCCTTTTGGTAATTCTGAACAGACTAATCGGTTTTATGAATATAGGTACTATATATGGAGAATGTGATCAAATTATACACATTAATGCATGGGTGAATTTCATAGACCTAGCGTTGCTTACGCGAAAAATGGAGCAATAGTGAGTTAGTAGTGCGCTCGTTACTACCATAATGCCCTTTACCGCTTTTTACCTCCAAAGCTATCCTTGACACGAATTACTATTTGTTCAGTTTATTCTAGTTTTCTATAAGCTTGGTCTAGCCATGGTCACGAAGTACGTTCGATACATTCAAAAAGAATTGAAACATTTGCTATTTTTATTTCTTAAACATCTTTTAATTTTCAGCAGTATAAAAACTTGAGCTAAATATAAAAAATATTTTCCGTTAGCTAGACGTAATATATTAATGTTCACAATAAATACTAGATATAGTTTTCAAAAGTGGGTCAACCGTAACGAAATAACAGATGTTAATCTCGTATTATCATTTCGCAGGTCAGGAGAAATTACGCTGAAATTTCCATTCATACCTACTTACATACGTAAATATCCATCTTGCTGTTCCATTTTGGAGTTAGCGCGCTTATGATCACTTTTATTTACAATACTCCCCATACTTTCTTACCCTTCCACAAATCTCTGTGCAGCTCTTCGAAATTTCCCTTTAAAAGAAAAACTACACAAATCTCTTCTCTTCACTATTTCATTCACCACATTGAACAGCATTGTTCTCGTATTTTCTCTGTCNCAAGCTAAAACTTCCACTGCCGGTCGAATGCGCTATCCGTTGAGCCAGCTCTCAGAAAATACTTTTTGGCTGTTAAAAGAAGAATTTTCCTTTGAATTTGAATTTTATTATAAACATTATTTCGTTCACTAAATTTTTATATAATATTGTCAATGATGTTTTTGGGTGTATATTTAATGTAAAGAACCTAAGAATACAGTTAACATTCTATGTCACAATTGTAAACCACGACTACCTTACCAAGTTTCTAATTCTCGGTTTAGGTGTGTTTAGAATCTTCTCCGTACTCCTCTGAAATCGGCCAATTTGTTATTATCACGTACCTTAAATATAAAAGAAATCTTACCGTTCAATTCCTTCAGATCGTTGCCATCTTTCTGGTCTTAGTTTCCACAGTAAGAATGTTCACTATTGTTTTCGCATGATAAATATAAACAAATTCATAATCTTTTATGGTTTTCATACAGAAATATGGCTTTGCTCGTTATGATTAAATTTGATCGCGAATCCTGTAAAAATCTTCCGCGAGCCGCACTTGTTCTCAAACTGTGAAAAACCTTCGTCGCAGATNACAGAAATATGGCTTTGCTCGTTATGATTAAATTTGATCGCGAATCCTGTAAAAATCTTCCGCGAGCCGCACTTGTTCTCAAACTGTGAAAAACCTTCGTCGCAGATATATTTTAGCTGCTTCCACTACATTGGAGCACCGACAAAACGGATCCCTGTGCTTAATAAATCTAGCAAATAGCTGACAGAATCAGAAAACAGGTCAATTGTAATATAAAAATTGATGTCTAAAGTAAATAAGACTCTACTATATTAATTTATTAAATTGCCTTTTGATAATCATTTCTGTAAAATTATATCAATATTGTCAGTATCTTTGAATAGAAGAACACCGACAGTATTTTCACAATTAAGGTTTGCATTAAGATGCCCATCCATAACTTAATTACACTGTGTAGCAACTTTGATTGAACAGCTGATACCTCGTGANAATCTCTCTTTGTTGTGATTTTACATATAATAGCTTTCTTAATATATTTTGTCCAAATATATGGATTTTTATACTACAAAAGGATTACTTACCTGTGTCTTAGATACACCTAAAGGTTTCAAATTCACAATCCAGGTGACTATTTCACTGCAAGGTGGTGTTGTCAATGATCCAAGGTAAGAAACATAGTTTCTGGAGAATGGAATTGCCAGTTTCTCCAGTGGAAATGGAGACAATGTTACAGGAGGGTTTCTTGGATCAATGATTTTTTTTGCTGCTTCAATAAGTAATTCAAATGTGGGATTCTTATTTTCTTGAATCTGAGAAAAGAAAAGGTCAGATTTCCTGAGTTTAAAACCAGTTTTCTGAGAGCATAAGTTTATAGAATCAAGAAAACAAAGAATATGAAATTTCAGTTGGTATGCATCAGGTATAGAATATCTTTCGGCATAAGGAGAGTATGAAGTATGGAGAGTATGAAGTATTCATTCATATTAAAAAAGTGTTAATATTAAATCACAATAGTTAGCATTAAAAGTAAAGTTATAAGACAAAATAACCCTATTTTATATCTAATGAATATCTAATTATAAATTTATTTAGATATTTCTGAAATAAAATTTTCATTCAAACCTCAAACACAAAGCCAACCACAGAAATACCATCATCATGAGTCAATGCCTTGCTGAGAGAACCATATGCTTTTTTGGAGTGAACCATGTGCATCTCCATTGGAAACCTATAGTAAGTAGAGGAAAATATATCATCAATCTCCTATTGAAAATACGATGAAATACATGTTGCTTTAAGTATCTTGGCAAGGAATTTCATTAACTCTTAGAAACTCAAGGCGCCAAGATGTGTGCCAATATATCAGCACCTAGAGTATCTCTGGATCAAACAAATTGCTTTTACCTCTCTCCATTTATTGTGTGTTCACTGCCTTCATATTCATCTGCACCCCAGTGGAAGTGAAGCGCTTCCCAAACATACTCTCCATCCA
Organism: Ladona fulva; assembly: GCA_000376725.2. Taxonomy (NCBI): domain Eukaryota; kingdom Metazoa; phylum Arthropoda; class Insecta; order Odonata; family Libellulidae; genus Ladona; species Ladona fulva. Next base: position 5,276 of record KZ309160.1, on the reverse strand, counting down.
AAACAGTTCCTTTTATGGTTGGTCTTTTTGGTCCATTCCAGGTGGCAGTCAAGGTAACTATAAGTATAGTCAAATTTTAGTTATCTAATCTTCACATAATATGAAAAATCTATCAAAAATTGATCTAAGGAAATAATTTACTTGTTTTCCCATTATTAACCAATGACATTTGCTGTGGAGCCAAATCATAATAGTTAAAATAAACGCTTGGGTTCAAGTCTGCTGATGGGAGAACTGCATTGGCTAAGATGATGCTGATTGGAGATTGTCGCTGTCCACCACAAAAAGGATATTTACTTGGCCATGTTTCAGGTCCTAGAAACAGATTAAAGAATTCATATCATTGTTCTCAGTTAATAGAGATAGCTAATGATTAAATAGCTTTTGATTTTATAATACCGTATTTTCCGGCGTATAAGACGACTTTCTAGCACCTGATATCATTCTTAAAAGTCGGGGGTCGTCTTATACGCCGGGAATATGGCAGCAAGGAGGAGAGAGGGACGGAGGAGAGGTGGCCGCACTGAACAAACACTTCATGCTAAGTACCATGATGTCATAAGCATTTTAATTAAAAATTTCTATATTGAAATCAAATCTGATGTTTTTTTATTTACCGGTAGTGTACGTTGGAAAAGGGGTAGTCTTATACGGAGAGTATAGCACAAATTCTATATTTTAACTGGAAAAGTTGAGGGTCGTCTTATACGCCCAGTCGTCTTATACGCCGGAAAATACGGTA
>KZ309159.1:63382-178546 GCA_000376725.2 Ladona fulva | reverse complement strand
GCTCTCCGTATAAAGTAATCACTGTCAAATCCGGTGCGGCGATCGCTTAGAAGGTTGGTCGGCGGCGGTTTTGTGTCCGCGGAGAAGGGCAGTGGATTTGGCCCCGGGCGAGGTCCGACCAATGACGGCCGCCGCTCTTTCAAGTCCGGCCTCTGCTCTCCCTCGTCCATCAAATCCCCTTCTATCGAATCTGCTTCCCTCTACCATCCTTCTTCTCCTTAATCTCCACATACCCGCAGGATTCATTCCTTATTAGAGTCCCGGGGGTACTCCCCTTTATCAAACGGTACGATAAGTGGAATACTCGCTTCGTCATTGGGCATGGATAAGCATTTTAAGGAATGCTTACGCAGTGCGCTACGTTAATGGTTTTGCGCTCCAGTTTTGACGTGTTGTTCATGAGGATCATGTGAAATGACGGCTCGCATGGCTATCCGAAGCTCGCGAATGTTTCATTATCTTAAAAATAAGAGATTTCCCTCGGAAATCTCTATCGTTTCAGTATTGTACTACCGGAGTATTTTGATTAAGAAATGTTTGTGCCCTACGCGATGACTATGACGAGGAGCTCTAAATAAATACCATGATAAAATATGATAAAATCTCTCGGGTAGAATTCGCTCCAGGTGAGAAGATCGGATTACAGGCGGAAGCTTTTCGACAAATTCATCGATTCAGAATTTTTAGAAGTTGAAGCCGTTGTCATTCCGGTAAACAACGAGCGCGATCCTCGAGAGACGACGACCAAGCGTTACAAGGAAATAATCGCTAAAACAGATAGTTACTACTGGTCGTTCCTTCCGCAGAGCATTAGAGATAAAAATAGGATGGATTAGGTTAGGTCTTTCGTGTTTATACACCCCCTGCCATGCGCCACTGGCAGCTTGCGGGGTATGAATCTAATTCTAAAAATCTCAAATCTACCATGATGGGTATGAAAAAAATGTCCAAAATTCCCCCATTGTTCTGGCCCTTTTTAAAAATACCATTTATGTTTTGAAGGATAACTTGAGAAGTTTTCTCGTAAATTTGAATGAAATGTTTGACTCTCCTCGCGCCCATACCTTGTCAGCTAACGTTTAATCGACCTTGAATCGTCCATTTTGGTACAAATCGACTGAACCCAGCCATCCATGCCTGGAGGAGAGATAGAAATTCTTTTCGAAGGTGTTCTGAGTCGTCCATTTGTAGATTCCTGTCATTCACAGCCACCACATTTAGAGCTCAGCTTATTAATTTGAATCTGTTCATTAGTCGCAGTTCCTCTCAAAATTGTGGAAAACTGCATTCCTGTTTAAGCTAAGAAAGGGAGGATATTTTCTAAGTATATACTTTAATTTAATTAAGAGGTCGAAAGCGACCTCATTTTAAACGTTTTGTTTATGATTCTGTCTTTGAAGAAATGCGTTTCCTTTTTAAGATGTTATCTACCACAGTTTGTTTTCATGGCATGTATATGTATATATATTGTGATCACAAATTCGTCAGATTTTTATTTATGCTGATGTTATCATATCATTGCTGACAACTTTTACTTCATTAACATAACTAAATCGCTGCATTTCGTAATCCTCTCATAGTTGCAGTATTTACTTTTCTCTTGCTTTTTGCTGAATTCTTCTCGTCTCCTCCCCGAAACCTATTACATCACATAGCCTCTCCGTCGCTCTATGGGTCAGATCTCTGCGGGAAGCCACTCTCCACAGATTGAAAGAATTTCAGGGGATTCCTATATGTATTGCATGCAACTTCTTTTGTAGATATTGCTGATAGATGTATGCTCCATCTTCATTGCGCTGCTTAAAATAAGTTCAAGTTGAATTTTCACGATCTTTTATCATTCTTGTACTATATTGTACTTTGCTCATAATTTAATTATAATAAAAATGTTTCTTGGAAGATGGATTATTTAAAATTTTCTCAATATGTCGTTATTAAGGAATTTATTTGATCAAATTTAGTCGAAGGAGATTGCACTATAAAAAGTAAATATACCAAGCTAATAATCCCGTTTTCCTGAAAGCGATGAATGATATTATGATTTTCTGAAGTAAATTCCTTTTGTAAAAATTAAATTCAATTCCATTATTGATGGACTGGGAAAAGTAAGAATTTGGTTCTAAGCTGTGCTCTCAGTATCCTACCATACAAATTTAGGACTTATAAGGTGACTCTGAATCTAACGCGAATAGCAAAAGCAATAGACGTTAAATCATTTTCTGAAATAAATTTAAGGAACGTTTTCCTCTAATTTCAAATCCATTTTTAAGTAAAATCAAATTTAACAGCCCAAATATTCAATCCACTCTTTGAAATTGAAATCTATTTATATTTAGACTTCAATCATAAAACTCCGATATTTGCATTCATATTGAAAATCCTATCGGTGCAATTGAAACAGCCATGTATTCGTCTTCAGATTACTTGAAAGTATAAGAAATACATTCATCAATGGTATGATTAATTTTCTCTTTCATTTCTGAAATGATGTTAGATACATGACTGTTTAGAACAGACAAACACGCAAAATCATTCCCCAATCAGAAAAATCGGATTAGCCAAGACTCGAATCCGGGACCTTGCGGTTAAATCACTAACATGCTAACCACCCCGCGGCCGATTTTTAATCATTAGCATAAAGTCCGTACTCAGTATACTGGAAGTCATTTCGTGCGAAACTGGGTTAATAGAATTGTTTGTAGTCGATGCATTACGATGGAAGCTTCTAACGATCTAAATCTGCGGATACTTATATATAGTATAACGAGGAGTCATACGGACGGTTACCGTCTAACCTCCTTTCGATGAAAGGCCATTCAATCTCCGGACGGGAAACGCGGATCCAAAACCGAATCTCCCATCTCGTTACGTGGAGAGTTAAACCGCGCTTACCTCTTAAGTGAAAAAAGGCTGCCTAACCGACCGAAAGTGTTCTGTTATAAAAGGAACGTCATCCGGGGAAGAAAGAAACAAATGTTATTTAAATAGGCCTCGGTTGCCTGTGTGTTTGAGCACATGTGTATGGAAGAGCGCGTGTGTTTGTATGTGTTACCGACACCCTTTCCATTTATCCTCCCCCCTCCCTCTCTGCTTCGTTACCTCCATGTATCTCTCTCTCTCTTTCTCCACGTGCTGGAAACGGTTAAAAGGGAGCTCGGGGAGAGCAAGTTTTGAGTGACTCCATCCTTTGAAGTGAGGACGGCCCAGGAAACCTTTGAAGAGTCCGATGAGTTATAAAGCAAGCTCTGAGGGAGGGGTGCGGCGAGGTGTTGGAAAACGTACGCGAGCGTTAAGAGAGCGGAGGAGGAGTAGGAGGTTGAATTTAATCGACTAAAAAAGGAGAGAGGCGGGTTTAGTTCCGTCGAGAGTTCGTCGGTTTATTGGATTTATCAAACTGATTAGGAACGCGGTGTAATTTGTCAAGGGCTTCCCCACGAGCTTATTCCTAATAAACACTCTAGTCGAGATCTCATTCGCAACTAGTTAATGCGGAGGCCTTTGCCGACTTCAAGGAACACTATAGCGTATTCACGTTCCCAGGAGTACGTAGCGTGCTTCGAATCATTCCTCTGTGGATGAGAGGTAAAGGTTTCTGGGCTGCCACGTGGAGACCGCGGGGATAAAAAATGTCATTCGTAAATCGATTCGGAATGGGTGAGATATTTGCGCTCCTTTGTTGTTGATGACTGAAGGATATCATATAGTATCGCGAATTGTTTTGACGTTGAAACGAGTCCCTTAGAGCGGGGATGGGCAAGCTACTGCGCATCCGCCGCAATAGGTAAGTACTGTAAGTGGCGCACTAAATTTAGAGAAAAGTTAATAATGAATTCTTAAGCAATGTACACATGCTCATACATACTTACGAATTCAAATACCACACTTGAAAAATAACCTAAAGATGGATCTAGAGTGTGGGATTATTAAAAGTTAATGATATTACTACTACTCTTCATTGTAATTTGTAACGCAACATGCTAGTTGGAATTACTTATCTCAAATAAAAATTAAATAATTGACGCTTGAACTATAAAATATTGGCACCCCTGCCTTAGAGTTTCCCAAGAATGTTTTTACGGCACACTTGCCTTATCTTAGAACGAAGTTATAATGTTACGGTTTTGTATAGATGTAGGTATTTATGTATGTTTTTCTATTAAATGTGAGAGATTGCAACCAGGCAAAATACCCAATTGCAGTTTTAAAATGGTAACAATAATGGTCGATAAATCTTTCCTATAATACTCTTTTATTTCGTAACCTTAGCCTATTAACCCTCTTTTCGATTTGGATTAATTGAAGCTGACATTTATAATGCATGATTAATTCCATACTACGCCGTTCTTGATGCGTGAATTTCGCCTCAATGAGCGCCCTTCTTCTAATATCTTTTCGCTCTTTTAAATGAAATCTCCCCAAACCTACGCGTGAAATATTTTGGGCCTGAATACGAATAGTTTAATAATTAGCGCATTCCTCTCCTATAAAATATCGCAAAATAATTGGTGGGAAGCAAAACACCTCATTATTTCGCGTACGTGCTTCAAAGAGCACGAAATTGGTTAATACTGTAAATTGTGGGTGACTTCTGACACTTCACCCCCATCAATCATGAGTTTTTTTTAAATTTTCTCGTTAACGTGTTGCATTATTGTCTTACACCAATGAATCCTCACTATGAAAGAGGAACGTAAAATTGCGTTTAAGAAAAGAATTTGCGTTCTTTTTCTTCTTTGCGGTTCTTTTGAAAGGTTCTTCTTCGCCCCCAGGTAGCACTGAAGCCGCTCTCTAAATGTTTACTTTCCCTACAAACCTTTATCGCTTTATCTTTTATAAATAAACGTTTAGTTACACGTTGCTTGCCTATTTCCTACTAAGCAAAGCTTTCATAAATTATGAACGACTTAGTCAATTTACGCATAGTTTCCACTGTTGCCTTCGACAACAGACTATTAATTACCCACCATTTCGATTCTTTTAATTAAATTAATTAACTGACACAATGTTAAATATTTCTCTCTCGATTTGTAAGTAGAATTGGTAACTGAACATGAGTGTCACTTCATCATCAGTTCATTCTGTGTTTAATGGGTCGAGTGCTGTGATGAAAACTTATATTAATTTGTTTCGAATTAATTGAATTTAGAGGAACATTATTTTTGGAGTATCGAGTTTCCATCTTTTCTACCTCAATTATAAAATCATTATGGACTATTATGGGAACGGTGGCTTGGAAGGGTTTTAGCTAGTATAATACCATTTAGCTAATACCAGTTTAGTATAATTACAATTTTACAACTAACGTAGTGCATGTAACATTATTTTTTCATATCGATTTGCGTCACCGCTGTTGAAATAAAATGAACATTCTAAGCCCAGGCCGTAGTTTATTTGAATTATGTAAATATATAAAACTTTTTATTCGGCCTTATATCTCGACCGTGCTGGTTTTTTATTCAAGTTGTGCATATGTGAAAATTAAATAATTAAATAACGTCTTCATTTTGGGCGAAATTGAGACTTTAAAGTCTCCTCTTCCATTTAACCCATATAATATTATTCTTGCTGTGTTGTTAAATTTACTCGTGACAGAAAAGGAGATAGTATAAATTTCTTGTCAGTGGTGCCGATGAGGGCAATTCATCAGTTTTATTTAATTGATGACAGGATGTATGTGACTTAATTTACTCTCTTGATATCTTATATTTCCTTGTAGTTTGTGTATGCAATGATCCTCCTTTGCCACATGATTTCTCTTCTTTCGCCGTATCAAATGAGTGTAATAATGAAAAAATCACTCCACATTATCTGCTTTTCCGCTGACAACCACTATCTCTTTATAGACTACCTCGCCAATAAAGAGTCTATCTATCTATCTTTATCATTTTCACTTACGCTTATCATCTTCGCTAGGGAATTCGAGTATGCTGACAGATTCCGCTTTTCATATGTATGGCCTATACTTATACGTATGCCTGATAGCATTGCTGTTCAGGTCCGAATCGTCTAACGTATTCAGGACACAAGCTTGTAATTAATGAATGCCGATCAGACGGGCATTGCGGATCAATTCTGTTAGATCGTCTCCCCTAATGACGGTAATGCGCACAGTGCTTGTACTCGAGGCGAGGAATTTGCAATGGTCGAGAGAGCAATCGGTAAGGAAAGGCGTGAGAAGGGAGAAGAAAGGTCTCGAGAAAAGGGCATTGCTCAACATTGGCTTCAGTTTCGACCGCAACTGCGGAACCGTTTTCTTGGAATCCTCTCTCTGCGAGCTTCCTTATTCGAAACCTCGAACTCTGCTATCCTCTCCCCATCTCTCATCCTTTCTCCCTTAACGAATATTCGCCCGTGACGCCAAAGGAGGAAGATGGCAGAAGAAAAAAGAGAAAGGCTACGGAGGAGAAGGGGATAGGTTTCCGTGAGAGTTTTGACAATAGCGGTGGCCCGAGTGCCAAAGATGCCGATTCGACGGCCACAAAAGAGAACTGCTGTAGAGGAAGTTTGAGAGGGGGTAGCCAAAGAGGTACGCGGTTGAATACTTCGAGAGCTTCGGCGTCCACCTCTTTTTTTCTACCTCGGGAAATCTTCCATTTGGCCAGTTTGTCGGTTGCGTCGGTCGGGTGATTTATTTTCCGGAACCAGTTGATCGACTACGGATCGATTTATTTATTAATTACGAGCGTGCTGGACTGCTTGAGCGTCCTGCGCTCATGACGTTTGGATTGAGGATGATTATTCCAGGAGTGTTCTCGAGAAGAGGCAGGCGTGTATTGCGCAGGGTGAGGGTCACGGAATATTTTCATAAGATGGAGGCAGGAGTGGACATAGAAACTTGACAAGGTGAACGGTTCAGGGTAATATTTTATATACCCTTCTTAAAGTAATAACTGTATTTGTTCCTTCATCCTCTCCAGTAGACTGTTTAAATGCCATAGTGCTGCGAAATAGCTGGTAGATGTGAAGCTATCTTAGAAATAACAGCAATAATTTCTTTCATGGAAACAGGAAGATGATTCCAATTATATCTATTTTAATAATTATTTCTAAAGAGCACACCCGACCCTTCCTTAACTGGAGAAATCTGATTAGCTGGGACTCGAACCCAGGACCTTAGGATTAGGACGTTATTACGGTAACCATTCTGCCACCACGGCCGGTAAATTGAGCATTTTGCTACAACATAGAAACACGTATATTCCATAAACACGTATAGTCCATAAACACATATATATTCTTATTTTTAAGTATTTACTTTGAGCTCATCCTTATGCTCAAAGCATATTACTTGTTTTGCATGAATCAAAGAGGGGGCAATCTCCTCCTATACGCCCTCCCACTTGATCCATCACTGGGTGGAGGTGGGAAGCTCTACTAAAAATTTCCAGACGGTCTCGAAAAAAATTACACTGTCACAATGATTACAACGATTTCTGTCATTGTTGTCAACGGGAATTCATCATCATCATTCATTTTTCATCGATCACGTTTTTTACAGTAATTCATTTATTCATCACATATTTATCATTAATCACATTCATAGCTCGTCAGTGCTAGATATATCATCACAATTCCGTAGCCGATATTGCTCATAAGAGTCTTTGTTGACCAGGGCTATAGGTTCAACTGCACGCGAATCCTTTCACTTTATAAACTTCTCTTTTCACTTGAGAAAACCTGCGTGGACCTTCTATGAGCATACCGGTTACGCCGCAACATCACGCCATGGACACCTGTCGCTAAGGCTTTGTTGTTGATTGATAATTACTATCATAATCACATCTATTTTTCGCACAAGTATTTTAAAATCGACGATTTCAGGAATTACCGAGAAATTCTCGAGAAATGAGGCATCCCGCTCTCGATTCCCGAGCGATTCAAAATGTCGGGAATTTGGGAACCGCAGGCGGTGGGGTTGGTGGAGAAGTGGACGGTGAAGCGTCGAATGCTCTTGGCCATCTGCTCCGACGTTCGTGACGAGCACGCTGACGAATTCCGCGTGTTTATTTCCGATCGGAGATTTTCTCCTCCGAATTTCCCGCCGTACGTGTATTGCGTGGGAAATCGATCGGTAAGGAATGCCTATCATTAATCACTGGGAGGCAATTCTGAGAGATTTAAACGAGTATCATTTATCCACTCTCGGGTGGGGGAAGGACTTTTCTTTCCGCCGCTGAAAACTCAGCGTTTTGAGCTAGGGGATGTTGCCAACGAAAATCTTTGAAGCGGCGCGGAGGTTGGATTGGAGCTTTCATGTTTTCCCAAATTGTTTGGTTCCATTCGGATAGTCGTGGAATGTTGTTTCGAAGCTGCTTTCGGTCACCACCCCCTCTCCCGGTGCCCCTTTCATTGGCAGTTTGTTCGCCTTCAGTGTAATTTAGTTTGAAGAACTTCCAGAATGTATATGACATGACATTTTGGGAGGTGATTGTGTTGGAGGTCATCGGAAATAACTGTTTGTGACGTTGTCTAACGTTTTCCTTGCGTAATCAACCATGAGATTACAAATTAACTTTCGTCCCTAAGTAAATACCATCAGTAAGTACGCTTTCTCAAAGACGGGGATAGGGAATCGTGGTAACCTACGTGGAGAAGTTATCAAGTTCTTTCCTCGTATGCTGAAGCCTCTCCGAAGAATTACAGATAGATCTATTTATAGTAATCTAGGCCTTGTGTTCCAGCTGCGAATAATATTCTAGCATAAAACACTGCAATTTGGACCGCAAGGAGTAGCTATTTACAGATGTACAAATATATAATGATGATGATTTTTTTAATATATCTACCTTCCTTATTAGAGATATTTTGTTTGATTTAGTAAGGGGAAACATCTGAGTCTGGAATAATATATCTTTAATGGGATAAATAAAGGTTGGAAAAACTCGCTATCAATCACCTCATACAAAAGTATGGCAAATTCGCGTTCTGAAATTATCATGTTTTTCGTTATTTGTGTTTCCACACTTTTGACCCACTTTAATAAATGGTCACCCACAATCGGGTTAGAAGGAACAAGCGACTTAGGTCTCATTCTCGTCCCTACAAAGTAGTTCTCTATTAAATTATGTCAGCATAACGTCCTTATGGAAACGCAATCGCCGCCCTGAGTGCAATACATTTTTCTGTGCAGGATCTGATTATCCATTAGGAAACCCATACAACCCGTATATCAGAGACATTACAAGTATTGGACAGTACTTCCAGCACAGTTTTGTTTCCCTCATATTCTAAAGGTAACCACACACCTCAAAGCGGAAAGGCTTCTTCGGCCCAATATCACAGGCGATCAACATTTACCTCTCCACTACGCTATACGTAGCTTATACGACTTTCGCCTTCTTTAGTCGATGGATATTCGTTACCCTTGGAATGAATAATTCATCGGGAACGAAATAAATTTCTTCTCCATATTAGTCGGGGACGAAAATTGCCTTTCGCTCCAAAATAATTTCAAGATCTGTCCTACATTTTCGTCAGTGCAACTATTTTATTTCCAATTGGCGCGGGAGTAACGGAGAAACAGAAATGAGACGGAGACTGGGGTCCATCTCTCATCTCGGAGGCTTATCTGCGAGAAGAAACGAATGAGGAATAGTGGCGCTGAAGAGGAGAGTCGGCTCCCGTGGATGGGATAGATAAACCGGACCCCCTGTGGCTCCCTTGGATTATCCTGTCGTTTCGACCACACGCCTGACACGCAGTCACCTTTAACCCCCACACTATGTGACTACCCTCTCTGTAGGAGCCATTGCGGCATTGCTCTCTCTCTCTTTCCTCCATCCATTCCTCTCTGTTTCTCGGTCTCCCTCCGTTTCCTTCGTTCCCTCTGTCCTTCCCAAGGGACGAGAGAGATGCGACATAGCCTCGCTAATAAAGGATCCAATCAACCGTCTTGTTCATCCCTCTTGCTTCTTTCTCTTATCGTATAAGTGATATTTATGTCATCTTTATTATAATTTTGATTTATATACGAATACACTTACACGCATATGTTGTATATCCTTACTAAGAACTCTTATCCTTACTAAGTTGCTTTTGCGTAATTATGTACTCTAACATTAATGCTTTCTTTGAGTATTATGTTTTGATACGTTTATTTTGATCTCTCGCTGGTATTACTCTTGCTGGTGTATTCTCGCGAGGCGCATTTTTCCCTAACCAAGCTCAGTCTAGAAGATTATCTCCTTAGCCTGCGGTGTTTTCATTAGTTAATGATTCTTTGGATAAATGTCTGTTTTCCCCTAACATGTAAGAATACATAAAACACTACTTTATCATAATTCTCTACCTATGAGAGATTAAATTCCGGGCTCGACTCCGTCTGATGATTAATTTTCCCTTCTTTGATTAATACTGTAGTTATTGAACTCTTCAACTTCTGGCACCGTATGAACTTTGAAAACCTGTTCTTGCGTAGCTTTTTCAGAATATTCACAGTGGTGACTGAAAATCGGTAATAAAATCCTATATATAAATATAAATTAAATGTATCCAATAATGGATCTTCGATGAAAATATGTATGGCTGGAAAATTTAACCTTCTAAAATTACATCGGTGTATTTTTCAATTACGTATAACTTTATGACAGGTGTGTAAAGTTGCGACAGGAATGGGACTATTTTCTGCACCTGTTATTCCTAGAAATTCAGCCGCACGGCTCTTCCGGGCTTAGCAATTTACCTTTCCTTAATCCTTACGTATAACTTAATTTTTCGTATTGTTATTTTATAGGTGAATTTTTAACATCATACTCTCCGCCTTTGAAAATTAAATTTTTGAATGAAAACTCACGTTGAAAATGTCTTGCTACAAAATTCATCTGAATGAAGCTCCAAATACCTTTCCAACTTCGAGATAATCGTCAACTTTCGCTAGCAGATTTTATCTTGTAGGTATTTCGCTGATGTTAGAGCATTGCCTCTCTTGGATCATTAATGTCTAGGGTATTCCTAACTTCGCACACGTTCAGTCTACTCCGTCTCCTTCTCTTGCAATGGAAAATCAGAGTAGTAGATTTCAGCTTCTACCTTCCCCTTGGAGATTTCTTCAGATAATCTGTATGAGCTGGAACCGTTCCGCCAAAAATTACTCCGTGGAAAATACTCATCGTATTTCATTATTCTCGGTGCAGTTTAACCTTCTTTCCTTCTTCCATTCCTTTCTCCCAATCTTATGTGTCCTCCTCTTGGCCTTTCACTTCTCTTATGTATCTCCCTCATCCATCGTCTCTCTCTCCTTGTGCTCTCGCAAATATCCGAGTGGCTGTAATCCTCTTCAGAATCTTTCCCTTTCCCTCCTTCCTATTCGGGTCTCCTGCGGAAATGAAACTTGTCCCCGAGACATGACGTCATGCGCAGCCTATTTCCTCGTTCTCAGAAGCTTCCATTTGCCGGCAATCTGCTGATGCCTCATCCCTCCCTATCCATCTACGACCACCTCTATTTCCATCCTTTTTCATACCTGCTCATCCGCCTCTCCTTTGCTACGAGTGTCTTTCTTGGATTTGTCCCTTTCCCATCCCGAGTGGCACTCGTTTTTGCTACCCATAATTAAAATGTCTCAGTTTGTCTCGGAAAAGTAGGCAATCGTTAATTAATTCATACGGCGTTTCTTCAGTTCTGGCTTTGATTAACTATGATGGCTTACGCTAAGCGAACGTTTAGCGTGAACAGTGGCTCGGCTTTGAAGGAAGCAATCCTGGGTTCGATTCCTGAGGAAACCAATTTTTTTCTATATAGATTGGCAGCAAGAAAGGCGTATAAATGGAAACCAAACCATCCGTATTGCTAAATATTAGTAGTCAACCATATAAATAATCTAAATAGTGAGACAAAGAAGAGTTAGATCGCTAAGGGTTAGTTAGACCACTTAGTAGTGATCACTAATAGGCAAACCAGGTCGTAGTACTATGGCCTGGCTGCTTGATGAAAGAAACATATTCATATGAGGAAGATTTCTTAAGTATATTATACTGAAGCTTTGATTTATTGAATAGTATGCTATAATTTAAATCAAGCCATTGCGAACTTTAGAGACCAGCTTCTTTTTCTCAAAAGGCTTTTTATAAATTGTTCCCTCATACAGCTTGGCTTCAAACCCTATCTGCCTTGCTATATTTCATTAAGGATTTCTATGCTGGTGTCATAAATGAAATACCAAAGAGAGATCCCAACCTGAACTAACAAACGGTGCAATATGACCTAGTTGTCGACGCACCCTAAACCAAATCAACAACAACAACATTTCTATGCTGATCGTATTTTTATTGCGATTTCATACGTTAACAAGAAAGAAGGGTCAGTAATCTTCTTTCGGAGACGACTATGTTAGCGAGTGTCATCTCCATTGAAGTTGACATCTCTCATTTTTAATGCTCTACAAAGGAAATTATTAGCTGTTTAATTCTCCTTATCAAATCGTAATCTTACGTAAAAAGGAAATCTAGAGGGAAGAAATTTATTCTTTACATTTTCGCGTATATCAAGCGAATGTTTGATCAATTGGAACCAAGGACATGCGTCTGACAAATTGAATCAAGATCTAACGCGGCCTAGAAATTTAATTAATGCATGTGAAACTTGTATTTTGTTTGGAAAGTATCGAAGGAAATGTGTCAGGGAACGGAGAGACATATTTTTGACAATATATATTAGCCTATTTTTGTTACCATTATCTATGTCTTTTGTTTGGATATAGTTCTGGGGAGTTTAAAATTCTTACATGGAAAAATATTTATTTATTACCTTTCATCACGGCTTTTATGGGCCGAAATTAAATTAGTTTTATTTGATTAAATTGAATCACAGCTTAACTTCTTGGATAAATACATTTCGCAACTTAAAAGAATATTTTAAGATAAGAAGATAAGGGGGAAGGGTGTTTAACGTAGTAAGTTTAGGTGTGCAAACGAAACCCTAGATAGTATAAACGGAAATACAAATTCGACTTGATTGGGACTCGACCCACGTCTTCCACTTTCAAGAGGATCGTTAAAATTTAGAATTAGGTTAAAAAAGAAAATAATTAATCTAGAGTTTTTGTTGATGCAAATTCAATGCTTCATTGACATTTTTGTTAGGCCTTTACGGCTCAAAGTTAATCGTCGTTTCCCGTAGACCACGTTCGCCCAGTGATAAAACCCGCTCTGCGCATTTATTTAGAAGTCGTATTTTAGTTTTTGCCCGGCTCGCGTGAAGAAAATAATGGGGAACGGCGCTCGGGACATTGATGGCTTGGAGAACCCTTCTATAGGTGATAAAGACGAAATAAAATAGGAAGAGCATCTCAGAAAAGCCAGCACAGAGTAGCGTCGCTATGAATGCTGGGACGGGGCAAGATGGCGGAAGAGTGAGGGGAGGGTTGAGAAGTTGGATTCACACAAAGAGTGCGATACGGGCCGACGACGCTCTTTATCGGAGGAACGGCATGATAGCCTCCTGCGATAGGCGTGCGTCGAATACCCTTTCACGTCGAACTCTTTCCGAAGACCGACACGGACAGCCATTCTTATCGTCCTTTCTATTTTCCTTTCCGCTAGCAATCTCCTCGTCTCGCGGAACGTCTTCTGCACTCCCAGCTATTCCTCGGTTAATTTTATTTTCGTGCACTTTTGAAGCACCTTAAAAGATTCCCTATATGGTCGTGCATAGATTGATGGCCTTCGACTATTCTAAAAATTCCCTTCTTTAAGTATCTCGTCCAAAAGTCGATCCTTGGTTTTCCGTAACTATTATACTACTTAGCTAATTCCAGTGGATTATTTTTCATTTTGGACTCATCAAAGGCGTTTGCTCGTATTATAAAGGCTAAAGAAATATAATATAGCTGCGTGGAATCTTACAAGTTAACAGTTCCTTCCTTTATGAAAAAAACATATGCCATTGCGACGGTGAATATCTTTAGACATCAAAGTTGGCACATATAGGAAATCGTTGCGTCTTTGTCATGGGTAATTATTTGTGGTTAAATTCCTTCAAGCTTAAAACTCTAATTCTGAAATTATCTCCGCTGGTTCAAATACAACACAGCTTCGATTGTTACCATGTTTACCAAGTAGTGTGAGTATACGAAGAATAATAAATAAAAAAATTAATTCATGCTAAGTCAAAGGAAGAAATATAATTAAAAATGCAGTATTATCAATTAGAACGGTACTTTCATTTTATTTTTGCGCTCCTAGGAAATCAGTAACACAGACATTGAAGAATAATAGGAATTTTCTCGCCAATGGCATGCTTAAAACCTAATGTTGTGAAGAAAACTCATGTACGCTAATTAACTTCTCGTTTTTCTATTAATCTGGTCGAAAAATAGTTGGTCCTGTTAAATATTATAAAGACAGTTTTCACTCCGAAAATTAATGGAAATTTATTTTCCTTTGATAAAACTTTAACTGAAAATGCACTTCTCTGACTCGATAAAGTTTAATTGTTTTCATGATTTGAATTAATAACGCGTCTCAGCCTTCGGCAAACATACGAGATGAATTCCGGGAAGGAAAAATAAGATGATAACGAAAGCAACCTCGATCCGCTATGCAACTCATGTCTCTTTCTATATATTTTCATCGGTCTTACAAGTTAGTCGACACCCTTCGTCTCACATTCCGCTGCGGTAGTGGCAATAAAACTCGCCCCTTTTTGCACATCAAGAATGTGCCGCATTGTGCAGAGAGTTTAAAAGTGAGTCAGGATCCAAAGAAAGAAAGAGTGACGTAGTGCGCAAGCGTCGTCTGGCACTGAGAGAGTAAAATGGGGCAAAGCAGAGGCGCCCAATGACCGAAGGAAGCGAAGAAGAATTGTGAGAGTCAAAGGAAGTTGGTCGGGGATGAGACGTGCTTTCGTGCTTCCTACTGTGTTTACCTTCAGGTTGACTGGCTTTAGGATAGGTGGAGAGTTTTTTTCGCGACAGTTGGAGGATTTGCGGGGGTAATGCAACTTGTTTGGAGAGGGCCTCCTATTTATATTAGGGATTCGAATGGACTCATAGCGGGACAATTGCAGAAACTATTTGAAGCTTCAGATTAATTAGGGGACTTTTGATACACTATGGGTGGGGGTTTGTATTATATATGTTCATGTATGTACTTATATAATACCATTATGTGGAGTTTTGTGTAGAAATCTGAAATGTAATGCTACGCTTAATAAATTCCTAATATCTACTTTGATATAGGAGGACTATTTATGCACTTGGATGATTGAGAATCCGATTAGGAAAACAAATCCTCAACTAGAAGAGCATTATCCGCCATTAAGCGGACGATTGCTTTGGGAATCAATATACCTCATTTAGAAGATTAACTCCGAAGGAGGGAATTGAGCGTAGAAAAACTTAACCGAAAGTTCTTCCTGTTTCATCAGACTCATGAATACTCAGCAAAGTACGTGGAAGTACTTTAATTCAAAAACCCCTGTCTGCCTGACAGTCGAGGAGAATATTTTGAAATCTCCATTTTTAGGAGACTGCTTCGTTAAAGATAGTTGAGGTCTAATCTAGATCAGCAATCACGTAGTCCTAATTACTATGTATTGAATTTTTCCTGTCGAGTGTAACATAATTAATTATGCGTTATTAATTTTTCAGCAGTCCTTCTCGGTTCTCCAATTATTGCGATTATACTATATTATAAGTCAACACTATTTTCATTTATGAAAGAGTCAATAAAATAGCCTTTTAAATCTCACTGAAAGATGTCATCCAAATATTGAATTTCAAATGAATAAGAAAAAAAATTTTTGATAGCTCACTATTATTATCTAAACACAATTATTTTAGCTTTTATTTCAAAGTATCAATGTATGTTATTGAAGAATATTATAATTTTGTAGCAGTTCACTACACCCATTTTTAAATTTGTACAGTCTACGTTTTATGGTGAGAGAAATTTTGAAGTTGAATTTATCACATTGATGTTTTAGGTTTTAGAAAATAAAATATATACCAAAAATGGGACTATGAAGACTGATTTATAATGAGTGTACTTGTGAGTGAAATGAGAAATCGATTTCGTTTTCCAGCGTCTGTCGATTCAACGTCATCGTATGATTCGGTTCGGTTAACTTGATTTCACGGTATTTATTTTAAGTTTTATATTCCCAGGCAATTTGAGCGACCGCACAATTCTGAGGATGAAAAGTGAAATAGAGCTATATAGTTGTCTTTCTAAGGAATTACGTTCCGTCACTTTGCCGTTCGAATGGTCGCTGCAGACTTATGGATTCTCTGCGTTGCGAAAATATATTTTTACGATGGCTTCGGTGCAGCGCATTGTGCTTCTCGAAGATAAACGTTTCGGGCAAATAAGAAAATGTATTGGAGAGATCGGAGCCCCGGAAATGAATCCAAAGCCTCTGAAAATATTCTGAGCACGAGCGATGCCGCAAGGTCATTGAGCAGATGGCCCAAGATGGAGGAGTATTTGTATAAGAGGACATCGGAGTTGGACACACCCTCAGAAGTAATGGTTATTTATTAAGTCATCAAAAGTTAGACGTCACAGCCAAAAACCCATTGCTTTGTCATACGTCGTGGATTTAGCTAGCATCTACATTAGCTTTGCGCAGGGAATATTTTTTCTCCTCTGCTTCTCGATTGTCACTGAAAGCAGTATCATAGTAATGATATCAGCTGGCAACTCTTCCCTGCCTCAGTATGAAGAGCTGAATTCTGTTCTAAAGTGAGTAAGCGGAACTTTTGTCTTACACGACTTGAAAAATCATCGGGTCGAAGAAAAATCGGATGATGGTCAATATTTGGTTAAATTACTCTGAAAGATAGCAGTATTTTTAATTTTACAAGAACTTTACTTACTCTGCGATTGATGAACATAATTAGAGATTAACCAAATATGGGAACCGTTTCAAGTGTACATAGGAATGTTTGATAAGGTGACGCTTCAATAAATCTAGTTACTCTCTTTTCTGGGGACCTAATTCTTGAAGGTTATGAGGAATTGAAAAAAAATTCTTGAATAACGGCTCCGAGGAACCTAGAGACACTCGAAACACCGTTATTGTTCATAAAATGTATGAAATATTCTTTTCTTTGTAGGTCTTTAACACTCGGGAAATCTTCAGTAGATCCGTCAAGTTATATGTACGCTCGCTTCTTTAGTTTTCCCATTTTCACGTATTGAATATGGTTGTCACTTATATCACAAATGGGTTGAAGAAACACTTCTGAGCAATCATTATGGAACATATCCTTCATGCGAGACAATCTGAATTTCTTTCGGGTACACATCGGAAATTCGCCACTTATACCTAAATTTGACTAGTACGGAAGAATTTGGTCAAAATCAATTTCTCACGATTCGTGTAGTTTTTTAAGTATCTACTGAAGTTGCTTTCAACGAAAAAATTTAAAATGAAAGCTTAATAAATTGGCAAGAAATCGCTGAACTTAGCTTTACTTTGGCAAGAATTATTCTAGATGTACTAAACCAGCCTTAGTATGCTCTTGGATGATTTTGGGTGCTTTGTCCTGACCAAAGATATCAGTGAAGCTCAGCAAGTTTAATTACGAAAAGTAATGCTTAGCCGCTGAAACGAATTTCTCGCCAAATTCTCTCGAATCTTCTACGTAGATTCCATGGAAAACCTTGTGATATATGCATGTAAGTGCTTTCTTGAAAGTGATTTATTAGATGAAATACCTTAGTCGTGCTTTCTTGTGGCTGGAGTTGATAAGTAATTTTTTCGATTTCTCATTTTTTATATGTCGTGTCGGTAAAATAGGTTAGTCATCTGAATGAAATAACATTCTTTTGTGTAGGTTTAAGGTAGAAAATAAATTGGTCTTTTATTGCCAATAATAATTGCATTATCGGTTACAGAATTAGAATTACGGTGCCTCGATAGCTGAAGTCTCCAATTGCATTATTCATCAAAGTTTACAAAGTAAACAACTGAATAGCAAAAACGCATAAGGCAAAGTTTAGCAAACTCTTTTATTTTATTTATCCGGAGACGGAAATGACAGTCAATAAGAAATACGCTGCTTTAGATAAACCGAAGTAGGGAAAAACATATTAGGAAAATCGCTTTACGTCAATGGGAAAAGAATGCTATTTTTAAAAGGAAATGCCAGTCCGCAATATTTTGAATAAATA
This sequence comes from Ladona fulva, assembly GCA_000376725.2. NCBI lineage: Eukaryota > Metazoa > Arthropoda > Insecta > Odonata > Libellulidae > Ladona > Ladona fulva. The sequence continues at coordinate 160,433 of KZ309159.1, read as the reverse complement.
TAGCGTTTATATAAACTACAAACTAGGAGCCGCGATGCTAATAATTTACCGCTATGCTGAAAACTTGCAATAACCGTTCATTGCATTTAAGGAAAAAAAAATAACACGAAAAAGATGGGATGACTGGTTGAACCTCACCTCAATCGGATGATTTGATTTGATCCGAAAAGTGTAAAATTTCAAGTGTTTTGCAACATTGTTACAAGTATACCGCTAATCAGCGGCTCTGGCCGTTTCTTAAACGTATTTCAATAGAACTAAATCCCAGGAGAGTTTCAACTTTTTTCTTCTTTTTGACGGTTTTATAACGACGCGAGTTTTCATCCAAGTACTCCTTTTTATTGGATTTGGTCTTTTCTGCGCATTCTGTCTTTTCCTCTTTTCGCACAAAATCCCTTTTATTTTCTTGTTATTCGTATCGATTCCCTTCTCCCTCCTCGACACTCGCATAACGACGGAATTTGCGGTGCTTCCTCCAAAGCTCTCTTTTTCCTCTCTCCGAATCTCCTCCCCCTTCCCCCTCTCTTCTGACACACAATCCACCGTAGCCTTGTTAAACTATTTGTTTACCACCGCCCTTCGCTTCACCGCATCGCTTTTATTTCCGTACAGCGCAGTCCCGTCCCATTTCTTCGAGCCGTCACCTCCTGTTTATTCCTCTTCATCGTTTTACTCTTCTTCCCCCGTATTCTCACTGTTTTATATACTCACCTTATTTCTGTATCGTTCCCTTCTCTGATGTTTTTCTATCACTGCGCGCATTGGTGAAACAAATCCAGGCTTTCCATAGGTTTCATATGGGGGATAAATAAATAGAGTCAGGAGGAACGGGTACGAAAAAGTCTGACAGGACCGGGACTCGAACTACTCGTTTGACTAAGCACTCTCCCGTAAAGCGGAAGATCCGGGTTCGAGTCCCTGTTAGTCTTTTTTCGAGTCCATGTTAGCTTGGAATTTTCCTAGACGCACACCTAAGTTGCAACATATCCTATTACCCTTTTTCTAACCAGAGTCAGCCTGTTCTTAGTTTGAGCTCCATCTTATCCAACTTTCCCTTCCCAATGAGTGGTAAATGGTAGGTATGACGATTCGCCCATCTCTAGATTTGTCACTATATATTATTTGTCTCGTAACGGGGGTAAATGAAAATAAAAGTAATATATCGAAAAATATTGATTGTAAAACTAACGCAAAAAGCATAAAATGTAAGCAAATGATGGTAGAGTATCGAAAAATACGTATGTGAGATGGATAGGAAAGAATTGCTCGTGGTTTACCCAAGGTCTGGAAAACTAAGATACTTCGTCCAGTAATTCATTTTAAAAATAAATAAGTATTTAAAACTGAAAGTGGAGATTTAAAACAAAGTGGAAAATCTTCAGCGCTGTGGAATATAGTAGCAGCAATTTTTATCTTACGAATATATTCCTACCACCATGCTTCCATATGTTTACTACATTCCTATATCCAACACTTGTGGTACGGAGCATATCTAATTTAATTCTTGGTACAGGATAGAGGAGAATGTATCTTAGACTTACTTTCGTCCAGGTCTTGCTCATGGATGTGACAATATTAGATAGAATAAACCATACATTAAAATTCATTATTCTTTATTTTTAGGCTATTTCGTCCATATCTTAGCATGTTTTAGCAGGGTTTTCAATTCTGTAAGCAATGAATTCATCCGTGCAAAATTCACTAAGGCCTTCTCAGGTAGTTTAATAATAGTTTTCACGATTTATACGTCTCTCGCTTCCACAAAGTCCAGCCTAAATTACTGCGTTTTATACTACGATAGCTGGCATCTCCTCGCTCCTTGAATCAAGGCAACCCGTGTGTCGAATAATTTCCCATTAATGTACATGAGGACGTTCTCCGAGATGTCTGCAATGGTAGGTTGGCCTTCCTCGCTGAATACCAACCGGAGCTTCACTATTTAATAGACTCCGTAAAATCATAAAACCTCCTGAAGGGAGTCAAGAAGTTGAGGAAAACGTAAATCTTATCGAGGGAATTCATGTCAACATTCTTCTTTCAATCCCAGCTCTTTCGATTCTTGCGCAAACAATTAATGGGAAGAACATAGATATGAATATCTTCTATCGACCGCGGGAGTAATCGTACACTTTTCCTTCTAGTAGAGAAACAAGGCGGCGTCTTATCATAACAGGGCTTGTATCCTTCCCAGCGAAGATCAAAGGCTATCGACACATCAAAAGAAGTCAACAACGTCAGGGAAAGATACGTTTTCTGCGGAGGCAAAGGAAGCGACGAAACAGGGGCAGGAAGAATGAAGGGATCGCCTCAAGGGTCGTCGTTCGGGAAAAGTAAACCTGAAGGCGCAAAATAAAACTGGTGTCGAAGGAAGCGTAGTTGAGATGTACATCTTCTAGGATGCGATTGATTATTAGAAATATTCTCTGCTCTCCCTCCTATTTATGGTTATCGATATTTTCTTTCTGAGTACATATGAATGTGCTGCTATGCAGGGGCGTAGCCAGAATTTGTTCATAAGGTAGTTAGAGTCATGGAATATATACTTCATTTCCTACAATCTAGGAACAGAAATACTTTCTCCCGAAATCTAATGAAAATATAAGCTGTTTTATTTAAATATATACGAGGATACCCTGCGAATTCCCAGTGGTGTTTATATGACATAACTGCGAGAGACAATTGTTTCGCTTGATTTTGTTTACTGTTGCTTCTGATCTAAAAGGGGGGTTTGAACCCCTAAAACTACTCACTTTGCTACGCTTCTGCTCCTATGTATGCATGTGAATTAGTATGCATAAACAGGGTCGTGGTGAAATATTTTATCGCCCGAGATTTTTATTGCAGCGCTATGTATTTAATTTCGGAATGATTTTGGTTGAATTAAAAAAAAAAACACTCTGAACGGTCATTACTTTCCATAGGTATTTGAATGTAGTATCTAACATGAAAAACAGAATGCCTTCTCTTCAATGCAGAAATTCTTGGCGCCCTTATACATAACACCATCAGCCTTTTCAAATCCGATGTAGACATACAGTCCTTACCAAGCTTTTTCCAATTTTCCCTTCATTGAGCTTCTTGCTGTATTATACACCTACTTCTTCCTTCCGTTTTCCTTTATTTAAATAGTTACTTCTCACAAGTCCAACTTAGTTCGTTTAACATTCTTGGTCTAGCGGGCCTTGCTTCTGTAGTTTGTTTGATTTTTACCCTCCACTGTGGAGGATAGGCCCTAGCGAGCCTCTCTACTAGTCAACAGCCCAATTCAATCAAAAATTCATTTTAAAAATACCGAATTTGAGAAGAAGGATTGGTTAATGGAAGGATACGTATCCCATCCGAAGATCTACGGGGAAGTATTTTCGTTGCTGGAAAAGCCCTTATCAGAGAGAAAAGGAAAAGTGGATGAAAAGGGACTAATAGAATTTAATGTCGGCGTTATTAAAAACCACAATTCAACGAAGGTACGTTTTCCGTGAATGAATATGTAAAATTATATAATAAAATCGAACTTATGCAGAATATTAGTGTGTGACAAACTCAGAATATATTTAGGCGCATTACAAATTAATAAATATCCAATCGAGCCTCCAAATCATTTGTCTGTAGGTAATTGAGTTAGTGAAACATTTCGTTGCAAAGGATCCCAAAAAAGAGTTTTTACCTTAATTATTTCATCCGCAGATCCTTAAGTTGAAATTAGCAAAGTTCTTCTTCTCAATTATATTAGAGGGACTAAGCCCGAAAATAAGCTGAATTGGATTCGGAATTCCAAGAATAAAACTGCGATTAAAAAGAACGAGAATAGTGACACCTACATCTGCATATATATACCTTGCAAGCCGCCTTTCGGCGTGTGGCAGAGGATGCATGCACCATTACCTTACTCCCCTAACCGATTACTTTCGCGTATCGTTCGCGGAAAGAAATCCGTTTTTGAAACGACTTGATTCAGCATCTATTTCTCTAATTTTTCTCACATCAGAACGGCCTATGCAACTGGGAGGATGCATAATATCAGCTACAACTTCTAAGAATGTACCTTCTTTGAACTTATTAAGTAAATAAAGTCTTTGTTTAAATATTCTTTCTTATTTAAATTACCATCCTTCTTCCTGAAGCATTTGTGTACCCTCACTGATTAGTCGTATTTTAATGATATCAGTTATTTGAAGAAGTTATGATTTTCGGCTGAGAAAAACAACCAACCTCGCTTTTTTGTGTTTACTTCTTGTTCGAAAAGCATTACGAGGATAATTTTCGACATCGACGATATTTTATTAGGGATCTATTTAAATTCTCCAGGATGAATTAAGTTAAGTATCCGGAAAGTCTGGAAGCTACCTGGGTTTTCTTAGTGTTAGTATTCTGAGGGCCTGGATTGCCTAACATTTCTTTCCCCCTCGAGCCTTAATACTTTTGAGATTAAGAACTATATAGCGATGCCCTAACAAAAAGTATAGCTCCGTAAGAGTAGTTTATTGTCGCTCGATCGGAAGTAATAGAATGAAACGGCAAGAATGGGGACACGAAACGTCATCTAAGTGAGCAATGTCAGGCAACTAGTTACTGGAAAAGAATACGTTGGATTATCGAAGAAAAAGAGTTGACTCGGAGATAGAGATTTCGTTATTTTCCCCTTGGATATCTCCTTACAGCAACATATAGCTCACACTTCGTAGCGGTAGGAAAAAGTCGTTACCTTTTCCAGCGGCGAGGCTAAAAAAAGAACGGTGGAAACAAAGGTAAAGATCGAGGAGACCGCCGTATCCCTCTATAAACCCATCTCAGAATCTTCCCTCCCCCCGAACCCGTACGCCCACGCTCCCTATAAATATTGGAGGAGGCAGTTCTCTTCTGCGAACATAGTGGGTTACACTTTTTCATCTTTCTCTCTCTGATGGATACCCAACCTAATCCTCATCTCACTTCCTCCATTTTCCTCTCCCGATCTTTCTCTCCCGCGCATCCAATTCCCACTTACTCGACCAAAATGGATAAAAGGGACGACTCTCCATCCCTCCTTCTACAACGGAGTAAGGCGATCTGTCTTCCGAATCGCTTTCTCTTCTCTCCTTTTCCAAAATGCCATTTCCCTCGATTTTTTCCCCAGAAATCCCAACTACGCCCGAGAAATATTCCTTCCGTTTCACTCCCTCTTAATCTTCGCCTCTCTTTGGGACTTTCAATCTCCATTCTACGGTCGCATTTTGCGCTTTCACTTCCTCTCTTTAGGGCTCTTTTATCTGTCTCGGGCCGATACAGTGTTTCTCGATTGCTCTTCGTAGAGTACCCCTTGGCGCATCTTTCCCGTTCCCGTATTTCTCGTTTGGAGACCTGATAAGGATTCCGAGCACTAATTAAGTGAAACTGGATTCTTTACGTGAGGAATTTCCAGAACACGAATATACGCGGTGGTATCTTACATCTTTTTTGTATTAGAACGTTCACAAGCAAATTTCGGCAGTTATAGGCGACGCAGCTTAATCGTATAGTTTAAACTGCTTTCGACTCATTTAATCAATTTACAACAAGCAATTGCTAATTGTTATTAAGTTTTAAAAATTAAAGTTTGTATAGATTACTGTGTAGCGCATCGTATTAATGGTAAATATGTTTATCTGCATTGTACTATTATCAGCCGGAAGGCAGCTTGGATCCAAAACTGCTCCACCATCGGACACGAAAAGTTACGAAGACAGTATGAGGCTTACTAGATGAGGAGTGAGGTATTCTGTCCTTAGTTCACTCAAATTTTCTTCTATATTGGTAGTTTAATCGGTATAGAGCAGCCACCCGAAAAGTAAAAGGAAGAAGTAAAAGATCGAGGAGACCGCCGTATCCCTCTATAAACCCATCATGAACACGGGAAGACCCGGGTTCGAATCCAGGTTAAGGCAGACTTTTCCTCCTTTATTTCTGCATCTAAAATCAGCTATGTGAACCTTGCGTTTTTTTACGGCTTACTCAGTAATGAATGAAATATTCTCACATGGAAAAGATCCTACATTTTTGTTAGGAATTATTTCTCTTTAGACAGCATAAACCAGGGATTGCGACCCTTTTGCAGTTAGTGCCGTGTTTGATAGATGAAAAAGACTCGTGTGGCAAAGTGCTTTCAAACTATTGAGTGAGATTATATAATTTATTATGTCAACTATGGGATTAAATTTTAATTGACTTAAATAATCATCAATTATCACACGTAACGTGCTGACTGACTGACGTAATAATCATTAATTATTACTGATGAACATAACCCAGCTTTATTTACTCTAGTGATCAATTTGTAAGTGAAGGATAAATCAGTCAGAGTTCCGTGTACCAAAAACATTCTCTCGCGTTCCACTTAGAGCACGCGTGCCATGGGTTCGCCCTGGCATAAACCATTGTTTCCCTTCTTGACAAATTCTACATTCGAAATGAAATCACAACCCAAGCTGTCAATTCATCCGTTTATCTGTGTCATTGAACGTGGCTCTCATCCCCTGTAAATATTCCCCTGATTCCCATTTCCACCAAATCACCAAACGCGGAGCGATCGCCTCATTGATTCCCCCATCCTGAGGATATTGTTTATCCTGCATACCGTGCGAACCAGGTTGATCATCCTCGTGCAATCTTCATACCTCATGTCCGTACCCTTCCGTCCCCTCTGCACCTTCCATCGCTCTCTCGCCACTTTCCGCATCTCCCACGCTCTCTTCCGCCAACAGCATCCTCAAAATCGCATCACCCGCTCATCCGTGCAGCGGCTTTGCTCTGTTCTTAAAGGTCACGTGTCGATTCCGGCATAACTGGGAGGAGTTTCCACCCCAGTCCACTAACCCCTCAACCCCTTTCCGCCGATCGCAGATCCGAAGGTAATGAACTGAATTGATGAATGTTCACGGGCTGAGCAGAGGGTGGGAAACTCCCTATAAAAAAGGTTTACAGTGAAGCCCTTCGAAAGATATACACGCCTAACTTTCTACGCTGATAGTAATTCATATTTAATGGACGCTCTGTGTGGTTTAACGAGGATAAATAATTTTCTAACACCCTTTCACCGTGGAAAATAAATATACATTTACGTATTTGATCGATGCTTTGAGAGCTCTTCGTTTTATTTCTGTTGTGCGGAACTTCTCTTGGTCTGCAGAGTGAAAGCTGTAGCTCGTAGCCTGTTATTACTAAGGTTTACAATTGGTGTCATTAATTACGAATATGAGGGCAATTAATTGGAATAGTTTTAAGATTGATTTACGTTCAAATCCATGGCGTTCGTAGTTAAAGGTAGACCATTTCCTGAACGTTGTTTTTACCCAATCAGCTAGTACGAGCTCGTAAAGTGGGTTTCAAAGTTTGCAAATCTCTTGATGGTATTATGAAATTGACCTCTCCATAGTAGACCAGTAGTTATCGTGTGGTCTTCTTGCGAAAGGGGTTCTTGATTCGGTTCCTGGCATCGCTCGTGATGTTGACCGTGCATCTTGAAAAATCAGATAGCTACCCAATTCAATTTTCTCCGAGTTTATGGAAAACTTGTGGTATATACATAGACCACCGAATCGAGGATTAGGAGGTAATTCTCTCTCAAACTGTGTGATTTTATGTAGAATGGTATAAGTGTTATAAGCGAATGTCTCCTTTGGGCGAAATTGGAGATAGAAAGAATAATCTACTATTCAACCCATAAGCTATGATGAACTTAGTCATTTGTCGATTATTCGGTTATGCTTGCCAACTTTCTTCTTAGAGTAGCCATTAGGACCAGGGACGGATTTACCATCAAGCACACGAGACGCTAGCTGAGGCCGTCGCTGTTATGGGGGCCCAGAAAGAGACTTTTGGTCATTTTTCATGGCGAATAAATAACCTCTTGGCCTCAAGATTTTCATTGCGCCTAGGGTCTCTTATGCCTAAAATACGCTCATGATTAAATCAACACTCTTTTGAATCCGGAGGTAAGCCCGCTTCAAATCGGTATCATTACCATAAACTTGCAATCTCTTAGTTCTTTATCTATCTTCCTAGTTCACTTTTCGCCTCTCGGCCTCCCTCGGGAAATCTTTGTCTGTTCGATCCTCACTACTCTTTTATTTCCATCAGCTTTCATCACTCTTTAGTCATTAATTTACGTAAGGTCAAATTTGAGAAAGGACTGTTAAGTCTCAATCCCGTCCATTTAAAATGAGAGTCATTTGTCTGCGTTCCTCTTCCTTTTCTCTCATCCAGCCATTTTATGAGGATAAAGTAATTCTTTTATTTATAGCCCCCCTCCCATCCCCTCCCCCGCCCCCTCCATCGGCGCTTTCTATCTTTTATCTCCCGGATCGATCCGAGGGCCGCGAGCAACATCTGCTCTTCCTTTTGAATCCATTCTCACGGGAATGCCTTGTGCCAAAGGGCAACGACTGATCGTGAGAAGGGAATATTAAGAGAGGTGCTTAAATCTACATTGCCGTTTCATTTTTTCCCTTCCGCCCCCTACACTCCTTTTCATGCTTGTCATTGAGTTATTTTGAATTCCTCGCGGAGTGATTCAGGGCCCGGAAAACTTTTTCGAGGGGAGATTTTCCAAAGGGGAAAAAGGGTCTCTTCGATAAGGTTTTTATCTCCTGCTCTCTTTCGGCGAACGAGGTCGATCGTCTCGGAAATTCTCAGAGAGTCGGCTTCTTTCCCTTTTTTTAATCACTCGTCCGTTATTTTCTTTCAATTTCCGTCGGTTAGGAAAATGGACGGTATAAATCTTCTATGTTTCGAAACGAAGCGATCTAAGCGAGCAGCGGGAAGTGGGCGATTGGATCGCGACTGCAGTTCCCTCGGCGCGAGGGGAGGATTCCGCAATGAGGGAGTAATAAAAATGGATCGTTTGGAATTATATCGATATCCGAAGGCGTGACTTCGTAGAAAGACAGCAGAATAAAAATAAAGCGTACTTTTCATCGGGGACTTTAATTCGCGACCGGTTCGTAACTTTCGTAACGGAATTGTTTGGATTGATAAGGCGAACCCGTCAGAGAATTTTATCGCGAAACGTTCTGATTGAATGTCGAAATCGAGATATCGGTCGAATGAATTTATTTTTCGGTCGAGATTCGCTAATTATTTTGTCGAAAATCATGCGCTGGAGATCAATGGAAGGATATTCAGAATATTGGAGGCTTTTTGCAATGCGGAAAGTTTGATTGAAGTAGAAGAATTGTTTTATTTGAAGATGATCTCCAATGTACTCCTTCTTAGTATTTAGTGATCATCTTATTCATTACCATCGCTATTTCACTTTTTATTTTATCGTTGGTTACCTATTTCGGTGATTTTTTGACATTTCCGCATCCCTGATTCAGTGATGATTTTAAAATTAGTTCCATAAATTAATTCAAAATTCTACCCCCTGAACCTTAGCCTAAAGTTACATTATTCTCGTATTACATTAATTATAATTTACCAAAAATAATAATTTACAAAATTCCAAAACGCTCATTACGTGTTAGAAGGTGATCTCTCAAACATCAACTCTACATGTATGGATCATTACAAATATCGATTACCTATTCGCATTGAATGTGGTTAAGGTTATATAGACGATACCTAACACATACTTTGAAAATAATTAGTCGCGACATGCTGGGTTGTATTCAGGTGATAAAAACTAGGTGACCGATATATTTTATTCTGCGTTATATTTTAACTTTTTTTTACGTATTTGTGAAGAAAATTTTCCACCGAAAGTATGAGCACAAACTCGAGTAAGGGTTTCTAAGTATTTAGTAGCGACTCCGGTCTCATAAAATACGGCCAACAAGGTCTTAAGTCGTAAGACTTAAAATTTTCCGGAACTGGGCTTTTCGGAAACATTTTATTTCAGCATTCAAGATTTTGCACTATGAACTCTCCGTGAATTCCGAGGAACGACGCGGAATCTCCTTTCGGAAACGGTGGAGATCCCCACTCCTAGTATTAGCAGAAAGGACTTCTTCCCTTGCACGCGTCATCCACCAACACTCGGGGTAATCGATTCAAGGAAAATGCGGACGTAGCGGATATAAGGCGAAGGGAGCTCTTTGGCGAAAGAAAGAAGAGGGATGAGAAAGGATGGGGTGGGAGTGAGGGAATTCAGTCGAATGGATTGAAGAGGTGGGGGAGGAGTTGATTGATTGTACTCTGGAGGTTCTGTTTGAAGTTAGGAAGGGAGATCTTGATAGGTGTAGAGCTCCGTGATGCTCACGAAGGAGGATATGAAAGAAGACCATTGAAGGGGAGTGTACGGGCAATTCACGAGCAAGGTGAACTGAATGGCATGACATTAAGAAATATCGATTGAAAATTTTATTTAATCCTTATTTGAGTTTGTAAGATAGTAGAGACATCCCAATCTCGAGAGAGATCCAAATATTTTCTAAAATATTTTTTGATTGATGATTTTTCATGTCGTATTTTACTGTTCATCGGCCGCTGTGGCGGAGCGGTTGGCGTGCTAACGCTCCGACCATTAGGTCCCGGGTTCGAGTCCCGGGTAATCGGGTTTTTTAGGTTAAAAACCATCAGCCGACCCCATATGTGATAGGAATAAGGCTAAGTAATAAATAATTGTCGTATAGTACCGTTCCTTTTAGATCTTCTTAATGATTTACCCTGTGTTGGTGGTAATTTTCATTAATGTAACTGTTTCTCATTAATAATTTGACCTGAACGTAATTAATTGATATTTTCCGATAATTCTTACATAGAGTATTTTCTACGTTACATCAGAAATGTTTTTTTTATTTTGATTTTAGCTTTGTAAAATCCTGAAATTGATAATGTTGAATCCTGAAATTGATAACAATTTGCAGCGTAGTAATGGACGAATGGAGCTGCCCTGTATTCTAGTGTTACTCTTTTTCGTGAAAATTAAACTGTAATCTTTCGTAATTATATGCATGAGAGGCATCATAAGTAGGAATTAAGGATTAAGTTGGATAGGGTCCCACCCTCGAGATATCATTTCTTGGATTACTAGGATAAAAAAGGATTGGAATCCAAGGATGCCCTGTTTTTTCAATTACCTGAAATGTACGAATTTTTGGGATGTATCATCCAAGTAATAAGCAGGATCAGGGAGGGTAAATCAGCGGCAAAACTTTTCTAACAATGCAGATATAGTTTCGGCCCTAACTTGGTGGTACTCCATAATCAATAAAACACAAATAAAGAGAATAAATTAATTCATTCTCTCCATTTGTGTTTTATTTTCTAACATGCTCCGGTTTATAGGAAAATGTCGTGCTAACTGATATCCGAAAGAGAAGGATTCCGCAAATTTTCTTAAATATCCTTTCAAACATTTTTTCTTATAAATTATCGTACTTACCTTCAGCTGTAAGATGTAATTTTTACAAAAATATGTCAGAAAGCAGGTTGCAACTCATAGGAGGATGTAGATTTTCCATGTATTTATTATGATAGACCAAGAATACCTTAAATTTTGCTTTGTCTTATACTTGGGTGTGGTTACCCGCACGCGAGTATACACGGGTATTCTTAAAATAATTATCGCGGTGACTATTATTTTTTTCAGTTTCTTCTGTTGCCAGAAGTTGAAATGTACTGCCTGTCTGTACAGCCGCCAGCCCGAGGCAGCCCTCAGTCCCTTTCATTTACCTATGATAGGGCTTTAGAGAAGTAATTCGGTATAATTGGGAAAATGGAAAAAGAGTTATTTTGGTCTTCCCTCGGTTCACGTTTTCTAACTTGAAATACGTTTATTTTATCATTTGGATTAAAGTGTCCCATAGAAAGTATTTTTATATTTGTTCTTTGTAATAGTTATACTCTATAAAAGTTTATATTTCACACTGTTGACGTTTAGGAGTCAGAAAACTCAAAATTTTAATCCAATTTCTCAGCGGAAAAAAGATTCCCGTATGGGAAGTAGCAACCATGCCAAAGAGAGGGACTTCTCATAAATGGACCCGTGCTCCCGAATTCCCTTCACCTCCAATTAGTTTAGTGCCTCTCTCCCTTTGCGGAAGAACAGCCGGTTATATATCCTCCCGATTCTTGAAATAACTTGGAGAGCTTAGGAGAGAGTAAATGTGAGCAAATGCAGAGCAGCATAGCGGACCGGAAAGCCCAAAAGGCGCATCGGATGTGAGGGCCCGCTTGCGTGGGTGGGCGCTTGTGTGTGGAAGGGTGGAGCCTGGGGGAGGGACCACCCCTTAGACGAAGCCAATTAAGCCGTCTCTGGGCGGAGGAAGGGAATGTGTCCGTGACCTCCGCAGGGCACGGATATAGGCGAAGGACGGATTAATATCCGCCGCACAGCCTTTGCGGCCGCCCCTCATATCTCCTCCTACTCACACCCACCTCCCCACTCAACCCTTCTCTGCCTTTAGCCCAACATGTCTCTTACACCTACCTATTTCTTACCCCGTTTTATGATGGAGTTAGTGTGAATTAAGGACTGCTTTAAAGGCTGTACCAAATCATATTCCAGCGACGCAAACAAAGGGGGATTAATCTTGGGTGCCGTTTCGTGCGGGCCTTCAGAATGTTTCTACGCTTAGAAAGAATTACGGCTCTGATGGGTCCTAAAAAGCGGATGCTTTGCCTTCTCTTGACTTAAAAGTCATTTTGGTGTTTGTGTCAGAAATGCGGCGTTCCCTTCGAAGGATGAGTAAATGCAAGTAAAGGTAGGCCCCTGACGTTTAAAGTCAAGAAAATCTTTACCATCATCCTTATCTTATTCGGAACTTGTCAGAACGTTTAACACGAATTCGTTTGTGTTCATGCGAACATTTTTACATATTTCTTTGCAGAAGGGAATCATGTATCCGGGATATTTTGGCGGAATTTACTTGCATCTGGACATAAACATGAAAATGACTAAACGAAAATGGGTAATTCTTTAATCACAAATTAAAGCTAAACCTTAGTTTACACCACGAGGTTCTAACTAGCACAGATTATTTGCCGGATATAAATTAGATTCTGATATCTCAGTGCGGGAACTATTTTTCATTATGTAATCACCATTGTTTGCTTAATTTTCAGTTTCAAAACATTTATATGCGCCTATTAATTTCAAATTATTTTCTTTCCAGGTAACCGTCGATTTCGATTCATTTCCCCGAGGTTTGGTGAGTGTAAGATTTGGAGGGAGAAATTTTCGAATAACATTGGTTTCTAATTATTCCATACAACATCAATTTGCAAATTGGAAAGCAAGTTCAGCTGTACGTGATTCTAGCTATGCATGAGGCTGATGCTTAGCCTATCTTACAGCTCCTAGTAACATACAAATCACCTGATTTATCGCTTCTATTTTGAATTAACCCTTATTCTCTAAGGATAGTATATTAAACCGAATGTTGCTTCTTATGTTTCTTTAAACATTTATAGTGGAATGTAGCGTGTAACTGAAATTGTCTTGTTAATAGAGGCAATTCGCTCGCGCATTCCATTTGTTATACTTGTGTACGTACTCTCCTTTATGAAGTAGAGTTAACTGTCCAATCACGTACTATTATGAGGACGATATCCCACAAAATTATGAGTGTTTAAATCGCTCGCATTGGAAACGTTGGCTTTTGCATTCCATACGTTTAGTATGGAGTAAACAACTGGAAACAATCTAGATTCATTGGGTTAGAGGTCAGCTCACAGCAGAAGGTTTCATTTCGAGCGGAGGATTGCGACCCCAAGCTATTGCTATTGAACTTCACACGAGTTATATCACTCAGAGAAACGGTATACTTAAACATGACCCTAGCAGTCACATTTCCAATATTTTTATACCTTCTACGCTACGCTATTAATTACTTTCGAGTTATACCTATTCTTTTTAGGATGTTTTGGACTGTTCGTGTGTTATGCCTAAATAGGCTGGTATTATAAAGCGTTAGCTACCGGTTACCTTTCCTTAAATATTCGCTTTTGTCCACACCACGGAAGTGAGACCTAAAGAGCGAAAAGTTTGGTAGGAAAAATGTAAAAAAATTTAATAGCCCGAAAATTGCATTAATTTGCGCTACGTTGACGATTTATTCGAATGAAATTCAAGAGAAAAAGATCTAAGCGTTATATCAAGTGAGTGCAAATATTGTACGTTTAACTCGATTGCAAAGAAGTGCGTTGCATTACTTTCACTTGTTTCGCCAGTGTTATTCAGCAGCTCCAAATTTAGTGATATCCCTTGTAGTTCATACGTCACAATTAAAACGTAAGAGTTACACTTAGCATTAGTTTATCGTGTAAAATAGTAAAAATCAGACTTTTATATACGATATTCCAGGAAGGAGTGGATGGAAAACTGCCACAAAATCGAGCCCGATTTATTATATTCTAGTAGTTTACCATTCAAAGAACCTATTCGAATTACAGGAGGAAAGGAGATTGGAATCCAAAGATTAACAAGCAGAACCGTGAGGTTCGACCTCATCTCGAATACTTCCGCTCGATTTGGGATTGTCAACCAACTTGGGTTAGTCTTAGAGTTAGAGTCGGTCCAACGTCCAAGAGCAGCCCGTTCCGTTAGTGGAGATTTCAGGTTCGACGGTAGCGTTACGGCAGTCATAAAATTCCTCGGTTGGGATTCGCTCCAGGTGAGAAGATCAGACTACCGGCGTAAGCTTTTAAAAAACTTGTTTCCGTTTCATAACTTTTAGAAGAACTTGAAGACATTGTAGTTCCAGTATACATTGAGCGCGATCTCCGCGAGGCATCGACAAAACGTTACATGGAATTAGTTGCCAGGACGGATAGTTACTTCTGCTTGTTCTTTCCGCAGAGCATTAGTCAAGCAAACACTGTAGATTAGATACGGCTGTTGGTGTTAATGCACATCCTGCCATAAGCCACTGGCAGCTCGCGTGGTATGAATCTTGAAAAAATAAATAAAATGTAATAAAGAACTGTAGAACTTTCGCCTTCTGATTTAATTTCACTCCCTCTTTTTCTGATTCCTTCTGCGGTTACACTGGCGTTTTCAAATCCCTTAACCGTTCGTCTTTATTTCAATATTTTAGTATTCTCAGTTTCTATTTTTAAATAGTCGAAACTAAGATCACGAATTATTTAATTTAAGAATTATTTTTTGGTTAGATTAGGTAACATTTTTCTAGGACTTGATTGAGACTAACAAATCTCCTCTTTGATATTACTCATCCTCGTATTAAGTTCATAAATAGAGTTTTACTGAGCCAATAAAAAGAAGAAAGAGCCTACTTGGTGGAATTATGTAAGAGACCTAGGTCTAATGCTTCAAATCCTCTAATACTAGGGAAGAAATGAATCACTGCAGGGAAAAACTCGCAATACAGGGTATTTTAAAACCATTTGAAACCTTGTGATAATAATTCTATAATTTTTAGAATTTTTTAGACTTGAGGAGGAAAACAAACGTTGAGACAAAGAAATACATTAGTATTAGTTTTTCTTAAAGCACTTCGACAGCTAAGGTCATTTCGCACATGAGCCACCACCGGGAATCGAACCCGGAATCGCATTCACCGGAGTCGAACGCGATACCCATATGACTATCTGATGGCCCCGAATACAGCTCGTCTAGATGTCTACAACCCAATTTTCTAGTAGTATCGCGGGGATAAGGAAATCTCTCTTAAGAAGAAGATATGCGTATTTCCGTTTCATAGTTCTTTTCTCCGATTTCTCCGATATTTGCATTCAGCTCCATGTCAAATCTAAGCTGTCGCATTCGAGTTCAAGCGACGGGAACCGTCCAAGAGGACGAGTATTTCCTGGAGCGACCTCTCAACCTTTCCTCTTCCTCAACGGTGGGATATCGAGAGCGGGAGAGACTTTGATCACTTTCTCTCCCTTTCTATTGACGACTCAAAAGCGGCGATTTGCGCGCGGGTTTCCTCGTTCCCATAGCAACCGAGGGTGGCCTACTGGACTGGCCGAGGACGAAAAAGTGAAAGGGAGGTAGGGAAGAAGGAGGAAGAAAATGGACTAAAAGGAGGTGAAAGGTCGCGGGAGTGGCAAAGTGAATGAGAAACGCCCGTAGGCACGGTAGAGACGGACAGACAGGAGGAAGAAAGATAGAGACGGAGAAGGGAGGTCCTCTCCTCACGGGGTTTCACTTTCGATTCTTTTAAAAGGTCGAGAGGTTGTCGGGGAGGAAATGGAAGGAGCTCGTCTGAAGGAATAGCGAGGCGTAGGACGAAAGGAGAGGTCTGGCAGGAGGGCGAATGCAAAGTAATGGGCGGAGAAGATTTTGAGAAGACGTCGAGGAGAAGAGGTAGCATCTCTAAAGAATCTGATGATGCGAAGATGCTTCGTTGGAAAGGAGGGTCGTAAGGAAAAAGCTATCCGAGAAAGACGGAGATAGGGCGGAAAAAGTAGAATCAGCTACGGGTTATCCAGTAATCTCTTGGTTAAAGGTGCTCTCAAGACAATTTCCCTAAAAAGGGGCACGAATAAAATAAATAAAGAAGGAGACTAAGATTATCCGCGTTCTGTAATATGGAAGTCCTCCATAAGTTATCAATTGCTTCATTTAAGCCAGTTTAGATGTTTAATAAAACGATTAAAGAAATGACCTGGCGAAAAGGATGCATTTATCCATTGAGATGAGAAAATATCGTTGTAGAGATACTAAACTCATTTCCAACTCTGACCTAAAAATTCTAAATATTCTTCTTATTCTTATTATTTACGTGCTTTAAAGTATCAGGATAAGGATTCAACATTTAATTTATGCTGTATAAAGACTGTAGAGAACTTTCCCTCTTATAAAACGTGATTTTTAGCTATTTTGTAACTCAATCACTGTGAAAAATTAGTTCTTTTCCCTTGCCTTTTCTTCTTTTCATTTCTTGATTACTGTATTTGGCACAGTATCAGCAAAAATTCCTCCTTTGCTGTCATTTAGCAGTAGGTCATTCTTCTCTTGAAAGTATTTTAGATGTCATACCTGCAGCATGTGTTGTTTGCATCTTACTTGCACCCTAAGCTGTTCGTTTCCTAATGTAAACCTTATATGCTGTTCTTTCACATTTTTCAAGCGTATTTCTTTCATTCTTTTGGACACTTATCCTGTCAATTTGATGACGTTATACATTTCGAATTCGGGGTATTCATATGGAAGAAGATATAGCCTACTTTCCTCGTGAAGGTATAGGAACCATTTGAGTTCATTGCCCACGCCGAAACATTTACATCCGTCATTGTAATAATCACTGTGGTAATCAGGACAGTAGAACCGGCATCGCAGCCGCGATAAGTTGGTGGTCCGTGTGGAGCCATTTTAGAACTAATTAGCTCCCTAACGCTAGGAATATCCCTCGCAGTTATTTCGACGGAGGATCGCTAAGATTAGATTGATGATCGAAATGGAGATTTCAGAGGAGTTCCACGTCAAAAAAACTTTGTGAATGCTTTCTGTGGAAACATTAGGAGCGATCTTCAATGCCTTAGGGAGCCGAAGTCGTATTATCTTTTGTAAGTCTTTGCTCAGATTGAGAGAATGTCAAGAAATCCACGAAAATAACGATGTTATTTTATACTTTGGGAAAGTTCTACCTGTTCTTGAAGTGGATGTTTCCCATTATAAGGTATAGCATCATTGATTTATCTGAGAATATGTCTATATTAAGAGATGGTGCATGATATTTTTCAAACTTAGAGTAACTTTAACTTCGTCGTTCCCTCGAAACACATAAGCATTTCCAAATGTTCGATCTCATCGATCTAGAAAATCATATACATTTCTCAATTTACGAAAGCAATAGAGATGCATTTTTGTTCTTTTAATGATACAATTTATTGCTAGATATAATGTAATTTATAAAATATAATGGAATTTATCACATTTCCAAGTTTTGTGCATGCAATGTATTTTTTGCATTCAATGTATTTCTTGCATTCAATGAGAGATTTTACATAGATAACGTTACATTTTACAAAGGAAATGATCGTGATTTTGACTCTCATTTAATTAATGTTTTAGGAACAAATTTTAGTTCGTGCGAGTATATGCCATTACTGAGACGTTGTGTTACAAAAGCGTGGATATCTGCGTAAAATCATTCACCATATATCAATCGCTAACCTACCGCATACTGATATTTTAATTAAATATCTATCAGCAAATGTTCTGCCATTCCTTGAACGTATCCTCCTGTACTGACTTTAGGATTATCCAAACGAAATATTAAGCCAAAAGATGCCGTTGAGTACAAAATGAGCATCATCACTCTCATAGCGTGAACCAAATCGGAACGAACAGTTAAATTCATAGCTTAGGGACACTACGAAAAGTAGATACTGATAACAACGTTCTTTTCTTTTTTCTCGTTTTTTAATTTTGGCGGTGGTCGGTACTGTAAATGCTTTTCTTCATCTGTCGACCGTTTATCCTTTTGGTCTGCCATTCAAAACTTGATGAATCGTTCCCATTAAAACACTGCCATATGAAGCAGGCTGTAACCGAAAGGAGAAAAAAACCTCTGGTTACCCGCCGTGAGTCATTCCCTCAGAATTAGATGAGTTTCGATTGTGCTTCAGTGATGACATAATTCCACTATCCGAGCGACATGGGCGGCCGTTTCCCGAATCAACGTGCCTTCTTCCTCGTGGTGGAGAAGATACTGAGAGAGCACCCTATCGGCGAAGAACCGAAGCTCGTGATTTTAACCTCGAGGAGAGGCTCGCGAAAAATCTCACAGAACTCGGGTTAATCTGTAAAAAGTGACGGAGGGATTGGGAAGGAATGTCAGCGAGGAGAAATTGGAAGAATAAGAAAGTACCGTTGGGATAAAGGGCGCTTTTTGATGGATGAGAGGTAGAAAAAATCCCTCTTTAGAGTTACGCGAGGTAAAAAAGAAAAACGCACCCCTTTCGCCTTGAAGACGGCGTAAAAGAGAGATATTTTGGAGCTCAAACGTTTTTTGTTTAACTTCGATCAATGTAATGGGCTACGATCCTTTCCGATTAACTTAAATGTTGGGCAAATTCCTAAGATACGTGTTTATGACCTTTGAAGAAATGATAGTTCCAAATGGTTGCTTTGAGTCGTCAGTTTCTTTCTGTTTCTTTTCTTCAGATGAAAATCAGCCTCATTAAATAAAGTCACGGAGATACACGTAGTTTTCTCTCTGGATTCATTGTGAGTTTCTTTTTGTGGATAACGGAGCTTCTTGATCAATACGCTCCATCCATATTATTCATTAAAAAGACAATTTTGACAAATCTAGAACATAGTATATCATTTTTCCCGAATTTGGTTTAAAATACATAGATCAAGCAAGAGGTAAATTAATAACAAGATTTAAAGAGCACTTTTCACGTTATGAATATTGGTAGTTTGAAAATTCCAAACACATAAAGTACACTGGTCTCAATATTTCCTTAGAAGACTGGCACACAATTTCCACACTTCAATTCTCACATTTCTAAATTTCTTAGAAAATCTATACTTATGTAAAAATAAAGACCGGTTCATGAACGAAGACCTTGATTTTTGTAAAACTTGTTATACTTTTGACTAGCAGTCGTGAATTTCGACTCTTCTTTGTCTCTATTCTACTTTGACTGAGGTCGGTTGTTCCCCCGTATTGTTTTGTCCCGTTCACAGAAGTTACTTTCATTGACGGCTAAATTTATAAAATTCGTAGGTGTTTTCCTGTATAGTTTTCGGATTATTTTTTACTTTTTACTATTGGTTCAGTTAGTGAAAATGGAGATTTTGTAGTAAATTTGGTACTCATGACGCCGATTTTATTCCTATAAATTCTATTTGATCCCAAAGAATGCATATTAGATCATGGCAGTTTCCCCGCTTCACAATTTATATCAGCAAACAATTTTCTTTTAACTTCCCAGTACCCTCGCGCGAATTTAATTGGATTTTTTAACCTCCTCTCTCCCTCCTGGGCGACTTCTAGCGACGATGAAATTATCACGCTGAATCCTTTTAGTAATGAATGCCAGTTGTCATATTTCAACATCCCGTAACCCTTTCATTCCTATCTTTCAAAAGCTCCGAGTCTCGCAGCCGTGAATAGTTGAAGAACTTTCCTCTCATTTTTTCCTCAATCCGAAGAAGGGCTCCTTGAAGGTTTACTGCTGGAACGAAAAGGAGAAAAAATAAATTTCTCCTCGCTGAGAACGAAAAGGCGGTCGTCTACCGTTGCTTTTGCTCCAGAATACAAGGTTTACTGGCAAAGTGTAAACACGGACATGGACGCGTTTGAAAAGGAGCATCGTTATTTATTCTACTCCGCGAATTAGAAACCTCAAAAGACCGTGGAAAATCTCCGCGTTTTTTCGCTCTCTGTCTCAGAGAGGGGCTCTTTCTCGTTAAGGTGCCCTACCCTCTTATGTTTAAATCGCCGCAGAAGATCCTCCAACTCGCCCTTTGCGAGGTTGACCTTCGCTAATCCTCTCCTTGCCGTCTTCATCTCCCAACCTTGGCTCCCTCAGCCAAGTTCGCTTATACCCCCAGTGTTTGCTTCCCGGATTCATCACTCTGCGGGGAATAAGCTCCTCGAGGCAAGGAGGAGTGCGGGGAGAAAGATGTGGAGAAAGTGAGGATGTGAAGGGACCGTTCTGTTCTGCGTGCGGTCAAATTGAATATGCCCCCTTACCTTAAGGTATATGTTTAAGATTAGGGATGGTTATCGCATTCTTTACCCAAGGATTTATATCTCACGAAGAATATTATTGCTAATAAATTAATGTTAATTAATTATTATTATTATTTTGTTGATTTAATCGGCTATCGTGGACACCTCCGGTGTTGCATTTTCCTCGTCATTGCCAATTATTTGTGTGGTTTTCCAGTCACGTTTTAGCTATTAAACATTTGTTTTCAATTAGCTCAGCTTTTTATCAATTTCGTCTATGGTCGTTGGTGAGATTCAAAATAATTCATGTCTCATTGTGATCACAGTAATTAGTCTTAAGATAGAACTGAATCTTTGCAAGACTATACATGTTTCGTTAACGAAGGAGGAAAGTTTGCTTAATGTATGTATCTATTTAGGTAAGAATTAACATTCTTTATTGATATTATAATGCAGAAATGGAGTATTCTGTGATAGGAAACCTCTTCATAGCATAAGAAGTGTAATTTTTCCGATTCCCTTCCCCTGGTTTCTGTAATACCTTCAACCTTTGAGGCAATATCAGATTCAAACCGCTAGTGGCATACGTTTCCTATGGAATTAATTAATTTAAAATCGATTTCGAATAATTTTATATAATATTTCTAAGAATCAGATGAATTTGAACATTCCTTACGC
The DNA here is from genome assembly GCA_000376725.2 of Ladona fulva. Classification (NCBI taxonomy): domain Eukaryota; kingdom Metazoa; phylum Arthropoda; class Insecta; order Odonata; family Libellulidae; genus Ladona; species Ladona fulva. The sequence goes on along the minus strand of KZ309159.1, from coordinate 139,203 downwards.
AAACCTTGATCTTGAGAACCATAGCTTGAAAAATCACCATGTTTAAATACTTTTCCAGGTGATTTAAAAACCGAAAGCAGAGCCTTACGTTAAGCTAAGTAACTTTTAGAGGCGTAGAACATCTTGAAGAGAAACTTATCTCATAAAACTTTAAATTGCTGTCGGTTCTTGAGACTCTAAGGAACATCAAAGATATTATAATATTTGTGTAGGCTTTCCGTTTGCAGTTTTCCCCTTTCTTAGATCACATGAATTCTCTAAGCCTCGTAGAATTATGTATTCAATGTTCCTCAGCCGTATTTGCTGAAAAATGTTAATCGTGAAGTAGCGTCCTACACCATCTTTAAAGTGAACAAGATGATATTCTTTTATCCAATCGCTAACAGTATTATAAGTGGATTGAATTCGTTCCAATAATTGCTAAGAGCGTGGGTATATGGGCGAGAAATATTTCTTTGTCCTCCCAAATAGTTGCTAGTGTTGTAGTGTCCAGTCTTTTCAAAAACGTACAGTTTATAACATGCCTTTGGTGAAAAATGTATGTTTATTTTCCTTTCCTACGAATCGAATTTTTATTTACCATTAGTTTTTTATTTATTTACCAATGCCTTCGCAAGCATCGACCTATTGGACAGTTACAGGAGAGACGTGAATAGTAGGAATATACGAACGCACACAACCAATCTCTAACCAGAAAAATCCAATTAGCCGGTACTCGAACCCGGGACCTTGGGGTTAGAGCACTAGCATTCCACCACACCAGCCACCACTCCGCCACCGCGGCCGGTAAATCTAAATCAGATTTCCTCGGACGGTTTTGAAGTTATGAATTTTCAATCAAATTGAATAAATAAGTCTCCAATTATGTTCCCTTTAACGGTAAAATGGTGTCTGGACCGAGCTCAGGTCCGCCAAATTTCCAACGAAGGTGGGAATATCACGATCACGGTTGTGCACATGCAATTAGCTAAGTTGATCAATATTGTTCCCTTCCAGCACATAGAACCCACCTTCCCCGAAAGCTTTCCACCCTTTTGTTAATGCTCGCACCCACGGTAGGTGCGGCCCTGGGCAAGGGAGTGGGTTACACAGCTTTGACGTGGATGCTGGTAGCCGTAGGGCGTCGGAGGAATCATCGGGGCGTGGGCGGGAGCGCAGGTGGCGTAAATGCCCCTTTGGAAATGAGACATAACGAGGAGGTGGAAGGGTCGTTTCCCACAGCGATGATTGAATTCTCCATCTCCGCTGAATGGTGCGTAATTTGGAGTTCGGGTTTATCTAATAAATGTCTGTTGATTGATGAATTAGGCATCTTTTACGGCGGCTTTGGATGTTTCTTTTTCATCGGCGGGAGATCGGGGAAACTGGTCCTTAGTGAGGTCTGCAAAGGTAGGTTTCTTGCTTATCAGAACCAGGCGGGTTTGATGGCTGGTTCAATGGAGATGAGTCGTTCTTGTGATAGTCGTTCTTATAAATCTTTTAAATTCTGAACCAAAATTTCATCGTATTTTCTGAAATTTCTAGTTACACCGAACCGCTGTGAAACACCAGCTTCCTATTGATTTTTTATGTGAAAAGTCATTGTTGTGTTGGTAAAGAGCTCCATTAAAATGTTTTTTTATCAGTATTCACAGAAACGATTTGTTGTGTCGCTGTAGAACTCTGGATTCCTTAAGTTGTTAAATTTAGAGTTATGTAACTTCCACTTACCTATACCTTATTAAAAATGTATTCCATTATTTCATTAATTAGCATCATCACCTTGTGGGAATACGAAAACTGCAGTGTAAAAATAAAGCGCGTATTTATGATGTATCGGCAATTGGCTAAGCAGTACTTTAGAGAGATTGTTTACTCAACCCAAAAATTGCCTAATATTCGCAGCGGCTCACATTGTGAGACATTACTTATTATATTCTTACTGTTAGAAAATTTGTATGATTCACTTAGAAGAGATTTGATGACAGCTCATTTTTTATGAAAAACAAAAACGTTAATTCTTTCAAAAATAAAATCCTCGTTTATTAAAGCACTTCCATTTATCCTATAATTCAAGCCTTTACTTAATCCTCATCAGATTTCCCTCTTTTCCTCCCAATATTCTTTGCTAATCACGCTAATTTATCCAGAATCTGTCATTTCTTAAATATCTTGACCAATTACCGGTTTAGATCACTCACCTGTCAACGTCTGAAAATTCTAATTCAGCCTAAATGTACGCGGAGAAAAATGTTTATTTCCATGAAGAAATTTTCGATGGAAGTATAACAAGTAACAACTTCATCGTTAAATATATTTCCAAAACGTCGTAGATAACTCAAGAAGCTCACAATACTCTGCTTATGTGAGTAATATTTGATCATTCATGCTGATGAAAATTATGAAAATTCCTTTTATTTGTTAGAAAATTGAATTAATCAAGGGCTTTCTCCGGCTTTTCTACGACGCTTAACATGTAAAATAAAATTGAGCAAAACATATTTCACGTTTTTTGCGTTATTCTTTTATTATTTGATTTTCAATAATTAAAAAGAAAGTATACTTTTAGTTCACCTATTATTAAGAATTTATTTTAGGCAGGTGAATGTAGTGAGAACTTACGGTGTTTCGCGAATAGAATGCTTCTACTATCGAGTACATATATGAAAGTATAGTGTGCGAGTATAAAAATATACATATCTGAAAATTTAATTTGCTTGTATACAATGACTTATGTAAGAATTGACACAGAATTTCTTTGCGGAGATTTTGTGTTGATTAAAATCAAGTTAACGTATCAAGAAGATTTTGAAATGGATTTTCACGGGATAACTTCCGCTGCAATTCAGTGTAATCGCCACTGAATTATCACTCAACCGCAGTCATCGTTACGCGTATCACTGCCTGGGAACTCATGGTATTCACAGATATTAAATACAATAGTGTAATACAATTTAACTCTCTCCTCAGTCTTGGCACCAATCTCTCTTCGAGATCAATGTTTGATTCGTTCTCGTGTTCCCCGTTATCTTCATTTCATGGTTGTGGATCTTTTCTTTCAGTCCCTTCTTCTTGGAATTCTCTTTCCTTCCTTCCTATTACTCTTTTCAGATCGCCTCAGAGGAAGGCTCTCCTCATCCTCCTTTGCCCCATCGAGGACCCACCACATGGGGAGACGCCCATCCATTGCTATACGCCCACGCACTCTGAGAATATATCAGTCCCACCCTTAATCCTTCTCTCTTTCTTTCTTGTCTACTTCCACGCTTTCTCTACTCCTTCACATCTCGCACTAGTGTGGTCCTGTCGCGCTCAACACTTGTGGGTGGAGAGGTTGGGGGATGGCTGAGGGAATGGTGGAAGAAATAGGGGACTGATGGGACATGGGAAGATTAAAGGGGAAAAATACTATGTAGAGAATGCTTATTAATCATGCGCGCGTATTAGCTGTGATTGTGGGGTTGTTACACGTTTTGAGTCGGGTCTCAGAGTTTTCGAATTGTCCTCTTGATCAATGTATACATCATCTACGCTGTAATTATCTTCTTGGAGCTGTCTTTAATTTATTCACGATCGGGGAATTCTGTTATATTACCAAATTAAATAGTCAAAGACTTTATTTTGGCGAGATTAAGACGTAGAATCCATTTTAATCATCCAATTTAACTCATTCATGCCCAACTTTATGACTTTACTGTTTTCTACAAGATAAATGAAGCGATTTTAGATATCGCATTATTTCAGTTCTATTTCTCAGTGAAAATATTTTCGCTCCCATATATATCTCCCTAAGGATTGAGAGAATCAAAAAGTGAATGATATATAGTTTCAAGGATAAACTGTGTTCCCTTTTATAATCTACCTGTCATACGTTAAAATAAATATTTTTCTTCACTATCAAGCGATTTTTCTCTCAATTTCCGCAAGAGAATATAATAGTAGTAATATTGTTAAAAGTGCTTCGACAGCTAAGGTCATTTCGCACGTAGACCCCCACCGGGAATCGAACCCGAATCGGCTTTCACTGAAATCGAACGCGTTGCCCACTTGGCAAGTAGATCCGTGAGTCCAAGAATATAATTTATTTAGTATAACGTCCTCTTCACTATAAAACGAGCATTTTCTGATGATATGTGCTTGATTAGTTAAATAGTGAGATATGGAAGGATTTTTTAAAACTGATTAAAAAGTGGTTTTAGATGAGAAATGGAAAAAACTCAGAAAATGACAAATATTTTGGAACAGAAGAACAGGAATCGAAACGATAAGATGTCCTGAGTTCCATCTTAAATGCTTAAAGCCAAAAGTCGCAAGAGGAATTCATTTACTCAAGTGCATAATCAATTTGTACACTAATTTAAAGTAACTTTCAGTGAAGAATAGGCTTCATCTCTATAATTAATGTCAACTATATGATGAGATGTTAGATTTTAAAGGTAGAATTTCCGTAAGATGACCCTGTCTATAAAATTTGAAAATTTTTTAGGAAAATTTTTTGTAGGAAATCAAGCATGATTTTTATATGAAGAATAAGAAGTTTTGAGACAATATCAAACTATTTATCTGTTGCAGTTTAGGAGAATTCTAAAAAAACCATCAACCAGTTTTTGGAGTTCCTCTAATCTGCAACTAACTCAACTATCAGTGGCAACTTCTATGCTTATCTCACTTACCACACTGTATTTAATTGATGAATGAATGATTAAATACCTTTTTTACGTAATACTGCTTCTTTAATGCATTACAAAAACATTTTGCCTTCTTGAAAGCTAAATGTTTTCTGTCTCAAACGCAGATTATATTGTATTATACAACTTATATAATCATGAGAATCTACCAGTAATCTACATGATCGCGTCAACATTTACAAACAAAGAGGAAGTTCTAGAAGTTAGGATGGGAAAAAGCAAGGAGAAATAAGAATCGGGTAGATGCGGAAAGGGAAGAAATTAGGGCTTGGGGGATAGGGTCTTCGGGTTCAGAAATGGAAGTCTTTCCTCTCGAAAACTCACTGGTCGACCCGACGCCCACCGCCTACGAGACTCTCAAAGAATTTCCCTTTCTACGCGAGGAAACAATCGTGACTACTCACGAACGGTCTCACTTTATCACGTGGCAGTATACACCGTCTCTATTTAGATCTCTAAATCTCTTCGTGAGAAACTCTGCGCTCGTAAACTTTTGATTCAAAGGATACAATGGTAATAATAAAGTTCATTTATGACGAGGATAAAGGAAAGGAAGGTAACTTAGTAGGTTGTAAAACCTACGAAAATCCCAAAGAATTATTTTTCACACTTGTTATTCCTTTCATTTATGACATGTGGTAAATCATTCAAGAAATATATTGTGAGGTGGTATCGTAATATTTAACTGCGTACAGTTACTGAGATAAAGTACATTTGTTTTAAACTGTTACTATATCTGGATACATGTACATATAGTTGTTGTGAACAACAGTGTATCTGGATTCGTGTATTTTAAGCATCGTAAAACTTATCGTGAAAAAGAACGAGAACTGCAAAATGATACTTCAACCAGGTACAGTCTTCATCATCATAAAGAGCTATCAATTGAAATATTGGTTGGACTGTAAGCCATTCCGTTGTATGTATGTAAGCCAATCGCCTCAACTCATGACTACAACTTTAACCATCATAATCCTATTGTAAAATAACACTTGTCTTCCTCTTTTTCCCCTTTCTACCATTCCTTTCAATTTGTCTTCCTGAGTCTTACGTGTCATCGTCCACCAAAATAGCTTTCCTCTTTCTATTAACGTTCCTCATACACATTCCTCCTCATTCACTCTTTGAAGAACTTATTCATTAGTTACTCGGTATACCCATTTTATTTCAATCATTTTGAATTGAATCTCTCTACGAACTAATTGCGGTTATACAATTTGGATTACTAGTTTTTGTGCTGTAATCATGGTTACGGTATACAAAGATGCACCCAACCTAAAGTATCGGTACCCCATTAGAGTACAGTTACGCTATAACACTATTAAGGTATCGTAGTAGATGTACTAATAGCTGAAGGTTCCTCGACAGCTGAGAGAAGTTCGCATCTTTTCAAATGTGGGCTTTTTCCGGGAATCGAACCCGGGACCGTGTTCATCTAAGTCTACCGCATTACCCATTTCGATATCCGGGAGTCTTTTAGGTATCATTATCTCATACAGATCAGTTCTTATCGTCTCTGCCTTATCTGTGGCTGAAGAGACAATTCTTAAGAGTTAACCTCACTCATTAGATTTATGGAAGACCTCTCATCCTTCGTAGAGCCGCGTCCGGTTTCCCGGCGGTCGAAATAACCTAAAAGCGACGAACGAGAAACAAAAAAGTGGGGATGATTTCATTGAAGAGTCTTTGGCCGAGAGCGTGGCCATTCCTCCCGCATCCGTCCTCCCGCCCATCCTTCACCTGCCCGGTTCCGCCCCTCGGCTCCCCACCCACACACACCCTCCCGCACCACTTAGGCGGCCGAATCTCTTCAGCGCGCACTCACCGACCGCACACAATGTTTCCACGGGCGCGCTCCTCCTCCCCATCATTCGCTCGCTCCATCTCCGTAAACATTTTCATCACCACTCCCTCGACAGCGTCTTACATAACGCATACGCTCGCAAATCTCTCTATTAAAAACCTGCCGGTGTGTCTCGGTTTCGTCTCTATCTTGGGCTGATTATCATTAATTTCTCTTGAATAGTTTGATTGACGGCTAAGTCAATATGAAATTATATAACGCTTGTCAAACGAAGGGGTTATATTGTGTCTATACATAATTAATAACCTTCCATGATGTTGTTGATCGTAGCCACAAATAAAAAGGATTTGGCTCTTCTTCTTCATCGTTGTAACAAATAAATCCTTTCTATTTTCTGTGACGATTAACTACTACAACATCAAGGCCGGTTTAATTGATTGAATGGTATGAAACTTTTCTTCTTCAGTTCTTTGATGAGGCTACTTGCTCGTTCTGCATTCTAAATTTTTCCAGCTCTCTTACTTAATCTTCCGACGTTCAATTTATTGTCATCCAGTTGTTACTTCACTGTCTTGGTGACCAAGATTTGTGCATCTATTGAACGTAATAAAATAGTCATATAATACTTTCTTTAATGACGTTCTTTATGGTTGATTTTGCAGACATTTTAGTCTTTGTTTTCGATATTGCCTCCTTGCAACCATTTCACTGCCTTGATATATTTAAACTTCAAGAAATTCATTCGCTGTAATTTCAAATTTGCCTTTGTCCAAATTTCACTTCCTTAGAGCATAGTAGTTGTCAAAATGCAAAAAATTCGGGCCTCGTTTTTTTCCTCGCTGCTATTGAATCTATAGAAACGATTTTATTAGTATTATTTTGTTTCAACGTTGCCAAACGCTAGTACTCGTATTTTAAATTAATTCTCCGCATTATCTATGTACCTTTGAGCATTTGCAGCTATCAGATTATCATTAGCACAGAATGAGGCCCCCACTAGGAATTATGAGTAAAAATTCGAGTTTTTCATAAAATACACTAATACACATCCCATAGAAACCTCGGTCGCTTCTCTACAGCAAAATTTAATAACTAATAAAAAGTAACAAATATAATAATATTTCCGAAAATCGAGGCGAAATCCGAAGCGAAAATCCATAACAATTTTACTGAGAATTCATTAGCAGTCTTATTGAGGCCCCCGTATATATGAGGCCCTCAGCTAGCGCCTATTTATAAATCCGTCCCAGCATGTTACTATCCATCTAATTTTTTGGAATATTGTCTACGTTCCTTTCGCACGGGACACTTTTTAAGCATCAATTAATTAGAAATTCGCGAAAGTATCCATTACTTTTATCTCCAAAGGAGCAATCTAAAAAGTAATTTCTACGACCAATATGAATTCCTCTCCATACTCCCTCCATTTCATTTTATAACTCCCTTTTTCGAGTGCTTTTAAAAGACCCCCGCCGCAGCAGTTTAGAGACACGCTTCCTATCAAGCGAATGGCCCAAATTCCCTTCTGCCAACCCTCTAAGACCCTTTTCATCCGCCTTCCCTTCCCTTTCCCCCTTTCTTGACACAATGACGCCATGAAATACGCATCCTTTGTCTTCGGGTCCCTTCACGTTCTCCCTTTCTTGCCCCTACTCTTTGGAACTTACAGAACACAGCGAACCACTCTAATACCCATCCCGAAGGAGTTGGCCAAGGTATCCCTCGTGCATATTCTAAATTACTATTTGATGATATTCGAAAGCGTGTGCGAATCGCGATACGGCGTGAAGTAATTTATAGCAATTCGTTAATTGGAGCTAATGTATTCAGCGATAACCCTGTGTTGTACAGTTGAATTCTCCTCCTCGAGTGTAATAAATCACCGAATTCGACTTGTACCGTAGAAACATGTTCATTTCCCTTTTCTGTGGGCTAAAAGCTTGATATATTACCCAAGTTATAAGCATGCGTAGTATTTACAGATCCATCAAGATAACATTTTACTAAACCGCTTAATCATACCTTAAGTAATTCATCCCTAAGTACTGCTTTTATAATGTAACCTATCATTATAAGTATATGTAATCCTGATTAAAACAGTAACTTATCAAATTTGTTCTTCGCCACTGAGAAACTTGATATTAAAATTGTACTATACGCTTACGGGATTCAATTATTTCCGTAATTTCCTAACATATATCATTGGAACGCTTGTTTTGGGAAAAATCTCCTCCAATCAAATCAGTAAAATATGAAAGTATAACTCAAGAGCTTGAATTCCTTTCTAAATTATAAACTAAACTCGCGAAAACATGTTAAGATGCATGCAATCTCCCGTGAAATTAATCCGAATCGGCTACTATCTTGCCAACGGGAAATTTTTAAGGTATTAAATCACTATGGCGATAAGAAATCTTTAAGACAGATCATTCGAGATTGTCTTATTTTGGTGAATACTTAAGTTACGATGGTATCGGTGGTGATGGAACCAAATTAAATACTCCATCCCTCTGAAGCGGCGATTGGATAATCGGCAACGCTTCCTTCTGGAACACTCCGACATCGTTCCGCTATTCCGAAAGGAGTAAGCAATCCCAAAGATCCCACTCGAAATTTCAGCCCTGACCGCAGATCCTCGACATCCTCCACTCCAGAAGCCATCCAACGACAAGCGTTCCCGACCCCTGCAAAGTGCATGAATCACGCGTCCGTTTTCGGTGCCTTTTCCGTGCCGAGATTCAGATTGCGCGGGTCTCGTTCCATTCGTAACGACCCTCCACCATCATCGGTCGTAATACCCTGGACCTCTTTACCATATCCTCTTCCCTCTCTCGCCCCCCGAGACGACGGCCAAGCAATGCTATTCATTATCACACATCCTGTCCGGTCGTTTCATTTTTACATCCGCGGTGGCAGCTTAAAGCAAAATAATCCGTGGATATGAGCGCAGGGAAAGCGTAATAGAATGGCTTCCTCCCCACCCTCCGAGCCCCCCGATTTACGACCTCCGGCCGGAAGGGCAAATTACACGCCGAATCGCGGGGCAATTAAAAATAAACAGACTCCGGCGCTCGAGATTTTATTTTTCTCGAAGGAAAAAGGGAGGCGAAAAAGTTGAACGGGGAGGGAAATAATGGGAACGGGCGGTTTTTAGCGGGGGGAATGGGGGTAGGGATGCCGTACATAAAACCACTCCAAGGCAGCGAGGAGGAAAGAGTTTCCGGGCGCGTGCTGGTGGAGGGGGCGGAAAAATCTATTTTATACATTCCCCGAGCGAAATAAAAAAGAAGAGATAACCCATTCGCTTCCTTCTCCACCGCCACTTAGACCCTGTATTATTCAGCCTCGCATGACTCCGACCGCCTCTCGCTTTATTTATTCATATGCCGTGGCCATGTGTCCATCTAACTCTCTTCACCAAGAGCTGCCGTCGGCCGGCGCGGGATGGACTCCTTGCGTTCCTTTTTATTCCAAGTTCGTGCATTATTCCGTGCGCGAAGCACGGGCGTATGGATGGACGCACGCGCAAGGGCGTTGGGAGAGAGCGGCGCCCTGTGCCCGCGAAGCACTTGTCCGTGCAGACATGGAGGGGATGGAATGAGGGAGGGTCCACAGATCTGCGTTGGGAAGCGGATCTCGAGACTGTATCTCCGAAGAGCGTCACGATGTTGGGTCATCCGGGGAATGGTTCCCAAGCTTCGGCAGGCTGCGGTACACCTCGTGTCCTTCCGTTGGTCTTAGTTGGGCATGTTGAGGGCAATGAGGTCACCTTAGCAGTGAGGAGAGGTGTTTCCAAGGAGGGGATCCAAAACCTTCCCAGGAGGATATTTAAAATGATGAGCGGTATAACTTGCAATCAAGCTCAAAATATGGAGATATTGGTAGGAATAGTATCATTAAAAGTGCTTCAACAACTAAGGTAATTTTGTAAATATGGGCCCCCACCGGGAATCGAACCCGGGATTCCAGAGAAGGTGAGCGCCCACTTGGCTATCCGGGAGCCCATGGAGAACGTTGAAGAGGAAGTAAAGATCTCTGAAGTTTTCGTGTAATTCATACTTGGAAAATAGAGTTAATGGAAGGAACAATTAAAACACTAGTTGTGTAACATCTAACACTGGCGTCGAACCTATGGTCCGTGGTATTATATTGACTAATTATATTATGAATAGGCTTACCTTACGTCCTGATTTGACAGGGACTGTACTGGTTGTAAGGTGTGGTCCCGATCAATTTTTCAGTTGGCTCGATTTGAAGGAGTAACTCTTAGAAAGAGATTGATGTAAGATAGAGAAATTTCAATGAGTGAAATCGTTCAAAAGCAAATTTTCATTGTTGTGACGTTGCACACACTTTAAAGTACCTCAAAAGCATATGAAATTAACTCAGACTAAGTTCAAAGGCAACGTACCAGATTTTTCCCGGTTTTATCCTCATCGAAATCTGGTTTATTGTCATAAGAATATGGTAACCCTAGTTACAATTCATGTTATAAAACCTATAGAAATATCAAAATACTATGATTTCCGCTTGCTAACCCTGGTTATTCATCAGTATAACCTATTAAGCCCATTGGCTCTCAGACGCTAAAATGTTCGTCATCACTGACTAGTATTTAAACAAACATCTTCGACTCATCTTGATAAATTATTGCCTAAGGACAGTTTAATTGATGACAACCCCTTTTTCCTATCCCTTTGTAAGTCCAATGCCAGTTTACTAGCTATTCAAGTTCAGAGCATTGAGTTTTTTAACTGAAGGATCATTTCAGTTATATATTAAAGTGTTAAATGAAACTCTGAATTGCATTTGATGCGTGAAGTAAATGAAACAGAATTTATTCCTACCGCAGTAATGCAGGAAAATCCTCATTTTTCTCGTGGGCTAATATTGTATGTTTTATCGAAGCTGCAATTCAAGGCTTTGAAGTTTACCTAAGTGGAGTCTTCGTTCTTGCACAAATTTGTAGTTTAACTCCTTTTTTTCTCGCTCTCTCTTATCCATCTCTTCATTTCCCTATACCTCGTTAACCAAGTCGCCTCCAGCCACCGAAAAATATGTATCGATTACTTTAAAGAGCTTTGCATGACCACATTAGCAGGCGTATGGATCAAAGCCCAGTGAATACCCTTTTCCAATAAAAAGTCAATGCTCTAATGTCCATCCGATGTAAATAATCGATTAAGGGAGAAATAAATAGTTTTATTAGGAAACAGAATTTATCTTCCGATAAGCAGACAGGCTTTATTAAATAATAAAAGTACGAAACAAAAAAAAATAGTAAAATTCGTTAATATTTTTTTGAAAAATCGAAGCTTTATCGGTGCCGATAAGTTTCCTCTTCAGAATTCAGTTTTCTTACTGGATTCACTTTCTCGTTGAATTTAGGCAGTTGAGGGTTTTTTCTAACTTTTCAAAGCTTTTCAATTTTTAAATACATGTTTAACTTTGAAAAAATCCATCTTCTAAAAATGTTAGCACGGAAGAGTAATGATATTTTTATTACAGAAGCTCAGATATATTAATTTAGCGCATTTCTTTCAATTTAGTTTTGCTATTCCGGACCATTCGTTGAGAACCTACCTGAAAGCGAATGCATATAAAACTGCCATCAAGGGACTAATCAACGTATGGCTTACTTTTCCGAATCACCGTTTCGTGTTTTCCACGTTGTTAATTTGAGGAAGACAGATTCGAAACGTTTTTCTCTTTTATGTTAGCCTAAAGTGGAACAAAACCAGTGTTGAAATATGTTGTATGCGTTTGAAAATTATATAAATTAGGATAGTTATTTTCCACAAGGATATTTAATGCAATCAGCTTCGCCGTTTCTCAATGAAATATCATTCCACCGAGTAACACATATCGCTATCACTTTTGAATCGAATATGAATGGAAATAATGTAACGGGACGCTAAATTTTGCATCGATACGTTTAAAGATAATACGCTTTTCCATCGAAGTGTGGTTTAAATATAAATTTAGTTTGCAAACCTGAATGACGATTTTTCCCTTAAAAATGGCTAGTTGCTTGATTCGGCAAAAACTTATCCTAGTCAATATACGATAACATGCAAAAATTCTGCAGAGACACGAAAAAAAATCGTCTGACGTTGGCTTGGGATCCTTGCATACTTGCTTACCATAACTAAATATAAACAGGGAAGGTAAGCTAACGTACCTCCTAATAGATGTACGACGCACTGCTGCGGGGGTACCGACACTGTTTGTTCGTATGAGAGATATATGAGAAAGATATGAAAAATAACTATTTACGCGTATGGTCCGCGATAATTACGAACGATTGCAGTGGATTGATTGGTGGTATTAATTGTGTCGATATTAACACCGCATTACGCCCATATATTTATTTTTCTAAATTTAAGTGTAGTCAGTTGTTTTTGTTTATTTTTGTAGTAGTATTACCTTGTAATATCTGTAGAGGTTAGTTGGAAGATAGGTAATTTTGGCCTAATCTCGCCACAAGAGTTAATTAGTTAATAATAATAATAGATGACTTGCTGAATATGGTTTAAGATACTTTTTTCATCTACATCTACATAATTACCCTGCAAGCTGGCCTTTCGGCGTGTGGCAGGGGGTGCAGGCACCATGATTCTACTTCACTAGTCGATTGGTTTCGCGTATCGTTCGCGGAAAAAATGAATTTTTGAAACGACTTGTTCCAGCATCTATTTCTCTGATTTCCTCGCAGTATCAGAACGGCCTATATAACATGGGAGACGCATTATGTCAGTCACATCATCTGTGAACGTGCTTTCTCTAACTTTATTAAGAAGATTCATCCTTTGTTTAAGCCTTCTATCTTCTAACAATTCTCATCCCGTATTCTTGGAAATATAGCGTTTCCAAGTACAATCATTTCAGGTATTCTGCCTCTCATTCACGATGTTCTTATGGGGATAGCAACCCCTTGAAACTAATGTCCTGAATCATAATCCAAATATCACTTCCGTGTTAGCTTGATATCCGCATAGTCTTTATTTATTGCCATAAAAGCGTGGCGGCGAGAAAGACAACAAGATGAGACGATAGATGACGGCCGTAAAATAGAATGGAAAGCTCAGAAGGGCGGCACCTTCGCGATGGCCATGGACTCCTCAACTCTTCCTAGTATCGAAGATTCCTCGATGTAAAGACCCGTAAATAAAAAACATGAGTAGTGCGCCTCGCCCTTCTTCGAACATACGTCTTTCCGAGCATACGCACGCCCTCGAATCGGCCGCATGACTTCGCGGTAATCAGCGCGTGCTCTCCGAGTGCCTCCGCGCACACCAAATCGTTTCCGAACCGCGGGAATAATGGCATCTCGGAATTCGAAGTCGGTTAAGCGGCGTGGCAGGAATGGAATAAGAGAGTGGAGGGGATTTGATATAAATAAAGGAGTCGGCCGTGTTAGGAATGCTTAAGAGGGTGAAGTCAGAGATGGAGATGTTGGGTGGGAAGGGGTGAGGAGGGGTCGGAGGGAGTTGATGCAGATTATGAGAGGAGATTGATATGTAGAAGAGGGTGCTGGCGCTTGGGGTGGTCCATTTCTTGCCATTTTTTTACGTTCATGCGATCTGACGGAGGATGCTTTTGATGACGAGCGTTTTAACGACGGTGAAATATCCGGGCAGATTTATAGGTCGATTAATCAATCAAAGGGAAGATGATGTATGGGAAGGAAAATTCACGTTTGGAATAATGTCGTAAGGTTTTGAAATACCTAAGGCTCGAGTGTTGTCTTATCCTGAGTTATATATTGCGTGGATAAATCTTAGGTAGCTATGAGCAGTGCAAACGCAACATAACAATCTATAGACTGTGTGAAATTCGTACAAGACTACATATATGACGTATAACTTTAAAACCCACCGAAGTATTACATTCAAGTAGATCATATCCGTAGACATGGCGGTTGGGAAGCTTCATCGATTGATTTTATTCATATCCCTATATTTTCTTTATCATTAGGCTTAATAATTTACGGTTGCAGTACATATTTAGTTATTTTTTAATGAAATAAAGTTTTCTTGTTACGTTAGTGGAGGAATACATCCATATTTAGGCCAAGTATATTCAGATTTCCTGTATAAAGAATGCGTAAAATCATAGTAGACTCCGTAATTATCTTCTCCACTGTAGGTTATTTTTAATTCCAATTCCTTTTGGATTAATTTCTATCCAAGTAGCCATTACTCGAAAAGTATTGATAGAAGTCTGTATTTAATCCACCCTTAAAATGTCCACCGGTTTATTCTTCTGGATAAGCGATTCCTGATGTAAGCAATGAAAAAAGCATGGTTTACATGTTTGAATTTAGACGCAGAAATGGCGTTTCCGGCCTAGTGGGTCCGCTATGATGGTGAGGTGGCATCTTCGATGTCCCGCGTGTGCAAAGGGGTGGTGCCATCTTTGATGGATTCTTCGTAGCATGCTGTCCCATAGCCCAAGAAACTGAAAATCTGTCGTGATAGCTTAGAGGTCAGAGCATCTGCCCATTCAAGTAGGAGACCCGGGTTCGTATCCTGGCTACGGCAGACTTTTTCTCTTTCATTTCTGGGTCTGGGTTTCTGTTATAAAAAGAGAAAACAAGGAAAGGGTGACTGACCTAGCATATAAAGGCGTGCACCTAGAGGGAAAGTTGCTTCTAACTTGGTATTAAAAAGAAAATAAACTCTTGAATATTTGTTGCCTAATTATTCTGCAAAAATGTCTGAATAGCTCGGCGTAAAAATGTTTCCCATACAAGATGTATATTCATTATTTTTCCCTAAATAAGAAATGCAAACAATTTCGTAGTTTTAAATCCTAAATGTCCGATTAAGACAAAGGAAGGAGATATACATGCAGATAAATATTTGGATGGAAGAAAGTGACTGGAATAAATTCCTCCAGCTTATTTCATCACTTAGCTAAATATACACGATTGCCGCATTGAATTTTATTATTCTCGAGTTATACGCCAGTTTGGTTTCTCCACCATGTAACAGAACTTACCGTGTTCCTTCGTGAATGGTGATGTCACCCGCATAGGCACCTGATGCAGCGATATGTATTCCATCATCAACTTGTCCTCTCGCCGATACTTATCAAAGCGACGTACCCCGTAGGTTCACGTTCCGTGAACGGCGAGCAAAACTCCTCGCGATGGGTATCTTCATTTCGCAATCTCCGTAACGATGAACCAAGGAACCCGTCGAATCGATAACTTACCTGTTAACGGGAAAAGCCCAGAACCGTGTACTCGATGCGGAGGGGAATGTAAGAGCGGCCGACGAGACAAAGGGATGCGGTATGAGTCGCTTTGAAATCTTTTTTGGCTTGGATCGGCATCCGGGTGTGTAAAACATATCCGAGATTTCGAGCCAAGAGGCCGCGGTTCGTTTGCTCTCGCATGTACCAGCCATCGATGGAATTCGGAATCATTCCTGGACGTTCGAGGATATCGAGTGTCTAGCCACGATCAGTCTTCCCCGGTCGCTGAATCCAGACTCCAATCGAAATATTGCTGAGAGGCTATTGAAACACGGAACGGGACCAGAGGCGAAGAATGAGTTGGAAAACGCCGTTTTCGATAGCAGTCCATTTTAAACGTGACCTTAGCCATGAAATAATTTCTGTAGGTTGCTCTTAATGCATGTAAATGAGTATTTCTTCGTAATCAACTGATTTGGAATAAATCAGATTTTAAACTTATTTATTTATCTATTATTTCTTCAGACTACTAATAGGCATCAGGCCAGGTGGTAGTCATTGTTGGAGGGAGATGGAAAATAAGGTACTGCCTGGTATTCACCCTAGTGAAAAAAGGAAAGGAGGAAAACCCCTCAAAACCTTCTGAAGGCAGTACGTCTTACAATACAATTATAAAATATAAAATTTACAAAATATAAAAATTTACAAATATAAAAAACATTACTGGTTTATTAAAATAAATTCTGAAGATAAAATCCCTTCTGAAGAAAATATTTTTTTAAGAGGACATCCCTTGTTGCTCTTACATAAAATATGTAGCGATGTTTTTCATCTTGATCAGTCGCCATCTGGGATGTGTGGCGAGTATATTGAATCCGGCGAATGAAATGTGTACCTGCAAACTTGAGAGGTTGAAGTTCAAGGCGATACATTTAAAAAGTCTACGATAAATAAAGCAAGCGTTACTGGAAGCTTGGGAAACTTTGAAAGAAAGGAAAGTATAGGCTATGCATCGATTGCTTGATAAATTCAGAGAAAGTACATTTGCGGAAGATATAATCGGTATTACGCGACCTCCCTGCTACTTCGGCCGATCCCAGAATGAGCGTTAAATAAGAGGAATTTATTAGGAACAAGTCCTTTTAAAAATTCATACTTTACGCAAGCGATACGCGAAAACAATTATCTAAGAAGCTCTAACCCACGGTCTCCACCCGAGCGTTGAAAATATTTTCGAGTCTTAAAAACGATATGTGTACTAAGCCAATAAAACCGTATTATTCAGAATTCATACTCATAATATTACTGCAATAGCTCTTGATTTTTGTGGTAATTGATCTCGAAAATTAAATGTGGTGTTTATACTCTTAGAAAATCCGCTCAATTTTTTCAGGAAATGATAGATTAGAAACGATGGAAAGCGAAGGGCAATTTTAGAGAAGCTGTTCACCATAAAATAAGTTAGCCTAGAAATTTCAGGTTTGTCAACCCCTACAGAAGAATTACGTGAAATTCATATAAAGCAGATACTATATTTACACAATATGTAGCTGATACTGCATGCAAATGCACTGAAGTAAAAAAAGTAAATCCGTTTGATGCTTTTCATAATAATTTCTTTTGAAATAGAATGTCCGCTGTTTAGCGAAATATAGCTCCATAAACAACTCCATTCATTGATTTGTCTCTAATATCGTGTAGATATTGACGAAAAATCGCCGCGGCTGATTTACGGCATTTTTATCACGCCTTATTGAGGGTGGAAACAACCCGAAACGCCCGTTTTCGTTTTATTTCGGGAGATCCTCTCATCCGTGAAAGAATGGAAAACTCGAGTCCTGTCCGTACTCCCCCATCCCCGTTTCCGAATCGCACACTACTCCTTCATTTCATCCTCCATCCTTCGTCTTATTTTTCTATCTCTTATTCATTCTCCTTACTCTTCCCGGACAATGGTTTTCTCCCCCGACAGTTATCGTCGCCGACGATTCACGAGTCCGTGAAATCCTGTTGGGACGGATCCAAATTCGGACTCCGAGGCCCCTAAACAGTTCCCGGAATTCGGCGTACGTCAACGGATAGCGCGTATATTTCGGCCATATTGGCATGAGAGCCGCATTCGATTGGCATCTGGACCCCGCGCTCGTCTTACCCCCTCCCCTCCATTCCTCCATCTTCGATACTTCCACCGCTTCCAAATATCTTCTCAATGGGCTTAAGAGCCAGCGAGACAGTAAACTTTTTTGTGAAAAGGCGAAAAAGGAAGCGGAAAGAGGAAGTCTCCCATTCCTCGGCACTTTATAAATTCACCGGTCGTTGCTCAGGCATTGGCTCCTGGCTCCTAACATGTTACGTCCCCGGGAATTATTTTTCTTCGATCGTTATTCCGTCTCCGGCTATCGAAATCGGCTTTGAATGGCAAACTCGGAAGGTTTTTGAAGTAGATCGCAGGAATGTTTGATCATCTTAGCGTGGTTTAGTCGAGACTCGTATGTTCTTCAACTAAGTGGATGTCGAACGCGGAGCCGCGCCCAGCCTATCTGCCGCCCGGGTGCAAACATAATTTTCCGCCCCTTAATATTTAATGATAATATAAAATTAAATACCAAAACCTTATTCTTTTCCTTTCCTGATTTTCAAGTTAATTTAATTAAAGAATAATTCAAAAATTATACTTTAAGACTTTAATTATACTTTAAGTTTTATGACTTCGTTTCCCAGCTGACATTGGTCACCAAATATCAGTAACAATTAATCATCCAAATTCCGTATGCTGACATACTAAATTGTCATTATGAGTTAAGTTAATAGTTCACATTAATTTCGAGCATCATTATCACCGCAATGGAAATTAGATTATATGTTTTTCGCAACTTAATATAAACGTTTCAAACAAAATTCGTGTTGGATCATAAATAATCACGTATTAAGGGAATGGAGGCAAATAAGAATTACATTTAAGTTAAAATATGTACAATGAGAGATCTCACAACTCCGAATTCTTGTTGATGTAATAATAATAATAATGGTTGGCTACGCTTCTGTTGCCGCCCTTTAGATGCCGCCGCCCGGGTGCGATGCACCCCTTGCACCCATAGGACGATAAGGCTCTGGTCGAAGGTATCGGAGGTATTCAAATTTAACGCGTCTAAAAGTTGCTGTTTCCTATCGATCAAATTATCAAAAGCGTGATCAGAGCAACTCTTTGGATTTCTTGCCGTCAAACATTCTTTTCGGACAGTGTTTGATCACGTATTTATTGGACGCTAAAACAAATGGTTTTAATATAAACAAAAACGTAATTTAAGATAAACTAAATTTGAGTATAATTACGATTCCGAGCAGATTTTGAACAAAAAATTCGCGCTACGTTTCTATGCTATTTTCGATCCGGTTGTTCGGTATCCTATGATTCCGTCTCTCAAAGTAATCCCAATGCTGTTTTCATTCCGGGTATTATTCTGGCTCATTGATTTTTACTGCCCCACTAAGGCTTGAATTGAAATTCAACAAACATTTCCTGTGTTGCGCTTTAATGTTGAGAATGTCGAAAATTTTCAAAGGATTCTACGGGGCTGAGACAATTTTTTCATTCTGTCATCGTAGATTTAAACGCTTCAGCACGTACAGGTAAATTTAGGACCTGTTCACCTTTCAAGCTATTTCTTTATGTCTCATTCAAACTCTCTGGAAGAGTTATTGAAACATACGTCAGGATTCTAGTGTTATTAATGTGACTTAACATAGCGTCGCAATAATGGCGATTTCTTCAACTATTAGACGTTATAATAATAACAATTTTCCTAACTCCTACTATTCTTGTTTAGCTTCCCTCAAACTCATAACTAAACTTAAACCAATGTTTTACTTTACCGTTATTCTTGACATTCTGTAGAATAAAGTCCACAATACACTAACATCAAATAGCATAGTTATAACCCTGCAGTTTGGCTCTGAAACTCTTCGTTACGACTATGTTTTGTACACATCGTACAACAAAATGACGATCTTCTTTTTAATTTTATATTTTATTTACATGCTATTCTAGTATCACGAACGCATCTGACTGTAAATCCAATGTTTTGCACCATATTTAAATTTCTTTTATGTTCAACTTTCACTGACAAACAAAAACATGTTCTGATATTCATTGTATACAATTACAGCTTTTTTAATGTATTCTGTCCTTTGTGTGATCTATCTTTCTCTTCCTTTCACACTATCCTACAACTTCAGCAGGTTCTTCACACACCTCTTCTGTTTGTGGGTGTTTTCCTGCAGTGGTAACATTTTCATCTACGTCTACATAAATACCATGTAAGCCACCTTTCGGCGTGTGGCAGGCAGGGGGGCTATTTTCTGTGATAAAAAATCAGTGTTTCTCCTCCATAAAACCATTCTTTTAATTCCTTCTGTTATTTCTATTCCTTCCTAGCTCGTAAATAAATTTGTTTATATTCAGTTTAAATTTTTTTGATATTATATATTCCTATTTGTACAAAATTCTGAGAAGGGTAGTTTCTGGTAAAGTGGGACTCTCCAGTACAAATTTACCCCAATAAAGACATTTTTATGTATTTATGTACATTAATATTTTCAACATTCTCACATTTATACAAACATACCTGAGTCGCGTCATCTACTTGATTCTGTATTATTGGAGTTCGTGACAGGTCTTTATGACACAGTTTGTGCGGAGTGTGGTTTTTCTGACTATCTATTCATACTATTGATGAATCAGTATAAGAATAATTATAAAACTTGCATCTGCACAACATAATATACATTTTTATCCTACAAATGGTGTCAATGCTTGTCTTAGATTTCACTTAGCAAACACGTTTGATTTTTACTTAGCAAAATTCCTAGTATATAAGGACCTGCCATTGAATAACTCAACAGCATCGCCCAGTCTTTTAGCTCGTCTCCCGAGGGATTGTATCGTTGTATTATAAAGCAAGCACGATGACGTCTTTTTGCTGCTCGTCGCGGCAGCTGCGAATTAGCGTGAAGGGAGGAGGCCGGTTCTCAAAGGGCGAAAGATACTATTAAGGAACCCAACGTCGTACAGGGTGACGCCAGCAGATATTTAAGAGGCCCGTACCACCCGCACTGCGATGTCCTCAGCCCTCTTCCCCGTCCCTCTTCCACCGTGACGACGCAACTCGGAGATCGCCGCCTTCACGAGGGTGGTGCTCCGGAGGGTGTGGTGAGAGGGAAGCGGTCTATCCATCACCATCGCTAATCGCGCCTCCTCTGCGGATTGACTTATGGGCGTAATTAGGGGGGCGTGGCTCGGCACCGCGATAAAACTGCTATTAAGCCAAGTGCATCATCACTCCAGCCAAGACGTGGCCGTTATTGAACGTGATCCTCTCAAGTTTGTGGGAGGATTGGAACGAACGGGAACGATTAAAATGGGCATGAGAGAGGGTAAATTATGTTGTCACGAAAACATGCGCATCCTCCTCGATTTTGCGAAATCGCGCCCATTTCGAATGCTCTTGGTTGGGTTGATTCGGAAGGTACCGAGAAACCTTAGGTAATGAGAGATCCAACGAAATAAACTATCGGATGACGGAATTTTTTCGCTCTTTTCGGACTGAGATAACGATTACGGATTCTGCTATAGAATTATGCAACAAGAAGTATCCCGGTCTGCGGGATAGGAATCCCCATCCAGTACTTCGAACCTGTCCATAACGGAAAATTTTTCTGGCACCATGCGATTTCCCTATGGAAAATTATTTCCTCTGTATTTATAAAGATAAGATAAATGAGTAAGGAGAATGACGCTAGAGATGGATAGAAAAATTACGCTAAAATTGCTGACATTCGTTTTCTGAGTCCATCAACGGTGTGAGCCATGAGCATTTCCTTAGAGTTTAGCCGACAGTTTTTACATGTTCTGTTTGTATGCAGCCGTTTTAAATTTACGGCGACATGTTAGGTTGGCCTATTCGGCTCCGCATTTTAGATTTACTAAACTATTTACCTACTTACTATATACATTTGTACCTACATTTATTTACATATAAAGCTCTACATAATTCCCATGCGCGTGTCCGACGAGCCGAAGCTCGGCTACCCCCGCATTACTAAAAGCCATGATGATCTTCTATCTGAGGGATCAAGTTACACCACTCCTACTGTACCCACCCAGAATAAAAGTCGTGCTCTATCGTTATCACACTCTCGTTCATTCCGCCTGCTCCGTCCTCGTACGAGGTAACTTCCTCCGCGGATTCCATCTTTCTACTAGAATAACTCCCATTCGAGCCTCAATGGACGGGATAAATGAACCAGGACGGCGCCGATGGTCACGAATCCTCTGTTCCTACCTTCCTCTCGTGCCTAATCCTTCTTTCAACCCCTTTTCCCACCGCTTTAATCCTCCCACCCACTCCGCCCCTCCCACGGGTTTCGTCTTTTGATCCACTCGACCGTAAAAGGCTACGTGCGTGCCTTATTGTTTCGCCGGGGTAGTCTTCGCCGGTGATTTTCCGCAAGCATTGCCTTCTCTTACTGAAAAGTTGCTCTTTCTGCACGCTTAATTGCCCTCTCGTGTCTCCCGCGGGACCGTCTTTCGACGCCGCCGAACGTTTATCCTCACGAACGCGAGTTAGCAATCGTAAAATTTGAGTTAGCGATCGTGATGTACGGTCCTGTTTGAGCCGATATCGAGGCGAACAAAATATACTACTTTCGCAGGAGAGTCGATTTACACCGATTTCCATCAGAGCACCTCGCGTAATTTTCAACAACGGAAAGGTGGAAAACGTATTTAGTAATTATCTTTCGTATCGTTCCATCGTTTACCCTTCAACCTCGTAATTGAATTGAAGAGAAATTTCGCATTGATGTCATTCATCCGTTAATGTATGAAAAAATAAATTGTTTTTGACGATATACAAAATTATCTTCTGTAATATGAATTTCGGACCACAAATGTCTTCTTAAAACGTTATAGCCTCCTCAAGAAATTTCGAATTGAAATCGTGTGACTAAGCAATGCTTGTTTGGATGTATCCCAATTTAACGGTCATTGCGTTAAAATGTTCTGTAATTTAAGGAATACTAACAATAGTAACGGAATAATTTACCTTTCCTTAGTTCCGTAATTTGTTCTCTTCGGGATTTTAATCTGCCTCGTGTTCATTCCATATCTTTTTTTTCCATATATTTTGGAGAAAAGTGAGTTTTGATAGTGTTCTCCTTCATTCGCTTCAAATATGCAATACTTATTTCAATTTGAAATAGAATTGGTTGAATTACTGATTTTTTATTTCTCATATCTGCCCCGTCGTTTACTGGAGAGTGTCTTAATTAATTCTGTAAATTTAGTATTGAAAAATCTCAGTCGAGGACGATGATACATGAGATGCCCCAGAAGTTTGCGCTAGTTGAAAAAATAGACGATTTTTAATTAAAGTAAAATATATTAATTTTTGTGAGTAAAGTGATATTTTATATCTACCTTAGTCTGTAAGTAATATGAGACAGTATTTAATCCAAGAGGAAGTTTATTTTTCATAAACCCAATGACATGAGGACGTGAGGATTTCCAAACGTGTACGAAATTGGTCGTTGTACGTTTTTCCAAAATGTTATCAGGTAGAAGTGTTTGTTTTACTTTTTTAGGAAAACAACCTTTGCCATATTGAAGTTATTATTCTTTTCGTAAGCCACCAAGGTGTATTTTATTCATTCCCTGTCATGGAAGAAAAGTTTTCTAGTATGATAATGTTTAAGTTTTGTCCTTTTTATAAGTCCATGTCCTTTTTTAACTCTCCCTGTCAATTATTATCAAAGTAGAAATTTCTTGTATCATTCCTTGATTATTGTCTAGGATGACAAATACCCTGCGGAAGTGTACGATCGTTAGCTTCAGTTTGACACACAAGCATCCTGAAAATGAAATTCTCAGAAGTGAATTTCGGTTTCGAGAATTCCAATGTAACTCATCTATCTTCAAGCTAGTCCTCCGCATTCACGAGAATTCAGCTGTAATCACGAGATGTTACGGACAATAACTGTTATTTGCCCGTCTCCCTATTAAACTCTTTCCGCTCTATGTAACTTTTTCCTCGGAGATTAAGAAAGATGATAACCTTTTGACTTTCGGTCAACTATTGGATAGAGGTACACCGATTTCTTGGAATTCCAGTATTAATCTTTACGTTTTCACGAGAAATATGGGTCTTTAATTCATCGTCCGAAGAGCCGAGTTGGAAATGAAGATTGAATTTCTATTCCTTTGAATTCTAGTCCTAATGCAAGTTCGAGGACTAAAGTCTAGCCCTTTTGAATCGGAGAGGAATACTTATCGATTTCAAAGGAATCTGCTGCGAACATTTAGAATCACTGGAATCGATTTTCTTCATATTAATGGAAATTTCGATGAAAAGCGGAGAAAAATTAGATTTAATAACGAGAGAGTAAAGAATGAGATTTCTTTGTTTTGTTAGTTTTATAGATGGACGTATGGAAACCATGGGGATGTGTATTTTGAGCATTAGTTGATTTCGAATCGACCTTTCAAGACCTCTCAAGACTGCCTTACAATGAGGACCAGTTCAGGAAAATATTACAACAATTGAAACAGAGATCAGCTTCAAAAAATGTCATGCTATGCCTCGAATATGAAGGAGATAAACCGGCGCGCGAGCCATTGAATTAGTCTCTTTAGTTTACGGCTGTTAGCCCCGAAATTATGTAAGTACACTCTTTCATACATTAATGAATAAAAGCCTTCACTAGATATAACACAAGGATTCGACCTTTGCATTAAATGCATCCAATACCTTTCTCATAAAATTAAACTTAACGTTGGTTGACTTACATTTTCATCAGAGAATAATTCTCTGCAGTGACGAATTTCCGATGACATTGCGATTTATCTTTAATAGAAACCGAAATGTATAATGAAGAATTCTCGATATAAAGGAAGGGATTAGTGAGGTATTGCACGAAAATTCGCGTAGCTAGGAATATTTCCCAAGGAGAAACGGACATGAAAAACTCTGATAGGACCAGGACTCGAACCCGGGTCTTAAGCTTTCCGGGAAAATTGTCTCAGCAATGAGCTATCCTGCCTACTCAGTCTCCCTAAACGGGATGGAGAAATGTTCTTGCGAGATAACACAATGGTCAGAGCATTCGCTCGAAAAGCGGAAGACCCGGGTTCGAGTCCCGGTCTGTCAGACATTTTCCATGCCCGCTTCTCCTCGAGAAAGAATTCCCGATACTCTGACAAATGGTCCACTTGGACCCATCCTTTCTAAGAGTGAAATTTTAGTACATTCAATTTAGAACTGCTGTTACAGAAACGTCGTGAATTGACTCCTCTTTCCTATCATCTAGACAGGTTTATATCCCCCGAACAAATTCTTATGCTCCCGCTCGAGAACCCCATGACCCGGAATTTCGTAACATAACGTTAGCCCATTTAAACCGAGATCGCGTTATGCTCGGGTAACGTGGGTGAAATGTAGCCAGACCACGAGGCCATAAATCTTTTATCTCTCTTCCGAATCACTGAAGAACAAACGCGAGATGCGAGGCGTCTGCGCACGAAGGCGTATCCCCTGGTGTCATTCGAAGCGGGGTCCAAAAACCTTCAAAGCCTACGGGTCATAACTGACCGAATGAAACGTGGTTTACATCCTTTGAAAGGCGGTCATTTGAATGGAATTACTCCCTCTTCATCTCAACGACCTCCGCATCCTCCCTGTGATCTCTCCGCCTCCCACATCCACTCCAGCGCTCCGCCGCGATCCTCCCTTCTGCCTCCGGAACTTCCCAATCTAGACCCTAGAGGGCTATCAACCCTCTCTCCCCCTTCACGTCCTATCCCTCATTCCGCCCTCTTCACGGCCAGCTAACGTTCCTTTTCCGCTCACCGCCTCCTATCCCCTCCCTGATCCTGTCCTACGGCACCCTATCCATCCATGTCCTTCCCCGGCTTTCCCTTTATCTCTGCCTCCCTCTCTCTGGGGGAAGGGATTGCCATTATTGCTGCTATCCGCGCTACTATCTGAAGACGCTCTCGACGTCCACTCTCTGCTACCACGTTCACTGCCGTTTACTGCTGCATCCGTTTCTGAGCCCGATTAGCGGTTTGGTTTTCGCAGTTCGTTCCTAGTTAAGCTCCTCTGTCAGTCGTTTAAAAGTAGATCAAATAATTTCGTCTTTATTTAGTCAAATGTATGGCTAGAAATTTCCTTTTCCATTCGACTCTTAATTTTCGTTAGTTTATTTGATCGATTACCATTTCCATGAGGTTCCCGGATAGCCAACGCGTTCGCCTACGGTGAAAGTGGTCCAGGGTTCGATTCTCGGTTGGGACTCCCGAGCGAAATGACCTAAGCAGTCGAAGCAGTTTAAGAAATACTACTACTACCACTACAGCCATTTCCATTTCTGTTAGCGCATTTCGTATAAAAAGTGAGCGATTAGTAACGTTTGATAGACGTACTGGATGTTGAAGAAATAACCGAAAGTTATAAAATCTGACGTATTCGAGTTTTCAGACCACGGCTCCGTGTACTTTCGGTTCTTTCTTTAAATTTCATATCAAATAGAACGATTTATCTCAAATATCTACTTACAATAGTAGTATTTGGCAAAACGTATTCTTACCACTAAAACTCAACAAATTCTTGTCTCTTATACATATTCAATGAAGGTATGTAATATAATTTGCTGATTAAAAGCATACTTTATGTTAATCTATTGGAGGATATGCTACCTTTATCTCGAAAAGTACGCGCTTATGTTCAGGATATAGATATTTATATATCTATAAATGATTTCAGCACGATGAAGTAATCTTTGAATGGATTCTTAGCCGTCTGAAATCATAAAGTAATACGAACAAGGTGACACAGGTTTCGAAGTTTATTCACTGAAATGTTTATTTCGTTAAAAAATTAGAATTAGTTCGGCTCCTTTAAAGATCAATCAGGGCCATAATAAAGCCTTAGCTATCCAACGCATCGATAATATTTCTCTACGTGAAATTATGAGCTCGTCTCAAAGATAACTATGTAGCTCACTCCTCACTTAAGGACCTACCGCGCGCCATAGAACGCATAAAAGTTAATTGGATTGGCGTCGTAAAAGGAGTTGCCGATTCATTGAGTAACTCATCAGTTCGATCTGTATTTACCCACCGTAGTACCGCGAAAAAGTCTTTGATATCTTTGTCGTATCTTCCTCTATCCCTTTTGACGCAAACGAGTAGACTTGGGTCGTTTTTTTCCCGTCCGCTACCGAAAGAAATTTCATCCACACAAAAGTGCCACTCAATTTTTTCCTTCTCTTTTTAAAGCTTACTTCAGCATCCACCGTCCGCGCTCTTAACTGCTCCGCCACTCGACTTATATCTGATTCGTCCTCCCGGAAACATCTGAACCGTCTCGATTTCTCCATTGTCATGGTACAGGAGATGGAAAGGATAAGAGAAAGATCTCCGCAAATCCGACGACTTTATCATTTGATGAAGGTCTTTTTTGCGAGGAGCGGTCATTTTCGTTCGGCCAAGATACCCTCTTTAGAAGGAACCCGCAAGACCGGTCACAGACTCCCTCCTAACCTTATGCTACCTCTTCAAACTCCACCGATATTCCGCTCCCCCTGATATCTCCTCACCTCCTTGCAGCGTGCAAATACACTCCCGGCGTTCCAAGTCCCTCCTATTTTCAATCCTTTCCCTCTTTCCCAATCTCCGGTTCTTCTTCCAAGTATTCTTTATCCATGTATTTTCCCTCCCTACCTCCATATTTCCCCTTTTATTCGTACTAATAAGTTGCCCTCCTGGCATCCTTTCACCCCTCTTTACCTGCATTCTTCTACCTTATTCCCATTATTCGTAGCTGTTAACAACTCTCTCTCCATTCCATTCCGAGTACATAGGCTAAATCATAACTGTGACGATCTACTGTCATCGAACATAAGTAAACAAAAAAATCCTTTCAAATGATCTGCATAAAATGCCAAAAGTTTTGTTTCAGGATGAAAACGATGAGGTTCACAATTAAAATGAGTGTTAACGAGTCAATAATTTACTCCTGACTGAATATTTTGCAAACTTTTTTTCTTTTTTATCACTAGTTATTTTATATTCTTTTCGCCATTCAGATATTTTGTGCAAGAATTTGGTGGAGTTATGAAAATGATTAAAACAGAGCTTCCAGAATAATAATACTTATAGTAGCAGTAGTATCGTTAACAGTTCTTCGACAGCTAAGGTCACTTCGTATGTGAGCCCCCACAGGGAATCGAACCCGGGACCGCTTTCACTGAAGTCGAATGCGTTGCCCACGCATCCACGTTGCCCAATGGGAGCCCAATAATAGTTATAGAAGTTCGTAAATTAGTCATATTTATCCCTCATGACAATACGCTAGTACTGCACCAAATTAGCATTAAAGTATCGTTGCAGTCAATTCCCTTTACAAAACGTTCTGCGAATCTTTCCGCCATTTGCCGAATGATATTTTTCCGCAAAGTGTCTGCATGTTCCGTCAGATTTAGCGGAGAACAAGCCAAAGTGGTGGAATAGCTTTACCTCAGTCGCCTTCCCCTTATGTATTTCACCATTTTACTTCTCTTTTACTCCAGTATTCCTTTCTGTAGTCATCCCTTCACCACTCATCCCCCAATTTTCCCCTGATATATACGTCAGCTTATCCTCTTCCAGTCTACTCTTGCCCATCTCTCTTCCACCTTCTCTGTACGACTACTTCGATACCTACTATACTTTATATTCCCCTACCACTACCGACTCTACCCCTCCTATACTCCTAATTCACCTACCCCCCTCTCCGTAACTACTCTTCACCTAACTACCCTACCCTACCTACTCTACCTCCAATCTATCCCACCTCTTCCTTCCTCTGTCCTTACCTACCATTAACCCAAGTTTCCTCGCACTTTGAAACCAACCCTTTCTTCTTTCCTCTCCTTCTTCATTCCCTCTTTTTCCTTCATTCCATTCTTTTTAATTTCTTTCCACCCTCTTCCTGACCTCATGATTCATTTTCCCCCTCTGGCATTGTACGCAACCCTCCTCTTTTCCATCTTCCATTTTCACCTCCTTTTCCTCCCTAACAACCTCTTTTCCTCTCTCTTTGTATGTACCCTCCCTCCTTCCCCGTCGCCCCCATACCCTCCACATACACTCCCCAATATTTCCCTCTTTTCCCCCATCTCATTCCATCCCTCTGCACCGCCGCCCCTTGGCCTCCCACGAATAACTCGCCCCGCCCCATATATCCTCAGCAATGCCCCGGGTCAAACCGCAAAAGGGATTGACCTTTGCCGGCCGAGAATCGCACGGGAGAAGATGGAAAATTCTCCGGCAGGGCATACAAAGAACTCCACGGCGACGAATACCGTCGATGAAATGATAATGCCATTCTCAGACGATCGTTTGATGGTAGCGATTCGGCAAACATTACGGGGACTCTCTTTCGCGACGGAGTTTACCCGATGCGAAATCGTCAAGCTCTTTGCGCGGATTGAGACGAGCGACATATAAATCGCGTCGTTCCGTTTGTTTGTTTGAGGACGGGGACCGCGACGAGGATTTTTGCGGGATCGGAAAGCTAGATCATGTCGCAAGAGCTTTTCGTCCAATTACCCTTAGCGAGCGAGTCCACGTAACAGGTCCGGGGTTAAATCTGCGGGGCGATTCCGTTCGAGATGAAACTATGGTAATTTTCCACCGGTTGCTTTGTTTGCGCCGCGGTCGCTACTGGCTCCCGATATGAATGTCAGAAGTTGTAAACAGAGGTTTTAGAATTGCTTCCTAAATTGAAATTGCGGAGATCAGAGAGACGCGAAATGGGAGGTCACTTCGGAATTATCTACATTTGACTTTTTTTCGAATGAAATTTCTAGTCTTCAGTGGATAAAATTGAAAGATAAAGTCACTTTCGTCATAATAATAGATAGAGGTATGTATAATAGTAGGTATTGTTGAATACTTAGGAATGTGTGATAGGAACCATCATTGGGCACCACGAAAAATCGTCTTCGGGCACTCTTAGGTATGGGGCTCCCCGCAGAGCAGGGGCTGCGAATGTCCCCCCATCCTAATTTTCCTGTATTAGTTTAGTGAGCAGTGTACTCGTATATTATTACTAATTCCAACGAATAAAACCAATCTAGTTACTAAGATCTATTCAAAGTAATTTTTTAATTTCATTGATTCATAGAATGAATTACAATCTTCATACGTAATGGATTAGAATATTGCTTCACCTCTTGGAAAATTTCTAGCTTTTTTTAAGTGGGCAATTCACCATCGATTCTTGTTATCTTCTTCGTAACGCACTCACTGTTCTTGTGGAAAAATCTCTTTCATTTTCCTTTCGGTCAACAACTTTCGTTATTTTTTACGAAGCAAATGTATGTTTATGCATGAATGTTTCTAAAAGTTGTGCATTCAGCGTTTCTTTATTCAACGGTGAACCATTGATGACATTTGTCGAGAAAACTTCATTATTTCTCACAACAATTGCACTCCATTTTACTCCGCGTTCTCTAGCCTAGTTGGAAAAAGTTTTCTTCGGTGAGTTTCAACTTAACTGCATTTTTTATCCTGTTTTATCTCGCTATCCCTGCGTCGCGGTAAACAGTTCATTATCATGCTTCTAGGAAACGCGATTCACTGCACGTAATCTTTCTCGTTAAGGAGCAACATCCTTACGCATCAGAGACCGCGCAAATACCTCATAGGGTCACGAATCCGAAGAATCCAAGTAAAAGGATAATTGGGCCCGAGCCGGTTGTTTGTTACCCTTACTCGGCAAAATCTCTTTCAATGTAGCCAATAGAAGGTGCATTGGGCGAGGAGTGGCCTAGTGAGGTCCTTGATCCCCGCGTTCTTCCGGATGTTGTTCAGACGACGAGACTATCTTTCCCCTTCCCTCTCTCCGTTCGCCTCGTCCTGGAGGGAGGGAATCGATGCTCGGTGGGATACGTAATGGGAACAAGTGAGAGCACGGGACATAGGCGGGAAGGGAAACAGGAGTAAGAGCGAAAGTGTGGAATTTAAGGGGCGGTTTTAGTGGTTGAGTACGGCACCGAAGCCCTACCAGAATGCGCGAAACAGGAGGTGGAGGTAAGAGAATGCTTAGGGAAGGGAGGGAAAACAACTAGGGCGTTTCGCACTGCGAACAAGTTTCGACGACCACCTCTCGCAACATTCTACCTGTTTCCTGGAAACGGACGTGCTCATCTCCCAATCCAGTATGTATCGTTCTTGTTGAATTTGGTAATGAATAGCAAATGTTGAGGAAGTCTGTTTGGAGATGAAGTTTCGGCTACTACGGCCTACGCAGTGGGAAATGACGTTTCAGCATTATTAATTACTTCCCTGAAAAATGTTTGGATTAAGTTGGACTTGGAAGAAAGCCTATTTTTGTTAATTAATGTGCATATACTTAACTGAGAATGGAAAGAAAGTCCTTTTCCCATTGCATAGATTTTTAATATTATATTTCCTTAAATGTTAACCTCTTTACGATACATCCGCATGTTGGGTAAAACAATAAGAATTACAAATGGAACGCAGTTAAAAGAAATCATGCTGGACAAGCTCAAAATTCTCGAAAGCTTAACTGAGATACCTTACTGAAAGTAGAAAATTATCAAAAAACAGATTATCCTGAATAAGACTTATCTTGAGTGTGACTGGATTTTAAACCACTCTCTTCTACGATATATCTCGGGTGCGTCAGGGAAGTGGTTAATTCGATTACTTTACGATGAGCAAAACAACATTATGACTTTCTTCCTACCAGTGTTTTCCCCTATTTTATAACTTTATTCGATTTCTTTCCAATTCTACGATTTATTGAAATTTTTCTCAGGTCTTATCCACGGATAAGATGATGCAAATCTATCCTTTGACTTGGTTCCTTTTTTAAATAGAAAAAGTTGTTTCCTAATCGATGATTATATTCCATATAATATTAATAATATTGTTATATTAACGTATATTTCCACATACTTTCATTTTATTGATATACGTTATGTATAAGGGAAGAGAATGTTATCCTATATCAGTCTTATTCCTAACGTTGTTTGAAGTTTCCAAGGGAAAATGGACATGAAAAAAGTCTGACAGTACCGGTACTCGAACCCGAATCTCCCAATTACCGGTCGGTTGCTCTATCCATTAAGTTATCTTGCCAAACATTTTAGAGAATGCATGCCTCAATTTTCTGGTCCTGTCAGACAATTTTATTTACCGTTTTTCTTTGGGAGCTTTCCTAGCTGTTCGACTTTACGTGCCAAGTCAGTTTTTACTTGTTTGAAGTGTTTTGAATGAGATCTAAACAATATTTTACACCTGAGCATTAAGAGGGATGTGAGCTCCAGCTAAAAATATTTTGAGAGTCAACTGTATATTTGAAAATCGTCCAGTAAATAATAATCATTAGAATCATGCATACTTTGCGAAATTTACCCTCCATACTTAATTGGTTCTCAGAAAGATATCAAGATGCGTCCCCCTCCAACTTAGAGAACGATCCAATTTGTCATCATCAAGACTCATTTTTCGAAAGAAGTATTATTTTCTCTCCGATGAAAAGTCGCTCCATGGAAATAGCAGGACTTTTCGCTCAATGGTCCATCGGCAAAGATTCCTCTCGTACAAACGCAATTTCGAATGGCCGAAACAAGATATCGCGGGGAATCCAAACAGCATCCCGCCGTCAAAAATTTTTCAAGGATGGTTTATTTTGGTGTGTCGTTTACTTCGGAGATACCGGCGAATCTTCCTCTTCCCATTCAATCTCAATCGGAAAGGCTTCTTCTTTTTATGATGGAAAGCTCCTTCCCCCCCCACGCCACCGCTTGCTACATCGTCGGGGTAGGAGAGGGTTCACGGATCCGAATCCCGAAGATACTCCAGAGGAAGAGGATGGAAGAGAATGGAGAGAAAAGGGGCGGAGTGTGCAAGGGGTGTGTGCATGGTAACCTGGGTATTGGATTGGTTTCGGGGTGGGGTACACTATCGACGGCGGAGGTCTCTTACCGTCGGAGGGAGAAACTGAGAGGAAACGAAGTATATGAGTTCTTTGGAAAGAAAAGCTTACATTTTACTTCTCCGAGTAGGCGGTAGAGATTGAAAAGTGGCTTGTCGTGTTGATTGAAGGTACAGCGATTTGGAGAGCGGGAGAAGGATCGTGAATTAATATCTTGTGATGTTTTCATTCGATCGTTTTTCGGTAGAGGATAGAGAAATGTATGTTTTTAATTTACTATTGTCTCAGCTCCTGACTGTGATAACATAAAAGCTACTGAGTTATGAATGATTTTGGTGCATGATAGTACAGCTCTGAGACTGACGCATAGATGGCACATGTGATTGTGAAATGTGTTAAGTGAAAAACAACTGGATGGGTCAAAACCATTGGATGGGTAGAAACATGTTGTGAAGAAAGCGAAAAGGAAAAGGGAATAGGAAAATCTTTACATTTTGCTGTTTCTTTTGAACATCACGTCTTTTTCCATTCGAATACTGTTTACGAATTCTACATTTTTCGTTGAGTAAATAATCATCTTTAAGTACCTAATAATTCCATTTTCAAAAAAAGTGCTATAAGTCTGAATGTTCATTGATGGTAAAAAATTCCTCCTTCTTGAAACGCTATTGTACGTATATTCAACGATCCATTCTTGAGTTAGATTCCTGGCAGCGGATGACTACGCTTGGCTGTGAATGTGAAAAATGACTATGAATGGCTGCAAGTGTTGGAATTTAAGAAAGACTGAGATAGCCCGTTGTAGATGAGGAGGAGAATACTAAAAATTAGTTGGACCCAAAGAAAAATAAACCTCGAAGTTTTAAAACAGGTGAAGGAAGTGAGACAACTGGTGAATGTGATAGAGAAAACGAGAGTTAGTTTCTTGGGTAATGTGCGAAATGTAAATGGCCGATTAAATTAGTTTTAAGGGAAAAGTGTATGGAAAGAAGGAAGAGGCCGGCCGAAGAGAAAGTTCCTACCTATATGACATCAAGGCAAGAATAAGGGTGGTTCATACCATGACCTCAAGAGAATGGCAGAAGATGGAATATCCTGGCTGTAGCGACAAGACAGACTTTAGATGACGAACGAATGAATTTTATTTACACAAAAAACACCATTTGAACTGACTAAGTGACCAGGTTAGGCACCTATAGCCATCATCTACCTCCAGTTTATAAAAACTTCAGTTAAAATTGTAATGCGCTTACATGACGAATGATACGATGGTGGTGTATTCTCGACAACGAAATCTGAAGTTATCCTCGACTTGTAATGCTCGTAGGGTCGAAGGTAATCGACTTCCCGAAGAGCAGGTTTCCTATTTATCTTTGAACCCAGGATTAGCTGTGCAGATCGTTACGCTGGCGGTGGAAATGGGCTTTGAAGCAAAGGCGATAAGAGCGAGAAATTTCGTCACCCCTTAACCCTGACCTCATTCGAATTGGTGCCGCGGAAACTTTCCAAAACAACTACAGCAAACTCGTAATATTTTTTAAAAATTACGTCACGTAGTCTTTTTACTCCTATTTTCTCATTTACTTATCTCTCCTACAACTTTAAATCTCGTAGTAAATTAATATGAAGAAAAACCAAACATTTTATTCAGAAACTTCCGAGTGAAATTCAATGGGCGGAAAATTTCTTCGTCGCATTTCGTAAATTCGCTGTATGAATGAAAGTTATTGACTAAAACAATACATAGAAACGAATTCGATATGTAAGTGAAAACCACAATCCGAGATCCAGCTCTGAATTGTCATTCTCCATGGAAAATCTCATAATATCACGAAATATTAGAAGTTATTCGCCTATAGCGAGATTTGACAATTGTTTGAATTTCGACGGCTTTCGTCAGTGGTTTAATTTCAGCTTTTGCATCGCGAGTTTTGGTCTCCTCTCTTCCCGACTTCGTATAATCGACTCTTACTCAGCCAATCGCTTCTTAAAACGTGAATCCGCCATGTATAAACCATTCAGGCCAATTTGATAATTTTGCATCGATTTTTACGATATGAACATGTATTCTAAATGCTGTTTTTAATATACTACATTCTATTGCAGAAATGTCCAGAAAGCCCTATTCAAAACTCGCAAAAATGCATTTAATAATTGGATTTAAGATAAAAAAAAGGGAAAAGTGTATCTTACATCATATCCTAATGAATGGAATAGTTTTCCTTTGTCCTTTGGTACATGATTGTGGAAATTGAATCTTCCTTACATTCATGTCTCAGTTTTTTTCATAGATTTGATAATATGAAAACTAATGTGTTATGAGTGATCATATTGTGGAATTCCCTTAATCACTTCACTTGTCTCTCCTAATCAAATCCAAGGAATATTGCTATCGTTGGATAAGTGTACTTCCCTTTAGTGAGAGTTTTACGCTAATGAAGAAAGCAAAGGAAAACTACCGCACTCCTCATCTATCCTTGTAAGTCTCACTCCCTCTCTAAAGTTATTGGTAGCTAATGGTGGAGGAATGATTTCAGACTGTTCTTCCTGTCTGAATACTGTTGAGAAAAGCGTGAATTAGTAGGAGCATTTAAAGTGGTAAATAATTTCTGAATTTTATTCGACCTCAGAAAGACTGGAAAACGGAAAGTTGGAGCGCTTCACATTTCAGCGATAGGAAATGAATAGGAGAAGCGAATTTCAGCCTTTACCCTGAGACGCGGATTAGTTCTGCAGTTTCGAAACGGTAATAGGAGAACGGTGGTAGGGTTTTGAGAAAATGGGAGTTCGGGATCGAGTGAGTTGATAGGGGGTGAGAGGGAACCTCCGTTGCAAATCCCATTGGCGTGCTCTGGAAGAGAGAAGTGGTCTTTTTGTGTGCACAGACTGGGAGTGAGTCGCTCACCGTGATTTTCTTCTCCGCTCTCCTGCGACTGAGTTGATTGCGCCGTGACGGTGCATCCTGAAACTCCGTGACTCTTAAAGGGTCACGAAGAGCCATTAAGGTGTTTCTTTGCGGTATAGTTTCCCTCTCTTTCGGGAAACTGTCTCTCTTACAACTTCTTCGCTTCGCTTTCACGTGATTCGCCACTTCGATGTATTCCTCTTCTCCCGCTCGTAAGGAATGTGCTGTTCACAGGTTTAAGATCCTTGGGTTTTATTTACTTTTTGAAACATGCGAATTGTTTTATTAGTTACAGATATGTAATCCTATCATCAGTCCTAGTAACCCTATGGGTCAAGAGTAAAGAAAAATTCTTACAGCAGAAGCATACTTTTATGTTTTCTCGATAATTGCCTCTCTTCAGTTGTTTACGTTCTGTACGAAAACGGTGGTAATTTCATTATTAGACCAATATATGTAATTAAGAGTTGAAAGTGCCTATTATGTGCGTTATTTATATTATGACATACTTAATTCTTTTTCTGCTGACATTACTGACTAAACAGATGATTAAAATACCCTAATTATTTAAAAAAGTCAACTTTATGTTACAATAAAATCGATTGTGGTAGGCTTGATCTTGTGGAAATCCATATAAAAAGGATGGTATAAATAAAATTACAATTAGTCTTTTCCACAGGTGTATTTACAGAAGTAAAAAACACGACCGGTTTCGGCGTAGATCGGCCATCATCAGGTGAGGAAATTACCAACAAGAAGGTTTATATAGGGAAAAAAGAGGGGAACAGGGTTGGTATGTGGGAACAAAACCCACATTTTTTGTGTGTGTATATAAACCTTCTTGTTGGTAATTTCCTCACCTGATGGCCGATCTGCGCCGAAACCGGTCGTGTTTTTTACTTCTGTAAATACACCTGTGGAAAAGAGTAATTGTAATTTTATTTATACCATCCTTTTTTATGTTACAATTACAGCAGCCTAACTTAAGAATCGCTAACTAAAATATGATTCGCCTGGAATGCTGTATATTTTACCAAATCTTTCGATGTGATCAATGGGT
This sequence comes from Ladona fulva, assembly GCA_000376725.2. Classification (NCBI taxonomy): domain Eukaryota; kingdom Metazoa; phylum Arthropoda; class Insecta; order Odonata; family Libellulidae; genus Ladona; species Ladona fulva. The sequence goes on along the minus strand of KZ309159.1, from coordinate 102,563 downwards.
TTGTTTTCAATTTAGTAATCGTTTATTGCTCAGCTCCTCTTAAATTGATCTTTAGCACTTATTGATGCCTGTAAAAGTACTCGAAGTTGTATGGTGATATTGGTTTATATATAACGCCGGAGTTATTTCAGAGCAGTGCTGTAATGCATCTAATTCTCTTTTCTATACACTCATTCTAAGCGTCTCGAAATGTATTTATTCACGAAGGCGCGCAAACATTCGCAATCATTCCGAACCATTTAAGGTGCTCAGGTTGGCTCAGCGGCGTTCACTTCACGAAAGATTACCGAAGCGAGATATCCCCGGAATTATGTGTTTTCGGAAATGTCGAAAGCGCTCCGAATGGTTGAGGAAGCGGAGGAGTAATGCAGAGGAGTTCAGCTCTTTATACACGGAGGGGAGAAAAAGGGAAGGGGGAGTGGGAGGGAAGAACGCTTCCAGGGATATGGAGGGCGATGATGGCAAGAAGAGGGTGGGAGTTATGATGGGAGAAGAGGCAAGTGATGGAGCGCTTTGGAAGGTTTTCCAAGTGCGAGAACAGAATTACGATCGACTCCAATACGAGCCATCCAAGGAGCAGTTGGGAATGGGGATGGAGAGGTGGCGAGAGACGTGTTAGAGAAGAGATGAAATGAAATAAGGCGGGCTATAGAAGTTTCGCCGAGTGAAGTGGCGAAGGACGGTTATTTCTGATGGGCTCCGAGAGTTGGAGATTTTGAAAGGAAGGGCATCCTAAGATATTTCCAGGGGTCGAGACCTTTCAGTTAAAGCGGTCACCGTTTCAGCGTCGCCTCCCATTGGGGAAGATATATTCCTTAATAAATTAAATCTGGGCTTTTCCGCTAACGCTTTCTCGGGTGATGTTCTTGCTGCTTGAGAAAAATACAGGGAGTATGAATAAGATTCCTTTCGCGATGACTCCATCACCTTTCCCATTTGCTCTTGCATACGATACGAAGCTTTAAGATTAACACGGAGGAAACTGAGTCATCTAACGTTATCTGAATTTACAATGCGAAATGTAATCCTATGAATACGATTTCGGTCAATGGTTTATCATTTCAGCTGCAATACCGAACATTTCGTTGCTCGTAGTGATACGGTAAACAAAAACTTTGCTTTTCGTCGTTTGGAATTTCTAGCTTTTGAGAAGGCAAGCAAATTTCATACATTTCTTTACATTAGATCCCCGACCCCCTTCAAAGTGTTCTCCTACTCGGTTTAATATTTCTTTCTTCGCGTTTTTTGTTTATAAACTCCCTCTTCCTTTTATGCAATAATTTTTCCTCGTGGTATCCCATCACTTTGCCGTTCAATATCTTTAATAAAAGGATTTTATTAATTTTGTCAAACTGGATTTCGCGGAAGAAAATTATGATCAACCTATTCATTAACTTAGCAATGAAAAATGTCATCATTCAAATGCTTGATTTTAGATGAAAAAATTAAAAATAAAAACGTTTGCTGTCGACGGGAATCGAAACCGGGTCTCCATTTTTCCGGTGGTTGCTCTGACCTCTAAGCTACTACAACAGAACAATACAGTATCTTATGCTATGATGGGACTCATTAGTAATACTTTCATAACCTATTCAATATTAATTACTTTCCAGAAGATTTGTTATTTAAGCAGGCGTTCAAGGATTTAGAACGATCTTGAATGCTACGTGAACTTTAAGAATATACAGACACTATAAGTGAAGGCTTGCCTCGTTTAGCATTATAAATGTGGACCACGTTTAGAAAGAGAATAAAGATGGACTTAGCACAAAAAAGGAATCGAGCAAGCTGAAGAATAGCCGCCCGCATTCCGTCGGTATGACCCGAGGAGAAAAGAGTTCCGAGGGAAAGAAACAGAATAAGGCCATACTAACGCGCGGAGGAGTGTTGGTTTCAAGAAACCGCAAAGATAAAACGCTGGCTCAAAGGGGACAGGGCGAGTAGCGGTCGAGGGAGATGTAAAAATATAAAAAGAGAGGTTGATGTTGGTACTGCCCGTGCGGTCGATGGAGAGACAACTGGCAGCATTTTTATGGTATGAAAAGGGGACGGAAAAATAACTGAGAACATAGCAGAAAGAAGAAAGGGAAAATTGAAAAATTTCTTCTGAAAAGGAGTCGTGCAGACTTTAGTTGTTCACAAAATGGAGAAGCTACTTAAGTAGCGGAAGAATAGAGATTCAGAGAAGGGAGTTTCTTGTCTTCTTCTTTTTGGAAGAAGAAGGAAAAATTATTATGTAGAGTTTATATCCGTCACATCTCTCCGTTTTCCCTGGAAAGAAAGTGGAGGAAATTGAAATCCGTAAATGTCATGTTCAAATTTTACAGATTATGGTCTCCGGGATAAATTAAACTCTTTAATTTTTTAATTTTTCGAGATACTTGTCGATCGTTGCTTCATTAAACTGTTTGCTAGTTTTAACTGCATTATAGCTGATATACCGTTTAAATTTTTCTTTAAATGCATAGGATGGATTCGTTAACTCCGCCGTCATTGTGTCAAGGTTTATTTTTTTCACATATGAAATATGTATTTGTGCCGAAGATCAATATTCTTGGGTTAAATAATCTCCAAACTGTACATTATTGCGCTATGCAAATGCTATGTGCCTCAAATGCATTCAGCGCATAATGGCTATCGAGGTATCCTTGAATACAGACAACCATCATTGCTTGTTTGTTAGTTGGGTTGCCTAACACGCTGTCGTCATCTCGCGTAGAGCAGATGTTAACTTAGTTGGGTTTTACCTCGAGTGGTAGGTCAGCTCCTAAAAATACTTGGTGGGCCACAGATGACGTGTTTCTATGTATTTTTAACGGTGGAAATTTCTCAAAAATAGTTATTTTTTTCATTATGAGGATGGTAAAAGTTTTTTGTTTAACTTTGATGACATATACCAACCTTTGTACTTCAATTATCATTCTTCAGGATAGAAAAGTGTTGAAACTTTCAGAAAATAAGCGGCTGCGTGGGTGTAAGAGGTTGGTCAAGGCGTTGGATAACTTGCATTAGAGGTTTTTATTTAACGGAATAATAATTTTTAAAGCTAAACTTTATTCACGTATTACTCTTCACCACTTTCACGGATATTAAACCATATTCTTTCCATAATAAGCAAATACCAATATGAATGCCTCCCACTCAGTAATTGTTTGTCATGATTGCGAGATTTACGACCTTAAAGCTGATAAAACCTGACCTGATGTCATTCATATTAAATAATTGAGAAATCTAATGCAACTCAGTTACAGCATGGTTACTTCTTCTAGTTTTATCGTTTTTCGTTTCAATTCTGACATCGGTAAATGAAGTTTTTTGCTTCAAGTAAATTACTTCGCTCCGATGATCACGAAGTTATTGAAGGAAAAGCCTATCCTCAGAATTGATTAATCTTCAAGCAAAGCACAGGACAGCTTTTTTATCGTTGAATCAAACATACCCTTTTTAAAATTATGTTCTCTATGACCTACCCTATTAGGCGATATTCTAGGAATTTACTGAATGGATATTCAATCATATAATTCTCGGAATGAGCTATTTGCGAGATTAACGAGTACCGGCTAAAAATCCTTTATCTCGTACCTTCTGGCTCTCTCTCTCCTCTTAATTTTAAAGGGAACTTTTTCCAACTTCCGGGATAACTAACAGAGCATTTCCTTGCTTAAATATCTCCATTCTGTTCCTCTTCCTTCTTTGCTTTTTCTCATTTTCACTCGCTCACGAGAAATTTTATTTGGCGAATCGTATTTTCATTCTAGATTGTTTATCACATTTTCGTTTCAAAGCGTCTCTCTTTCTGTTGCCTTATAAATGCTTTCCGCGAAATTAGTGCTCAAAGTTAGAAATAAATAGACTCTGTTAAATGAGTTTCCCGTTCCGTTAAGAGGTTCTAATTAATAGATTATTTCGTTCTGTTGGAAAAAATAATGTGCTTCCCACTTGTTAAATCTAATACCTTCTAATGCCTCCTTCTTTGGTTTTTAAATATTCTAGAGTTATAAGAGATGCTTTAGGTATTTAATGTACAGTTCACATTTATAATATGACGGTTTCGGTGTTATTTGATGATTTTCTCCGCACAATTATGTGATTAGCAAGTATAATACAGTAGAACCTTTACTATGAGTTTGCAATACTTTACAATTACCATGTACGCTCATTAGGGAATTGAACTTCATATTGCGATTCCTGCCATCAGTTACGATATTTATCTTTTATTCTGTTCATTTGAGACAGGATGATACTCAAAGTCCAGGTCCTAGTACATTATTAACTCTAAAGCTGCAACTAAATCCTATGTTATTCAATTGAAGTGTAGAGCTTAAAATGCTACCACAGCCATTCGGAATCAAATGTATGTGACGGAAAGAATTACCGGCAGGCAATCATTGTCTTATTGGGCTCTTAATATGATGTTCTTACTATGCGATAGTCTGTGGATCGGATTAATATCGAAAAGCGAGCGCCTACTCTATAATTTGTCTTTCCTCAAGACATGTGTGATTAAACTGGAGTAATGAATATTATACTATAATACAATAGTAGTATTGTTAAAAGTGCGTCGACTGCTGAGGTTATTTTACACGTGAGTCCCCACCTAGAATCGAATTCAGGAGCGCCATAGGCGAACGCGATGCCCACTTGACTATTTAGTGTTTCATTACTGTATTCATAATATTGCTCATCTTGCCATATAATAGGAAAAAGCTTCGTTTGCAATAGAGGAGGCGTGCTCTCGTATAGTAGCAGTAGTATTGTTAAAAGTGCTTCGACAGCTTAGGTCATTTCGCACGTAGGCTCCCACCGGGAATAGAACCCGGTACCGCTTTCACTGAAGTCGAACAAGTTGCCCACTTGGCTATCCGGGAGCCTATGCTCTCGTCTAGTACATGAGATTCGTTTAATGAAATATGTTTAAATATTTGAAATGAATGAAAAACTTAATTGGAATGGTTAGAAACATCCATTACATATAGCTGCTTCTCCAGATATATACCTGTACAGGATACAAACTCAGAGCCTAAACCAAAAGCATCACAGACTTGAAGGTTTTTTATCATTTAGGCCTACCTATACCTATAAGACCGGAGAAAAAAGGGGATATCAATCCTAGCTGAAATTGGTTTGACCCCAGAAGGCCCCAAATTCCCAATTTTTCCTATAAGAATACATTGTAAATTTATTTCGGGCACTTTCCATTAAGATAGTGTTAAAATTGCAATATCATTGGTGACGGTAATTCTCTAATGGGCATAAAATGTAGTTTCTGCTTTGGATAGACTAGTATAAAGTTGCAAACTAAGAAGCACAGCTTTTCATTGTTTTTTTAATTTCTTTCCGTAAGCCGTGTGAATTCAAATTCAGAAAGATTAACGAACACAAAGGATTCTACTCGAGAGAAATGTCCTGTTTTTGTTACATTTATTCTAGCCACATTGACGGCTTACAATTTATATCTATAGATCTTTATGATTCCAGTCCCACTCGGCTATCAAAGATATTCCCATATTTCTTTCGTCGTGTTCTGAGAAACGAAGAGAAACTTATAGACTACTTAGCATTTTTCAGCGTACATGACCGCTCTATCCACTCGAAATCCGCACTTAGACCTCTCCTTCTAGTTCTCCTTCCGCATTCCGAGAGATGGATTTCTGCTTCACCACGTGCTCTTTATATCGTCACAGCGCGGAAAATCGAGCGGCTATCCTCTCGCAGGCGGAATGAGGATGAATTGCGGGAGATGGAAAAGGAGCGAAGAAGAAGCGGGAGAGAAGGGAGTCGGAGTGGAATTCAACAACTGCGGAATATGGTCTTTTCAACCGAGTGGAAAATAGGGCCAGCCTATAAATTACTCTCTCGTTCCGCTCGCCCCATCCCCACGGTCGATCCTAACCCCCTCTCTCTGCCAAACCGGGAAACACCGCGCCACGCATCACGACCCACAAGTCTGCTTCTTTTGAACCCTATTAGCTTCTCTGACGCCATCTCTTATGAAACCCGACCGAAACCTCCGCGCAAACTTTTCCCTTTCCCTTCCTTCTACTCTCGTATTATCCTTCTCAACCTCTTCGGCTCTATACTATCCCAAACCTTTACGACACTGATTTCCATTTCGTAGATTCATGGAGCTCTTGTCGTTGCGGCGACTCTCCTGACTTCTGAGCACTTAGTCCGAGAGTTGGAATTTAATGTTTTTCGAAAAAGTAAAGAGAGGAATCAACCGTTTCCAAAAAAAACTTGATTATGTTCGTCACTATTCACACAAACAATCCTTCAAGTAAACAACTTCGTACTTATGTTAACGTTTTAAACTAATTCGGTTCCTGTTGATTTTTTACCAGTTCTAGCAATGCCGCAGTACCTTCTGAAAATATAACATACTTTTTTTAAATTTTACTCTAAAATGGTGGAAATACTGCAGAGGAACCTATTGATAAATAAATAAACAAATTTGAACCATAATCATAGAGTGCCAAGAGTTCCTAAGTGTAGTTCCAAGAGTCAAAGAGCACAGTTTCTCGCAAGAAATAGCATCTACAATTAAATCTTGTTACTATGATAATTTCATTAAATATTTGACCGATAGATACCGAAACTGTTAGTAAGGTTTTATAATACATAATTTATTTCACTCCATATATATGGAAAAGGATGAGAGGTTATTTTGCACATTTATGTGTGCGCCTAGGAATAATCCCAAAGAATAACGGACATGAATAAAGTCCGCCAGGACCGGGACTCGAACCCGCATCTTCAACTTTCCGAGTGACTGCTCTAGCCAATCGAGCTCCCTATTAAGTATCCCAAACGGCACTTTTCATTGTCCTGGCACGATAGCTCAATAGGTTAGAGCAGTCACCCGGAAAGTTGAAGATCCAGGTTCGTGGCCCGGTCTTGTCAGACTTCTTTCAAGTCCGTTTTTCCTCGGAGAATATCCATAAATACGGTAGAAACAATGGCGGAGTTCTTTTGAACTATCTAATACCATTCAGCGAGTATGCGTCGACTTTCCAAGCAATGTCACTTTTTTCCGTTTAACCTGCAATGATCAAATAGCTAAATTCTGAACGTAAACTTACTTGTAAGTGAGGCTCTGGAGCAGAATAATCGTAGTAGTGCGTAGGAGTAGGCAAGTAGGAAGCGAAAACGTTTTAGTCATCCTTGCAGATTAAAATTATTTTTTCGAATCCAGTTGTTCGACATTTTATTTCTACGGTTTTCCGACAGATTCCTGGAATCTCAGTGCGAATATTAGGCGTATGTTTCGGGATCGATATCTTTTCAGAAGGTAAAGTGATGGACGTGGGTGAAGTCTTCCTTTCCCTTTTTGAAGCGCTCTTTTTGGGGACGATCGATTGCGTCCTTCGTCTTCAAAGGGACCACCTTCTCCGAGGGACTTTCGAGAATCAGAGCTCTGCGTCGTCGGTGATGCCATTGATTGAATGTCGACCCCTCTTTCAACCATTGAAGAAATAAGTCGTTATTTATTTATGTCTCCATCGATTCTGAGAATCCCGGAAAATCCAATCCCTCAGTCAACTTATATTCTTATAGTAGTTCTCAGTAAAAGACTGTTAAGGTTATAAGTAAATTCTTTTCCTTCGAATTTTTCCATTTAATTTATGTGAGTAATTGAATCCGTGAAAAAGAAATTTGAGAATTGGTATCATTTAGCGACTTTTGATGAATGTTAAGTCAATATTTTTCTTAAAAACATAAAATTATTATTTATAGTTTAAAAGTAGAACTCTAAGATCGTCACCGATATTAATACAATTTCCTGAAATGAAAACTTTTGAAGATGCTGAAAATTGTCTGCGGATTGAAGCCTTTTTAACATTATCAAAGTGAGAGATTTCGAAACTTCTACTATTGCAATTAAATTATCATTGAAAATTGTTCCGTGTTCGACAAAACCTTCTTACAGCACTGCGACTAATAATTTGAGGTTTAAACTAACTGCTAAAGTTTTGTAAATTCTGTACCTCTTTTGCTTGTTATCAATCATAAAAAGATGCCTTTACTGAGGATTAACTCGCACATTATGTGGTTGAAGTTGAAGTTGCGCTTGGTTGAAATCGCAACAAATTCTTTCTCTTTGAACGTATTATTTGGAATTTCTTTATCAGCGTTGGCGTCTGTCTGGTTAACTACCTCCGTAAATGCTTAGTGCTTAACTACGCGCTAAGTAACTTTCATAGTTTCGTTTTCATAGGTAATCTTAGTAGCCGCCGAATTTTAATTCGGAGGTTAGGGTTGCGGATAAGGAAAAAAGGCTAAACTATTATACTACAAGGTGAGATTCAATTATGGAGACCTAACCTTTTCTGACTAATGATCCCTTCGCTTTATCAATCATTCCCTCTTTCAGAAATAAGTTTATATCCACGCAAAACTACGAAAATGGAACAAAGAGAGGTAATGGGTTTTGGGGCGTCGATCGGACAAACGGCCTCTCTCCCTTACACTTCTCCCTTCGCCTTGTTCTAAGGCCTCTTCCCAGGTTGCCTCTCTCAGCTGCCCCTTAATCGGAAACCAATGGGGGCGGTTCCCGGAGAAGTTTCCGCTGTCTCTTATCCCTCCTCCCTCTTCCTCATGCCAATCTCATCATCCTCTCTCCCATCCTTCTCCTTTTACCCTCATTTTCCCATTTCCTATCCTTTCATTCTTTCCCTCGGACCTTCATTGCCCGCCGTAGTTCTTTCTGCAAAAGGTCATCCCCACACCCTCTACCCAATCGCCCCATTGTTACTCTTTAATTGAGCGCCTCTTTGATGCGAGGATAGACCTTTTTAAGAGTTTCCGAACATTTTTCGGCTCTTTGTCTTAAGGCCATCTCTGTTTTACACCCTCTCTCTCTCTCATCTCGACCGATTTTCGACGCTTTTGGGCTTTATCGGAAATAGGGTGTCCTAGATGGATCTTTCTTTTTTTCGTTAGAGACGGAATTTTCCTCTTATTGGCCCTGATTCGGTTGATAAAATTGCCGCGAATCAAGAAGCCGACAGCGTTAAGTTCAGGGTTTCTCAGGCTCGCAAATCTGATTGGCCGTAAAAGTTAATTACCGAATCAAAAGTAAGGTTCCTGCATGCCACATGCAGGATTGTGCCAGATTATGAGATGCTCATACGCTGTTATGCTCCTCTTTTTTACGAATTCCAACCTTGAATAAGTTGCATAGGATTATATCCTCACTCGTTAAGATTCTTTTCAAAGGCAAAATGCGATCGTCTCTGCGATAGAGAATTAATTGCCTTCATTCCGTTTTTCGTTCTTCAAAAGAATTTATATAAACCTCGATCCTTTACTGATTTATTACGATAGTTTATATATTATTACATAACAATCTATCAAAAATTAAGAATGAAGGTGAGGTGCGTTATTTCTACCGAAAGTCTGTTTCGTTAAATGTTAATTATAATGTCAAATAATGTTTTGGATGGTAGGCGTCTTCGGTTCTGCATGAATTTCCTACCAGCGTGGACATATTGTAATATCTTCCGCTTGCGGTAGTGTTAAAGAGCAGTGTTTCTCAACCATATTTATAAATTATCCTAATTTACCTCCTACCTATGTTTAACTAGCATAATAATTTCAGGATAATGAAGGGTGCCACTCTAACAATGCCGCGTGCCTTATATTGAAGAATTAATACTCAATTTGGCGCACTTATATCCATATATCATACAGTTATCTAAAAGAACAAATATTCTGGAATGAATATGACTACCGTCTGTGTTACCATATCGAAAAAAAATCAGAAACTATCAGAAGTAACCATCACGTATGGAGGAATCATTTATTTTCCACTTAGTCTTTTTATACTCCTTTGATTTACTCGTACGGTGTAAGTGACCCCTCTTGCACAAAAAATATTTATTATCTCTTTTTTAACTCCCTTCCGCACTGTTTGAAGTTTAAATCTCAATACAAGAATCGTAGATGTATGACGTAAACTACGTACTCTTGCATTTACCTCATTTTGAAGAAAAGAACCGGAGTGCTCTCTCTATGCCCAAAGGAGAGCTTTCGGTCGCTCGACAAAAGGCTGAAAGGCGTCGCACGAAACTGGAGGGTCGAGGAAATGCGACGCAATCACCTGTTCTCTCAAAGAATCTCTGGTCCCAATGAGACCCGGAGGAATTCCCTTCATTTTTGCAAGACTCGTGAAATTCAAATTGCTCGTGTGTCTCTTAATATTTTCGCTCGTTCGTCACGATCCTTCGCCACCCGTGCAGACTTCTCTTGCTTTCTTCAACACCTCTGATCCCCCTTTCAAATGCACAGCCGAGCATCCCCCGACTTCTTTTATCTCTGGCAATTTTTTCTCCGATCCTGCCATCATTATCCTTATATAATTCAAAGTCCCTTTTTCAGGAGTTACTTTTTCACGCTTCTCGCACCGTCCCTTTTGTTTCCGTCTTTTTTAAGACCTTCGAGAGGTACTTTAACCCCTCCTTCCCCCTCCTTTCCTCCTTCCCTTTCTCCCACTTAAGACTTCCTCGCCGTCGACTCCTCCTTTAAGGTTTAATTTCGCACTTAACATTCCCCACCTCCCGGGCCTTTGTTCGCGACACATTTCTTCTCACTTTCACGCCCCTCGGTTCCTTTGGTCACCGTAATTACTCTTAATCTGATGGTGCGTTTGAATCCTCATAGAAAACCGTTACGGGGCGTCAAGATTTTTCTCCCCTGAGAGCAAATTATTTTCGCCACCTTTCGGGGGATAAAGGTAGCATGGGTGTAATTCCTCGTCTTTCCTTTTACGAGGAAGGTTCTTATCTCTCGCTCGCAAGATTTTGCGTGCTCTCGGAGTTCGTGAAGGTGACGGAAAGGAAGCCAACAAAGGGAGAGAGAGACATCTATGCTGCAAGCGCAATTGGAGCAAGCGGAAAGCTCCTTGGTAGCAGTGTGAAGCAGAAAGCTCGAGGATCCGGTTAATGATTGCCAGGATACCATCTAAATCTTCGCTATCCGAGCTGGAATAGTTCGATAAACTCACCTCATAGAAGTCTGGTTTGATGATGACCATTATCAAATCGAAGTCAGTAGATTTGGTTTAATTCTCGGCGATTTCACTGTTTAAGGAGGTGAATTGCGTTCTTCCAGCTTCGTCGTTTCATAATCTTTCTCATAAATTATGCCTACTCTGAAACAATTTTATGTATATACGTATTTTTTTATGTTCAAATATATTAAAATTGCTGGAGCAGAAAATTGTTCAACATAGGAAGCTGGCAACTTACGATAAAGATAAAAGTGAAAAGACAATAGTAAGCTTTCGATTCGTAGAAAAATATCTGGGATCAAATTAAAGAGTTACTGCGGATTGATAATTGCTGTTAGTAGGGTACGGATGTTGTATTTCTTTATATTTTGTTCCCAAGGAAGAATGGACTTGAAAAAAGTCTGACGGGACCGGGAACCGGGGACCAGCCTTTTTTTTAAGTCTATTCTTCCTTGGGATTTTTCCTGGGTGCGCACCATCTTGCGCAAAGTCACCCTTACCCGTTTTCCTGTGTTATATTTTGTTCTCAAGGAAGATTTTTCTTCCGAGAAAATGAATTGGCTACGAAACTTTACAATCATTGTGAAGATGTAAAGAAATGGTCTTCTCTTGCATATTTTCTTAGTTAATGCTTTGAACCCTTTATCGCGACAATTGTTTTGCAAAAGTTTCTAATTGGCTAGAATTTCTTTTTTGATCGTATTCTCTTTGGATGTATGAAAGTATATGGAAAGTGTATTTTTCCGTGAATGGAAAGTATATTTTTCCTATTCAAAAGGTATCCTTTTTTGCGGACATACGATACATTTCTCCAGCGAAACAAATGTAAATGCTGTCCCTAGTAATAGACGTCCTGCGATGGAGCCAACAATGTACCTAATTAATCAACACTTTCAACGAATTATCATAAACGAAGTAATTTACATTATCGCCAACGTCTCATTGAACCAAAGGAAACATAACTGCTATAATTTGAACGATATAATAGCAACAATGCATTTGTGAAGGAGATAAAATTTTCTCTCTTTTTTCACACTTCCATCTCCGTTCCTTATTTATCTCTTTCATTCTCCATGGTCTATTTCCATCCTAATTTACGGAGCTCACATTCCACCTGATGATCCTCGAAGGTTAGAATTTTGTTTCATCGTGAACGGAAATCGTCGCTGTGCGAATCGTCCCGCATAACATGATCTCATAGGCATTCCTTAAATGGGTAAATCCTTTTCCGCACCGGAACCAAATCAGCCGGCAGAGATGGAATGAGCCTTCATCAATGTTCAGATGCAGCTGGCGATCTTGTAAGGTGTAGATCGAGGGGTGATCGAATGTGGTGGGAGAGATAGAATAAAAGGAGAGACTGGAATTTCTCGTCACGTCCCCCTCGGCTCGCACTTCCTCGGCGTAACATTCTCCTTCAACGACGCCCTCCCCCACGAACGCCGACTTCTGCCCACCCACCAAGAAGGTTCCTTCTGAGCACGTTCCATAAACTCCAGCCGTTAATTTCTTCCTCGGCGTTTGTGCGTCGCCCTCTCTTGGCGAAATGCGGGATTAAAAGGGAAGGTGTGTATCAAACTCCGCTGGCGAAGTTGCCATGTGACCGGCATTCCGATCAGTTCACAGTTGTTTTCTTCTTCGAGCTTCCCTTCCACAAGAGGGATCGCGAGAGATGAGGATTATCCGTATAGGGTTTTGGCAGGATTGCGTACCTATGTTTTAAGGCGTGGCAATCACTTGGGAGTAATGGGTCACCGAATGTAGTTACGCGGAAATGAGTTTCGTTTTATTGGGTTAGCATAACTTACTCATATTTTCGGACATTCTATTTAGGTTTAATTAAGCTTCCGTCTTTTATCGTGATAGGATAATTCTATCTATTGCGATCTGCAATTTTGAGACAAGTGATGTTATCGGCGGTCCTGTTGCCATAACTTGATGAATGAAATATTTATCATTTGTCTTTTGGTACAGGATAAAGAAAAATTTATCTTTTATATACTTTTGTCTCAGTCTTGTTCATGGCTGTGATGATATGAAAGCTACCGAGGTATGAGTTATGCTGAATAATGGCATTAATTAAGGTTTCTCCTTATGCAATGTTACGTAAAGTTTCACTGAAGAGTCATTGTGCTTCACTAACGCGGACTTGTTCTGCTTGTGACATTCTGGCTCGGTGAGGAAAGCAAGGGCGAACTACCTCACTCCTCATCTTGCCTAGGAGGCCTTATATCCCTCTCATAGCTGTTCCTTGCTGATGTTACAGGGGATGAGGTCCCAACCGTCCTTCGAGGTGAATACTTAACAGACGGATATTATGGGCACGAATTCCATTAATGATATTTCGTTTCACATTTTTATTGAAGATGTCTGTAAGCTCTTATACTGTAGACCTTGATTCCTATATACATTTCCATTTTTCAGTGCTCATGTTGCGACACAATAAAAGCGTGCCCAAGTCTGAATTGTTTGCCAATTTAAAGGAAAAAAGTCCTCTACCACTGATTGTCATGCTTAGAAGTAAAAGGGAAAGTTCTAGTGTTCTAATACACTACTGATTCACTTACGTAACTCTAGTACGTCATTGCTGCTTTCCCAACATCTACCAATGACATCGGTGGGTGCAGATATATACCTATAAATCAACCTGTTATCGATGAGTGATGTGTCAGTGAAGCTGACGAAGTGAAAATACTATGCTGACGACAGCGCTCAGAAAAGTGTTATAATTTCGTCTCTCTTATCATGTAAATAAATAATGTTTTAATTAATTTTTTGTACATTTAATATTGTCTAGATATTTCATGGAATTGACACATCGTGAACGTATCTACCGACAACTGAAGAGACGATTGCCTCACATATTTACCTCAAGTCTCGAGATCAAAGCCTGTTTTCCCACCGCGGGAATAGTCGATTTCGAAAGCTCAGGACTGAACTGAGGAAGTCTAAATGCAGACCCTTTACACCATCATATTTAAGACAGCGCGCCAAGGAGGTGGAATGCAGCCACCGCAATCGACCAGGGCGGGAAGGGCACGCGCTGCATTCTTGCGACAAAGGGAAGTGTTTTCTCGTCCTCCGATCGATTAAGATGTTCGTGGAAAGTAGAGAATGAGAGGCGTCCGTGACCATCGTCGAGATGAGAGAGAGAGAGTAAATGGTCGATACAAAGCTGTGGGAAGTAAAGGAGCCACTTGGTTGCTGCCCCATGCGCAAGCTGCAGAAAAAGCTTTTCTTTTCCTATATCTGTCTCCTTCGCCGGGCGCAGGTCCAGGAACTAGAGGAAAGAGGGAGGATAGGTTTACAGAGGGAGAGAGAAATACAATCCATAGAAGCTGGGATTTTTTCATCCCACTCCTTCAGATTCCACGCCACTTGGCATTCCCTGGACGTCTTAGATCCTGCTAATCCTTCTCGCTCTCGAGAAATTCAACCTTAATCAGGGAGAGAGGTAATGGAGAAGGTGGGGGAGGAGCTCTTCCTACGAGGCGTTTTTCCTCTTACGAGGCTATGTTTTTCTCAATCTCTCGCCAGTAATGGAATCCTTTTCTCACGACGAGGAGATATTTGTAGCTGTATTTGTGTTATTAAAGGTCGCATTTCCTTTCCGTATCAATCACTCCGCATGCGATGTTTACCGAGGGGATAGGTTTACAGTACTTTGCCGCACCTCTCCTTTCTGTCATGGAAAGAAAGGGTTGAAAACAGTCGGAGAATTGAATGTTGAAAAGCTTCCCTTGAGTTTAATAGGTTAAAACGAAACTTAGGTGTGGAATGCGCTGAAACATGTGCAAATCTTCTCCTACTTGATTTACATGCGATCTTTTTCTGTTATTCTCCGAGTTCTAGTGCGTCTTACTTCAATTTAAGTATGTATAACTTCAATTTTATTGCTATATAGTTTAATGAAATGCTACTACTAATGAAAAATGCTGAGGATCGATTGTTGAATTGATTTTTAATTTAGTATTGCATTCAATGCGGTGCTTTGTGCATTTCCTGCAGGATGCTTTTCTCTTGCTTACTCTACCATGATAATACCTACACTAAAATGCCATTTCTAAATAAATATATGTCAAATGATACACATGCGTTTGCAATGAATCTATGCACTAATCGAAAACATTTTTAGTAAATTCAGAATTAAATTGCGTTATTTTAGATAATGAACTGGCTGTAAATTGAATTTTAAATTCGTCAAAGTACGTTACGTGTTTGTAAGCTTGTTAAGTTGGTTCGTTTTCTTAACCAATCTATCTACGCTCATATAACCCCGCGTATTTTGAAATTAATCGTGAAAATGTTTGCGTAGTCTGTCATTTAAGCGCTAACTAATAGTGGTATTTTACTCTTTTATGATTCTGTAACTAATTCCGAAACCTTTGAATCCAAAACTAAAATTCATATGTTATCGCAAAGATTTTTCTATGCTTTAAAATGTTCCATTCCGTATTTTACTTCCTTAATTCCCAGTGATCCTTAAATATCCTGTTAAGCATGAAAAGGTAACCGCTTCAATCCCAACTTCACGATTGGTTTCTATAATATAATTCTATCTAGAGTTCATAACCTTTATCGTTTCCAATGGCTATTTATTAGGTGGAAGCAAACGTATCATCTGCGACATATCTGTATAAAATCGTTCATATAACCGTACGCGAATCATACAAAAGTAAGTTTGAGTTCCCTACATCAATACATATTCCGTCCGCTTTTGGCCCTCGTATTCTTGTTTGTAATTTCTAAATTCAAATTGCACGGCCGTCAATGGAAGGTCTAATGTTTTGTACGTTTTTCGGAGAGCACCACTGAAAACGTCGCCTCGGGGCTATTGTTTTATAATTTTTCCGCGGTAATAATCGCGATCACACTTTTCCACTGCCGCTTCACATGCAACATATCTTTATTTCGCCTCAAAAATTGACCAAAAATTCGCTCCCATTGATTGCCTCGCTTTTCGGAGCCTAAAACGATTTATTTTTTGTATTTTTGTAAGGATTCCGTTAACAGGTATTTTTAAATCGGTTTTGGGATTCGGCCAAATTTTTTGCTTTGCAAATGTGACTTAAATTAATTTAACTTTCGATGTTTTCTTTAGCCGTGACATATTGGAACAAGAGGCGAAAAAAAACATTGGAGTGGCCGGTTTGATTTTGAGGTTTTTGTGGATTTGAGAGGTAATTTTATTAGTCAAGAGTCGATTCGGTGTCGCCAATGTTTATTTTTATCCGCTTCCCGGTAATTGGCTTGAAAAAATCTTCGAATGTGATTTGCGATCGCCTCTAAAGGTTTGGTAAATATTTTTGATTGGCTGTCGCAAGGAAAAACAATAAATCAGCTGTTTAATTTTTGTTTGAATATAGCATTTTAGTAGCAATCATTTATTCCTCATGTCCCGATTTCATTTCGAGAGGATTTGAATATTTTTTTAAACAAATTTTGCGATTCGTTGGTTAGCCGTTATGTATTTTACCTGGAAAATAACTTGTTTCGATTTTCGTATTCGCACTTCATCATCTCTTGAGGATACATCTGTTGGATGAATTGAATCATAAGGGAAGTTATGGCGATGTCCACCACTAACTTCGACACCAATGTATTTGAATTTATAGGTGTTCTTGAAACCTGAGATATCCGTGAGTTCTTTCTTCAAAAAAGGAATAAATTTGTACATCATAGCACCAGATCAGGTTGGCTGAAAGCTTCTACTTTCGTTAGTCATTACTTAAAGGCCCTGCCGATCTGCTGAAAGACCACCGTAACTATTCAGAGTCTTAGGACAAGCGGAGGTGAAATTGTCGACATTACTGGGACTCGAACCCCGGTCTTCAACATTCGTTTCTTTAAGCATGCACTTGAAATCTCGCTGATAAGTGGAAAATAGAGCATCGAGTTAAGTGGTCGGATCATACCTCGAAAAGCTGAAGACCTGGATTCGAGTCCCGGGTAAAACGACATTTTTACATCCATTTATGGTTTTTAGCACAAGACCACGTATAAAAAAGGCACCTATGTTACATGTTTCACTTCGCTTGTCCTCGAGTTAGAGTTCTCTCTCGGTATTCCGAGTATCATACGTATTTACCTTGAGCTCCCCTTACCCACTTAGCGCCCCTACTAACAAGTTACTCTTCCCCCCGTAGAAAATCAACCGCTTCCTTCGACGTTAACCTCTCTTGCAGATATTAGTACCTCATACATTTTAAAACATTCACGAAGACCGTTTCCATGGAAGAGAAACTAGTGCGAATCGCAGCGCGTGACGTCGACCAGATTAGAAATCCGTTTGACAGCCGGGGTCTCGCGCGAGCAAACCCCTTCAACGGCTTTGTCTGCCGAGTTTCGCAGAGAAAGAGGATTGCGAAAAATGGAGTATCAAAAGGAGTCTCATCTTAAGATTGGAAAGCAAGGAAGCAGAGCTGGAGTAGAGATTGAGAGAGGCTGGGACTGGAGTTATCGACAGGGGAAACGAACCCCATCCCCCCATTTGTGGGCAGTTTGAACGGGGGAGATTCTCCCCTCGGCGCATCACCGTCCTCTTGCCATCCACTTCTGGATCCCCGCAAAGAGATGTGCACTCCCAAAGCTTTTGGCTGCTCACCAATCGTTAACAGGAAAGACCCTCCGGAGGAGATAGCTCAGTCTCGGACGATAGCGCTACGCTTTCTCCCCAGCCTCATCTTCCCCGTGTCGATGCGGAGGGGTCCCCAAGTGGAGGAAGAGATTGAAGCTGCAGAAGGGTGGCTTTAGCCGACAGAATCCTTAGTTGCCAGGCAACGGCAGTCCGTCTCTTCTCTCTGTGTTCCCTCTCACCTTCTTCTCTCTCTTTGCCTTTGAAGAGATGCTTCTCGTGACGCAGCTGTTTTGAAGGGTGCGGTTGGGGCCATGTCGGAAGCGAGCCCAACGAGATATTAACAGATAGGAGAGGGCGCTAAGATTTTGAGGGCGAAATGAAAATTCGATGGGGTCGCTTTTGAGGCATTTGTCCGTCCCGAAGTCATGGGACGGGAAAGGTCGAAGGTTAATGAGATGTTAAAGAGGGATTAAATCGGCATTTTTGCGGGCGGGAGCCGTTATGGTTGCTTTCGCTGCGGTTTGACGTAGCATCTTTTAATAGGGGAGGTGACATCATGAGGCTTGCGCGCTAAATTTTGGAAGCAATTTATCCCGTGTTGTTATTGTCGCGTATTATTCAAGAGTCGTTACTTCTGTATAATTCTTCCGCCGATTAAGAACTGCTTAATAATTTGTAACGCAGGCTATAATTCAGCGATTACTTAGTCGCCTGTCTCTAATGACTTACCGTATTATCTCCTATCTGTCCCATTGTATTTATTTCTTTAATAGAAACAGGAAGGCCCCAAGGCATCCGTGTTAATAATTGTTATTTACAAACACAAATATCCATTCCGTAATAATTCCGTCAAATGTACGATCTGATAATCAGTAATCCTTGTTGAAAGGTAATATTGGAATATTTCACTGCTGTATTTAGTCCGCAAAGGCTCTAAGGCCGCTAGTCTTCGAAGTAAACACTCAAAGTATCGGATAATGTATGTTTTGTATGGATAAATTGTATTAATTTCGCTTCAGTGAGACATCACGCCGTGTTTACGTAGAGATCCTACACTCGTTTTTAATTTGTTCCAACTCTTGGAAATGTTCTTACAAGTTGTTATCATGTCCAACCATGTGTTGTAGTTGATAAAAAATGATATTTTATGATTTATGACTTTCATCTATCCTCCATTACCCACATATACATTCATGCATACTCTTGCTGACCCAGCTTCGGGGATTAATTATTGAGAAGGATTGGACAAGATCGCTGTCTGAAATGTTTGGTGTTAAAAGTACTGAGGATAACTCACGATAATCATTTACAATACGAAGCGGATCAAAGCTGAAAAAATGCTGGAGACAGTGTTGCTATCATCGTCCCCTTTCTTACGATAAAAATGGTGACTGTTAAGGGGGTCCATCCTTAAACTTTTCTGCGCGCTTTTTCAACTGTCGTAAAGCATTGTCTCCAGCTCGTTCCTCATATTCCTCGTGTACATCGTACTGAGCTTATGCGCATTAAAGAATAGGCCGGGTGGTTAAAGATAGTGGAAATATAAATTAAAAAGAATGAGCGACTAATAAAGAGAAGAAAATATTTGCAACCCAACGACATTCCAGATCTGTCTCATGGAGAAGAACTATCTGGCGCCGAAAAAGACTACCTGTAAAATGATGATTTTCATGAAGTTATTAGGGAGAATTTCTCCTGCGTGGTTCCGATGTTCCTGATACGTATAGATTTTTGCTCCATTTGATCGGCGGCTGGAAACAGAAAACAAAAGTCGTGAGTGACATTCTGTTTGACATCCTTTCGCAGAGAATTATTTTTTCCTCCCTCGTATTTATTTAATATTTCAAATTACGTCGCGTTTCGTTTTAATTGCCGTATTTACTTTTTCGCCGTTGAATTATTTATATTTCCTGCGCGCTTAGCTTATGATTTATTGCGTTTTCATCCTATCAATTGTGTATCTGTCGCTCGAGCGACGCCTGCGCCAATCTATTTTCAGTTTGTACAATGGATGCGCCGACATATTAACGGAGCGGAACATTTTTTAGTTTCGATAACAAGCTATTTTTGGTTACTTTAAAATCAGCGGATTTTTTTTAGGTAGGCCCGTAATTGAATGGCAATGGGAGGTTAAATGAAGCCGGTGGAAAGTATAGGCGGAAGGTTGATCAAGTTTCTATGGGAAGTGTTTGAAGTCCACTCGAAAGGGATTCCTTATCCGGTGCTCTCTGTGGAGAAAGGGAAGAGAACAAGGGATCGAGTACATTGAAGGAAACTCTTTCCAGCGACTCATGTTGGATCGCTCTCTCAGCGAAGTAAATGGTGGACTTTAAAAGACGCAGAGCTCCCTCCTCCCGACAGATTACGGGAGTCGTTCAAGTCATCTTTTGGGAATACGATCCAAAATAATTCGTAAACCCCTCCGAAAATGTTCTGGTGAACAGGTTCCTTTTCTCGGAAGAGAGTCAATGGAGATCAAAATTGAAGATCTTCACGATAAGCTGTTGCCGCATTTATAGATGGGATATCAAGAGGGTGGGTGCTATTTATCCAAACGCCAGATATTTTGAGAGATACTCTCGTTTAATTCTTGGTGGCATTGCAGTAGAAGATATTTTGCTTTCCATATTCCTTTGATTACGAATGAACAATGCTGTCAAATTATTCTTTTGATCATATTTCCGGCGAGTAGGATGTATCTTCCAATAGTACTTTAATAAATAACCCTAAAGAGGGGGTTAATGTGTAAAGAAGTGGGAGAAAGAGAAGGATAGGCTATGCTCTCTCTACTTCTGGAATCGACGTCAATATATCCGTTGATTTCGATCTTATAAAAGCGATGGTTTCGGCTATTGTAAACTCACGTGATCATTTCTGGTGTAATTGTTGATGAGTGTTTTCAATTAGGTGTGAAATTAATGCCATATCAAATATTCCACAATTTGCTTGTTTATATATAAGGCTGGAAAGTCATAGTTCTCCATGAAATGGATGTAGATACTGCATTGCCATGAATTATCGTAGTCCAGTGTTTCCTCGCCTTCCGTGTCCTCGATACAACCAAGTCCCACCATTTTGCAATAAGTTCGTTTAACTAATTGATTGCATACAATATTATGCGAATACTTTATTTCTATGAATGCCAGTGAAACTATTGAAAGATTTATTCGCAATTCACTTCCTTTGTAGAGGCCCCCTGAGGATGGAGGCTTTGTCTCCGAAATGATCATTGGGGCTTCCTAGAAATCGGTAATCCGGAGCTTCCCGTTTGTCTCTGAGCGCGAGTTACGCTTGCCGAAAGACTGCTTACGGAGTGTTTTTAAACCTCTAATTCATAAACAGCCTTGTTCCAACCTTCTTTTTCTTACTATTTTTCTTGTCTATTCTCACTATTTTCTAGCCTTTTCTACACTATTTTCTTGTGTTTTTTATCGAAGTGAATGTGGAAACTAATACTATAAAACTCTTTTATGGTGACGCTTAATAATAATTCGAAATCCATACATAATTCAAAATGAGTACACCGTGATTTTAAGAGAAAATATCATAACAGTCCCGAACATCGTCGATTAGTTCTGTCAGCGGGCTGAAATTGCGACAGCTATCAATTCTTTTGAAAAATCTCCGCGGGTTATAAAATCTATACCATTTCGCCCAAGTTCAAAGCATTGTGCTATCCTGAATTCCCTAAGCTGCTCTAAATCTGTTTTCTTTGTCGTAGAAAGATCGAATAAAAAGTCTACTTCCAGTCGCTATTCTCCCATCGGAGATCCAGTAATCTGGCGCAGAGGAAGAAATCCGGCGTGAGAGAAAAGGTTATGGAAGAGGAGAGGATTCGTTGCTGTAGGAGGCGTCAAAATCCCTTTCACCGCATCTTCTCATGGAAAAGGATAAAAGTCTGACGGAGACGCCGGAGATTTGCGTCCTCAGAAGTAGGCGACTACCTCTTTCATCTTCCCACTATCGCCTATGTATCATCATGCCTTCTTGCGAGAGGTATTCGATAAGAAAGGGCCAATTTCCTTTATATTTGAAAGAATCGGACGTAACATCGTGAATCTGCTGCAGCGTGAAGAGACATCTACTGAGGTGATTCTTACTGTATTTAGCAGATGAAAGCACAAACAAATTACGACACGAAAGCATGGCTTCCCCGCAGAAAGTGATGTTTGGATGTTTGTTAGAAGTTTAAACCAAATAAACGTTTCGAAAAACCATAGGACATTTAAAGAGCGTCAGCAACACGCAGAAAGCTGTATTAGTAATGGAAATGCATACTAAGGAATGGTAAAGTTTCAACAAGACGGGATGCCGGTCGTTGACGAACAGCGCAGTTGTCTTTTTATTAAATGCGGTTGAAAGATGGGGAAAGTATATTGGAATGGAGTGGAAATGTGGCAAATAGTATCACGAGGGTGGTTTTGGGGGTTCCAACTCCCCCCCGCATGAGAACCGTGCCTAGGATAAACGAATTTGCATGCGAGAAGATCGCAAATTATGCCATTCCATACGCCATCTCGCAATTATGCCATATAAACACCGCTGGAGATTCGCAGGGTATACATGTTAAATTAAATAAATTTATATTTTCATTAGATTTATGGCGGAAGTATTCCTGCTCCTATACTAAAGGTAATTCAGCATTTATTCCATTGACCTAACCCCCCTCATGGACAAATCCTTGCTACTCCCCTGGTATTTGTATTTACGTCTGATATTTAAAGAAATTGAATTCTCTTTCCCATTAGTTTTTGAATCATCTACACACCTCATATGCTGACACGTTCACTCTCTCCCGTACGCTTGCCTTCTCTCTCATTTCGTCATCCTCTTCCCACCAGCTTTTTTCCCGTCTCTCCTCTTGCTTTTCCTATTACCCCCTTCCCCTCATTTTTGCTTTTTCCCTTCCTGTTTCTCTTCCTCTTCTTTCATCCCGCACCTTCCCCTAAGGCCATCCACTTCTTCACAGCAAGGAAAACCCTCTTCTCTCCCCAAATGGAAACCCCTTCACTCTTTTCATCCCTGTGACCCCGAAACCCTTATATCCTGCCAGAAAAGTTCCTTTCTCAATAGAGGGAGGGACGTCGGTGATATTGAGAGTCAATATCTTATCCCTTGCGAGGCTCCGCCACAGCGTCTTTGCACACGCGGCTGTTTGGGCAAAGTTTACTCTTAAAAGACGCTCCGCAGTGCATCGGAAGGGAACCTGGTTTGCTTTTCGCGTCACGTATTTCACTCTTCAGTCTGTTCGCCGTTAGGGGCTTATTTTCCTGTGGTGGAGCAAATGAAGTGAGTTACCTGTAACCAGAGGCTAGATTAGGTCAACATAAATGCGATTAACTGATAATCTTCAGCGGTTTCTTATCGTTCCTTCTTAGCAGTAAAGCACTTTTTTCACATGTATGAATGTAGCAGCATGTGATAAGATACTATCTATTAATGTTGCTAGATTCAAACTAGACTAAAATTTGATGTTTTTGCCAGTCTTCGTCCAAGTGTAAGTACATGCATAAGACCCACGGCAATGGACTATTTTATTCTTGCCCTGTCTTACTAATGTGTAGAGGTAAATCAATCACCTAAGGTGATGCCATGCACTAAATTAATAACGTTAATGGAATCCGTATGCGTTAATGCTGTAGACATACGCAATATCTACTTTGCTCACAAAGAAGGGCGTCCCAAAATTACTACCAAGATAACTTTTTGTATCGAAAAAATTTCGCTATATACACACAGAGTGTGTCAAGTCTTTACTTTGGGATTTTCTAAGCTAAAAGAACAGATATGGAAACAGATGGTTATTTCACCGGAGAAAAACTGCTGCTGAAGTATGAAAACTTGGATATCAGTCCGTGCGGAAAAGAAATCACGGCTTCGGAGATCAGCTGGTTGTATATGATTCAGGATAGAGTTTCCCTGGGATACAGGTGGGGTATTTAACTAGCATGTTGTTTTACGTATTCCTTGTATCGCAAATAGTCTCTTATGGCACAAAAATTTTACTAATAAACAGAACAGTCAAGTAGGAATCCTTCTCAACGTTAAAAAGATTAAATTGGAACGGTGTAAACTCAAATTTTATTGCTATACTGGGTGCGTTTCAAGGTCTTGAGTTCGCTAGCCTTTGTAGCAAAAATTCGAAGAAACGGAAGATATGTGTTCTGTATGGGCAAATTAAAATTTTTTCGCTTAAGTGAGACTGTAGGTCCTAAATCCATTTTTAATTAGCTCCAACTCTTGGAAAGTTTCTGACAAAAGTTTAAGAGGTCTCCCTTTCAGATGTGTGTGGCAGTTAGTAAAACTCGTCATTTATGACTTCCTTCTATCAGCCCATGGTAATTAAAGTGCCCCTTGACCCAAATACTCAAATATACATAATCTTGATCTCTATTATTTGGAAAATTGTTACATTAGTTTCCATATTTCGGCGTCATGGCTGCAGCACCTTCTTCCTGAGAGGCATCGAAGTCGAGTAATTAGTTTAAGCCGTTTCGAATAATAATAATAAAGGACTTTATTCAGGGCGAGATTGAGACTAACGAGTCTCTTCTTACATCTAAATCTTCGTCATATGAGACGAGAAAAGAGAGAGATAACTTGCAAAAGTACAAAGAAGAAAACTACTTTGTGGATTAAAAAAACCTAAGCTTAGAACTAAAAATCTCCACTGCAGGAAAACACCCTCAAGAAAGAGGGCGTAAAAAACCTGCGAAACCTACGGATAGAAAACTAAATTTGATAATGAAAGTAGATTAATAGAGTTATAAAAGACAAGACAAGACTGGGACTTGAAACCAGGTCTTTTACTTTCCGGGCAGGTATTCTAACCACTGAACTACCATACCACGTCTCTTCCAAACTGTTATGGGAAAGTTTCGAAGTGGAACAGTGAGTAACAGACATGCTATGGTTTCTCAGTGGTTAGAATACCTTCCCGAAAAGTGGGAGATCTGGGTTCGAGTCCCAGTCATGTCTCAATTTTTCACACGGTATTCCTTGGGTTTCAGCCGCACGGCTGTTTTATTCTTTTTTTCCTTAATCAATACATTCCTTCTTTGATTTTTCATGTGAAAACTAACCATCAAATCCCCACCCTTGTTCGGAACGGCGATTTGTACCCCACTTCTACCTGGGATACCTTGTTGATCCCGAAATTTCTAGTAACGATGGAAACGTATTCATTGAGATACCCCGAAGATGATTATGAAATTATCTGTATACTTCCGTTAGAACCTTCTCCGTTCCGACGTTCCTTCAAATCCCTCGGACCCTTGGAGCAGGCATTGTTCATCAAACGACCATTCGTCGGAGATAAAGAGTATAGTGTTAATGCCTCCTGCAGTGCGACAAATTTACATGCGGGACCTCTTCCTCTTATTGTGGTGTCTCACTCTCCGGGCGCATGTGCTGGTAAAATAGCACCACGTATTTTGTCTTTCTCTCCTGTTCATGAATATTCAAAGTACGCGTTGGAGCGAGCGTTGGCTCGATTCTTCGGGAATCCCGCGCCGCCGTTTGCCGCTCGTCCTCTGATTTCTCCGCCCTTTGAGAAACAGACGACGGTGAGATGCCTTCACCAAGTTCGTCCGGGAGATTTATTGGCGAAAGAATTAATGGAGAAAGGGAAAGGTCGTAGGAATGCTTGAAAGGAAATAAATCGGAGATACAGATTCTAAACTACGAGCAAAGTGAATTACTCGTGATAATGATGTTAAAGTATCCATTTAAGTCCATTAGGTACCTCTTTAGTTGCTGGCACCCCCTTCTCTCTTGCATCCCCATTCAAAAATATCGTATCTATTTTTTCGCTAAATGATAAATATGTAAAATATAACGTTTGTAATGATGGGTTTTACTCGAAGCAAGCATGGAAAGAGTTGGAATTAAAGCACTGGTGTATCAGTATGCGATGACCTAGGTATTTTTCCCACAAGTAGGAATATTAGCTATATTATCCCAAGCGTGAAGTAAAATTTAGTCTATCCAGCTATAATTAATGTGCTTTATCTTCCTTTATCACAAAGGAAGAAATTGGTGTGGTAACTTATTTTTAATATGGTGTTCATTTATTTAAATATGTAGATTGTTTCACTGTATGCAAGAAGTTTTGAGATTTTTTCTCCTGATGTAGAACAAAAATCAGGCGAACAGCAAAAACTCTTGTTTCATCATTAACATCTACCTCAAGTACCTAGCATACTTTGAATAGTAATGTTTAATGTAATAAATATGCTCTAGCTTAACTTGGTGGAACACCATAATGAAATAAATATGAAATTACTTGGTAATTTCCACAATTAATTTTACTTCACGACCGGTTTCGACTCTTGCGATTCATCTTCAAGGAGGAATGTTTCAATTTCAGTAATGTTTAACATCTTATACTAACTTAACAAGTACGAGCTTTCAAAGCAATAGAATACTCATGCTTGCAATGCTTTTGTTGCCTGTCACATTTCTTATTCATTAATATTTAATGAAAGGAAGTATAACTTGAAATGCTGCAAGAAAATCATGCTAAATGAAGTGAACATAAGGCCTACTTCATCACAAAAGAAAACGGAGCAAAGGAAAACAAAGGGCAAAACGGTCCGATAGGGGCGAAAGATCGAGTCTGAAGGGACGGATTGATAAAAAGGGTAAGCATTGATTGGGCAAGAGATGAGGATCCGAGGACTTGGTTCAGTTTTTAAGTGCTCCGGAAAAAGGGTTCTCCCCACCGGAAAGGGTTTAGTGGCCAAAGGAAGGGCAGGAAACGATGGGATAAGCGTGGAGGCAGAGGTTATGTTTGGGCGTGAGGGAGTGGGAAAGTATGTGGTAGCAAAACAGTGGAATGAATACGTTTTCGGGCGGAAGTTGAAAAACAAGATAAAAGCTGGAAGAGGGATGCGGGGAAAAGATGGTAGCATTTATCTTTTAGGAGGTTTCATGAGAATCGAAGGTCCCTTATTGTATCGCTTTCTCCTTGTATCCTCGACTTCTCCATTTCACCTCTCTGGAAGATTTTTGCTGTTTTTTTAATTTCTTTTTTATCTTGATTTCGCCCCGAGGTGAGCTGCATTGTAAATATTTCATTCAAACAAATTTGGAACACGTTTTGTGCCTATACGACGACTCGTAGTAAGCCCTTAACTTCCCAACAACCTTTGTGTCGAAGTTAAGAAATACGAAAGTTTTAAATGGTAAATTAGGAAATTTTTGCAGAGAAATAAATAAGAATCATTTTTTTTCAGTTACAGTTGCTCTAAAGTAAAGGAATGCTGAGAGAGGAGCGAAAAGAAAAGCACAGGAAAGGCATAAATAAATAGATTCGTAGAGGTAGGAAATAGCCACTGGAAAATCTTAATTACTAAATATGTTACTATCTCGACTATTACACTTCCTAAGATTATTATTTTTTTCGTGTACATGAAATCCTTTCATTTTTTTAGTTGATTCATTTTCACCCATAAATTATATTTAATATCGAATAGATTAGTACCACCCGAATCTTCGAAACGAAACAATTGCGTCCAAATTAAATGTACAAAATTGATGGTATTAATATAAAAGTAGTCGAAAGGTGTTTTAGGTACTTTGTATTTTGCGTGAAGGTTAAGATTAAGCGTTATTCTAACGTCTTTTCAAAAATACGAAATTATGAAAGAACTCAAAATGATCTGCGTAATAACGATAATTTTCCCGGTGTTGAACCCACTTTCCGTCTTGTACCTGGTGCAATTTATCAGAAATAAAACACCCAAACTCTCGAACATTAATCACGAGTCTGCTACGCAAAGCATTAAATTCTCTTAATTTAATTGCATGATTGACGTATTCTTTTCAATATTTTGCCTTTTCGGTCTCAATTTAGAGCTTCCTCTGTATGCTGAAATAGCATAAATATGTGAGTTAGATATAGATTTAAAATTGTGTATGCAGTCATGCCGGACTCCGTTCCTTTAACCATTTATATCATAAATCTCATTTATAGTTTAAGGTTGCATCCGTGTCGATAAGCCGCTTAATATATCTAGATTGTCTTTTTTGTTTTCGTATATATTTAGCATTAGGTGTACCTTAATAAATAATACTTTTACTCATAATATTTGGCAAAGATGTTCCGTATGCTGTTAGAAAATTCGAGCGCACCTTTTTCCTACGCTCTGCAATCAAGCACGCCCAGCGTTTAGAGCTCCGTCATTCACTTCAGTATTTTTTCAGCAGTATGTTTCAGTGTCTTCTCTTCCACTCTCGTTCGCATCGCTCCGTTAAATCTTCCCTCCTTTGTTCTTTTATTTGCCAGCAACGCTATATAAATCCGCCTCTCATTTTTCCACTCCAGTTCCCCCAGTTCTCCCCATTCCATCTCCGCGATCAATTTCCCTCCGCTACCCTTTTCGCTTCCAATTGGAAAAGGGAACACGATGTGTGACTGCATCTTCCACAGATTTCTTTCACAAGATTCTTGCCACGGAGAGTTATAAACAACACTCTACTTTAATGGAGTCGAGCCTGTTAGCTCTTTCCCGAACAGCTTTTGTTTACTTGCCAAAATAACGGCTTAATTTTGTATGTACTGCGGGAAGGACGTTTTTCGCTTCCCGTAGATTTATTTCCCGTAACGATACGATTTACTCTCTTTGCATAATTTCAGGAAATCTTTGTAATGGGTAAGCTGTAATTGCTTCTAAAGTAGTTTTGCGATGAATTAGGTAAAAATATCCTCGAACCAATGAAATTTACCCGTACTATACTGGTGTATTCTCATAGCTTTACCCTAAAGGAATGTTTTTAACTTGCGGGAATATTTACGAATGAATGAACTGTTCTGAAATAAACTAAAATTTGTATAAAACTTGACGTAACTTGTTTAAAAGAATAAAAGTGTTTATTAGGAATAACTTCATTGAGATCGTAAGCTACTTTTTAGCCTCGAATAGTCAGCAATCGTGTAAAACACATCTTTTTCGGTGAAGTCATTTATTACCTCTAAAATTCAGCTTCTCACAAAACGTCGCTAATGATCTCAAATTGGATAAACATCATGCCGCAAAATTATACAATATTTACTTTTCTTTTCATTCCTCAATACATATATATCGTGTCTATATTTCTCTACTGAAGGAAACTATGGTGTATCATGTGATATTTATGAGAATATATGGCAATTTCAAGATTATAATTTTAGATATTTGTAACGATTGAAAGATGTAATGATTATCTCTTATTTTGTCTTCTCTTAATTAAACTCCGAGTTATCTCATCAAATTATTATGTATCTCTCCAAAGAATTCAGTTGCGTGGAAAATACGTTTAGTACCTCTTTTGGCTCCTTCATTGTGGATGAAAATGAACGTAAGAAAGGTTAACTACTTTCTGCTTAATTTTTTTCTATACAAGTGTTAATAGTATCAATTCATAACAAATAATTAATTAATAAAGTGCTTACATAATCAGGAATCCTGGATGTTCATGAAGGTTAATCGTGTTCTGAATTTCACGAAGGTTTGCTCGAAAATGCTTAGCAAAGTTTTATTTAACAGAATAACCGTAATGAACAAATTTTGCGAAGTCATTGAACGTTACACCAAATAACATTTAACAGAAGAGAAAATCATGTTCCCATCCGCTCGCAATTAATTATCAGAGGAGGAAAGGGATCGCGAATAACGAAGCGTAATTACAGAAAGAAATCAGCGGTAAATTGATAGTCGCGAGAGGAGAGGAGCAGTTAACGAGGAATGATCAGCGAGAGATGAAAGAAAATCAGCTCCGCGCGGAAGGAGGGAAAGATTGAGGAGGAAAAAGCGAAAGTGAAGCTGCTGAAAAGGCCTCGGCGAAATAAACCAGTCAGCCATCTTAATTGGAATTACTAATGGTGCCAAATCCTTTCCCTTATTCTCTCCCCCTGGCGAATTGCAGAAATAGCGCTCACGAGAGTAAAGAAAGAGCGGAAATATATATATGAAGAGAGAGAGAAGAATCAAATAGGTTTTCTGGACTTGATCCCAAGAGCGGAGAGAGAAACTACGTACCCGTTCCCGCAATTTATAAGTCCTTCTTTCCCCTGTGCGAAACTGTGGATAATCAAGAGAGGTGCTCGAAACGGTCGGAGAATGGCGGTTAAAGGTGGAGTTGAAATTCAATGGTAGCTAAATGTTTCGGTGTGTGGACGAGTGATGCTATCTGGTGGAGGGAGGAGAAACCACGTCGGGAGGGGTAGGAAGGAGAGGGAAGTCAAATGCGACGAGGATCAAATGGGGGGTAGTGAAACGGGGAGGTAATATGGCAGAGAGCGTCGCTAAATACAGATGGAGGGAATGGGTTAGGAGTTGGTTGGAAACGAGATTAAGTTTATGCTATTAAAAAAGCCGGAAGGTAGCGAAATTTCCTCAATTTCGAATGTCGTTCCCCGCGTCAGTTCCTTTTCATCCGAGGGAATGTTTCCTTGATCCTCGAATCCGGCGACGCTTCTCTCTTTTTCGTTTGTTCCGTGTGGAATTAGTTCCGCGTCGTTTTCATCCGGTGTGACAGAAAGCGAGGAAATCGTGGAGATCCGTAGGAATGTTTCATCTTGGCGATTACGGAAGGGAAGCTTTTTAAGGGACTTCTTTTTTCTGAGGGAAATAGGTCCCACGACTGAGGGATCTTGCTCGAGCACTAATAGCATTTCGACTCTTCGATTCTCTGAATAAGAGATGGAGTGTTTCCTGGATGTTTCTGACTGTCCTCGAGATTTTTGGGATTGCAATCATTCAGCTTAAAGTGTTAGAGAAAGTGACCCGCGCAGATTTCGAGTCTCTCCGTTGGTGGGTCAACTGAAGGAAGTCTAAGTGTTCATTCATTGGTTTTGGAAAGCCTCTTGAAATAAATAACATGTGCTCAGGAAGCTTTAGTGCTGTTATCACCATCTTTGGAGTAAATATATCAGTTCAGACCCATTCCGTACATTATACAGCAAAGGGAGTTTAAACCTCATCTTAGAGCACAATCACGGCTCACTTTTCTCCCTTTTCGATCCATTCTGTTTATACTCAAGGTGTGTATGGAAGAAAATCGTTTAAATTTAAATGTCTTCTATTTTCTGAGTTCATGCTCATTTCTTTACTAAAACCGAACTTAGGTTCCGTGAAGTTTCGTAGAATTCATTTCCACTTAAGTTTGAAAACACTTCCTTATGAAGTTCGAGTACACTTTCTTATGTAGAACCTCTCTGGGTTTCTAAAAAATCTTTACGGAAGCAATGCTGCTGGCGAGTCTTTCATGTTTGGATTCTTAACCATGTACCTTTTTTTAACCAAAGATTCCGAGAATCTTTTCATCGCTATTCACTCAAAGAAAGATAAATCTCTGATTTCACCACAAACATTAGCTTCTGTACAACTCCATGTCAAGGACAACAGCAGAAGGAAAGAAAAACTATTAATCGGCCGAACTGTGACGTGTTGGAAGCCAAGTTTGAGCATGACGAAGAATTTGGAATGTTAAGAGGAAGAAAACAGAGATGCGCCGTTTGAAAGCCGTAGGAAGAATGCGATTGAGTTGGATCGATAAAAGAGAGATTAATAGAGATCAAGAGAAGTCATTAACGACAGATTGATTGAACTTGACGTGAGGATTGATGAACACTTGGATGTAGGCGCAATAGATCGATACTCTCTGATGCAAGAGCAGTCGTACGGAAGGGCTTTAGGAGGAAAAACATGTTTTAGGAGGAAAGAGAAAATAATGAAAAGAATGCAGAGTAGTATGAGCAGGGAACGTAAATATGTGGTATTCGTTCGAGAGATAAATTGAATTAATTCGAAGACGTCGCACTCTTACTCAACTGGAGCATAATTTCTGTTTTCAGAGGTACATCTGTCTGAAAGTTATCTAAATTAGATTACTACTTCCTCAAAATTTCTGAGCCCATTCTTTGAATGTCATTGCTTTGGCCAAAGTAACGTGAAAGCATTAGCAAACTTTATCTGTATTGAAGATACTTCAGGAAAGGAACGAAGAATTTCGAGCGTTAGAATGTGGCTAATCAACGTTTCTGCAAATGTTAAGGATATATCGAATAAAATAGCTTAAATTTTATTCATTTTAATCAATTTCGTATGTGTCGAATCCTTTTCTCAATTCTTTCCCGGTTACGGAATGGTCAGGTTGCCAGCCCTCCAACGCAAAGGTCTCGAGTTCGTATCTCTAGTATAACAATTTTCCAAGGGTGGTTGATGTATGTTTGTGGTCGGCCACAGCTACGACCTTCTTGACCTAATGGATACTAATAGAGAGGATTTTAAGAGCATATATTCTAAGAATAAAAATGTATATTGATTTATCTCCAAAAATTATCGCTTCCTTCGCTAACTCTTAAGGACAGAAACGAGGAAACCTAAGGAATTTTTTTGAAATAAACGCTCCTTTTGTATTCGCAAAGTGAAACAGGTTAAGTTTTTTAAATGAAAATTCCCTTCTGTTTCTACGAACCTACGAACTAGGAATTTCCTATCACCGAGAGGTACAAGGACTGCATCTGATTACCGCACCAATAGCCGCACGTTTCAGGCGATAAGAAACGTCTTTAAGTACTGCGAGTTAATTAACCACCGCACTTTCATTTCAGCTGGCAGCTCTGTTCGCAGCGCCTCTCTGAATGAACCGCAGAATTCATTCTTATTCTCTTTCCCCATCTCTTCAATGGAACCGCTGCCAGCGATGCTTCATAGGCCGATCTTCGCCAAACTCCCATATGAAACGCGCATGATACTCATCGACCCCTTACGCAATCACCACCCGAAATCTTTCAATCCCAGAATATATCTTGTACCCTCCTCGCATTACGCGCTCCATTCTCAACTGGCAGCCGTATGAGAACGATATATATAAATAAATAAACGAGTGCCAACAACGCGCCACGACTGCCGCATTACTGGACCGAGAGACGAATGCAAACGACTCCAAAATAAGCCCGCTCTTTAAAATCCGTTTTTAAAGCCCTGCCAAGGACTGCAGAGATGGTATTTTTTATTTCTTCGCCTTGTGTTCCATGCGCCGCAAGCCCTTTTTTCATAGTGAATTGGCCCAAGCGATTCAAAGAGGCTCTTTCTCTTCCATTATAGCCGATGGCCGACGTCCAATTAGCGATTGCTCCTCGGAAGTCCCTTGCTCAGTGTATCCTCTCTGAAGTCGCAAGGTTCTGATCAAAGGTTGCCGGGGAGTTCTCTAGCAGGCATCCCATTGGGATGTGCATCGATGCCGAAGAGCTAAGCGAATAGAGGGGAAGGGAAGTCTTTTGTGTAGTCTGAGAATGAGAATGCGTTTGCCAAAGAGTTTGCCTTTCGGTAGGCACGCCATTCATCGGATCTGACGTGGAGGTTAAGAAGAGGACCGCGGCGGGATTTATTTTGTTTATCCGAGTTCCCGAGGGTTATTTTGTCCGCGCTTTTATATAATGGCATTAATGAGGCGGAAGGAACTGATGACGAGATGCCATTAAAAATGGTATTCGGGTAAAATTTGTTACCAATTAATCTCGTTACCGAAGGCGAACGTGCAGCCCATTTAGCTATTGGGGAGCCCCCAGGGAAACGAATTTGATCGCTTAGTTAACCTAATCAGAATATTTACTGTTATATTTTCACTACATACTTTCACTTCACTTTTCATTTCATACAAAGGGGACTAGAGAGCAATATTAAATAAATGTATTTATTTTAGAAGTATAGTATAAGATAGTATGTGGGATAGAGACCATAGATTCACCAGTTTTTGTTTTGTTTATGAAAGATACGATTCTGTTCCTATTCGTAAAAAGGGTTGATGAAAAACCTTCTAAGGAAATGTTATTCGTGACTAAGGATTGACCGGAAATTAAAAAAGCTAATAGAAGAAAAGAGTCGATCGAGGAAATAGTCGATCTCTTTGCTGTAATTTTTTTGTTAAACATTAACGTCCTACATCAGTCAGTTCGTCGGTTAATTTTCCCTGAAAGTGTAGAAATAACCGACGAACTAATTTTATTTGTACTTCATTCACAATAAAAGAAATCACCGCACAGGATCTTCGTTGCTCCAGAAGCTTCAATTACCATGAAATACCTTTAAGCCTCGCGGAATCCGTAATATCACTCCACGTGGGCGCTCAAAGCAATAATGCCTTGCAGCGCAATTTCAGCCATTTCGCAGTTGATCGCCTGAGAGTGCAACTCGCCTTGCAGTTAATGAGAAGTGTTTAATCAAGTTTATAAAGTGAGATAACTGTCATAATCAGTAGCCTGTACGGCATTGAATCAATTGAGGCAACGTAACTGGTGAGTGGTTTCTTCTCAGCAGAGATTTCAATCTAACTTAAAATATGATGCGGCGCTTCTGATGTCTTGCTGTACTAAAAAGTAAATTTCACGGTCTGTTATAGCAACATTGAGTATGAAACTTTAATTATAAAATACTGATGTCATCTTAATCAAGCTTTGCTGGATTGTAAATGGACTTAAAAAACTTTTTTCTAGAATGGAGAAAACGAGGGTGTGAAAAGTCAGCAGTATATTTTCCCAAGGAATTTTCTTGGGAGTTATAATAGTAAGTGTACGCCTTTTCGTGTAACTCCTCCTTGCAACATTTCCCTGGGCATATTTTATCTCGAGATTTCTAAGGGAAAATTACTTACGGCTTTATGTATGATATCCAGAGGTAAGAATTCGACTAATTTTAATTTTATATTAATTTTACGAAACCAGAATGTTTATCAGACAATTTACTCTCGCTGCAATACAATAGTCATGTCATTGCAAGTCTTATAGTTTAATAAATGCTTAAAAATGGAGATTCTCACTTTCTCATTTCACATTCATCTCAAAGGAATCGCAAAGTTTTCATTATTTATGAATTATCAAAGCTATAAATCCTTTATCACCAGTTGCAGCTATTCAGTGCTATATCTGTATGAATTAATTTCATAACTAATATAATACCTGTTCGATAGCAGCTTTAGAGGTTTAAAAACACTCCCTAAGCCGTATGTCGGCAGGTGGAACTCGCGTTTAAAGACAAACAGAAAGCTCCGGATTACCGATTTCTGGGGAGTCCCAGAATTAAAAACCGTGTTCCGACTTTCTTTTCTTTCTTTCGGTAGCAGCTTAGTTATCAAAACAAAATGTTCCCTGTTTTCACTGAAATTTGTTTCGACAAACCTCTGTAAATTGCCGTAGCCAACTATAAATACTCATTTACATTACAGAATAACGTATCAAATATTATTTATTAAACAATATGAATTCTTAAAATTTTTGGAACTACATGAAACATGAATTGAAAGAAAAAAGAACACGTATATTTCTGTAGTAAAGCTACCTTAAATTTTATGTCCTTATTCGCTATTAAAGACGCTTCTTCACTCCAGGATTCTTCTGGTCTGTGCCCTTCTCTCCCGTCCTCCCTTCTCCATTTTTCGTTTTAATCCACTTCATTGTCACGTTTACGTAGGCCGCTGGCGCAAAGGATGTTTAGGGAACAGTTTGAAGGTGAAGGGATGACGGAACCGGTCGAGAAAAACAAAGAATATGTGGGTCGGACCTCCGTTAGATGGGGTGTCCGTCCATTATCGAATCCCGCCATCTTCTTTTGTTTAGGACGTCCCTTGTTAGTCATCCCGCATGAAACCTACTCCTCTCTTCCCGACCTTCCCTCCTGCCGAGTGGATCTTGGTCGAAATGGACGCGAATTGCCCTATTCCCACCCTCTGCTAGCCCTTCATCACCCTTCTTGATGCTCATTATTCCCTCGATGCGAGAGTTTCTTTTTCTACCAAAATGACCTGGAATAACTTCTCTCGAGCGACGGAACACAGTCCATTTATGAAGCGCCGCTTTTTCACCTCTGGCATTAGAATGATTTACGATGAAAGGCTACGAAATGGTCTCGGAGAGGAATAAAGTATCGTGAAGCAAACGAGTGAGTGGGAGGTGATAGAGGCAGCCAATGGGTGTGTGTTTGAAAGGATTTATAATTAACAATTAAGTGATAAATGTTGATTTAAGCAGGGGTGGATTAATAAGAAGGTGCAGTAGGCGCTAGCTGAGAGCCTCAATAAGTCGGTGCTTATGAACGCTCAGTAAAGTAGTACGAACTATGGTTATTATGGTTATACTCGTAGATGCCGAACTTTTCTTGCCTATATTGGCGAGAGTCCTATATGTGATACATACAATGGACTTGCGTGCCAAATCATAGAGTGAGATGCTTGTATTATTTATTTTATCATATCAGCAATGGGATTAAGATCTTTTAATTGACGTTACTAATCATTAACTATCATTAATAATGAACAAAATCAACATTTATTTACTATGGGGCTTCATTTATAGTGAAGAGTTCATAACGAAGATATTATAATCAGTTTCGCCAAGAAATTTCGTGCCTAAACCACCTATGCCTTCATACATTATACCTTCATTATAAGTAACATTTTCTATGCATTGAAAGAATATGTAACATTTTCTCTGCATACACTATAATGAGAAACACTCTAAAAATAGACTCTGTTTCCTTAACTATTAGTTACGGCTTTATGTATGATATCCAGAGGTAAGAATTCGACTAATTTTAATTTTATATTAATTTTACGAAACCAGAATGTTTATCAGACAATTTACTCTCGCTGCAATACAATAGTCATGTCATTGCAAGTCTTATAGTTTAATAAATGCTTAAAAATGGAGATTCTCCCTTTCTCATTTCACATTCATCTCAAAGGAATCGCAAAGTTTTCATTATTTATGAATTATCAAAGCTATAAATCCTTTATCACCAGTTGCAGCTATTCAGTGCTATATCTGTATGAATTAATTTCATAACTAATATAATACCTGTTCGATAGCAGCTTTAGAGGTTTAAAAACACTCCCTAAGCCGTATGTCGGCAGGTGGAACTCGCGTTTAAAGACAAACAGAAAGCTCCGGATTACCGATTTCTGGGGAGTCCCAGAATTAAAAACCGTGTTCCGACTTTCTTTTCTTTCTTTCGGTAGCAGCTTAGTTATCAAAACAAAATGTTCCCTGTTTTCACTGAAATTTGTTTCGACAAACCTCTGTAAATTGCCGTAGCCAACTATAAATACTCATTTACATTACAGAATAACGTATCAAATATTATTTATTAAACAATATGAATTCTTAAAATTTTTGGAACTACATGAAACATGAATTGAAAGAAAAAAGAACACGTATATTTCTGTAGTAAAGCTACCTTAAATTTTATGTCCTTATTCGCTATTAAGAGAGGTACAAGGACTACATCTGATTACCGCACCTTCTTCTGGTCTGTGCCCTTCTCTCCCGTCCTCCCTTCTCCATTTTTCATTTTAATCCACTTCATTGTCACGTTTACGTAGGCCGCTGGCGCAAAGGATGTTTAGGGAACAGTTTGAAGGTGAAGGGATGACGGAACCGGTCGAGAAAAACAAAGAATATGTGGGTCGGACCTCCGTTAGATGGGGTGTCCGTCCATTATCGAATCCCGCCATCTTCTTTTGTTTAGGACGTCCCTTGTTAGTCATCCCGCATGAAACCTACTCCTCTCTTCCCGACCTTCCCTCCTGCCGAGTGGATCTTGGTCGAAATGGACGCGAATTGCCCTATTCCCACCCTCTGCTAGCCCTTCATCACCCTTCTTGATGCTCATTATTCCCTCGATGCGAGAGTTTCTTTTTCTACCAAAATGACCTGGAATAACTTCTCTCGAGCGACGGAACACAGTCCATTTATGAAGCGCCGCTTTTTCACCTCTGGCATTAGAATGATTTACGATGAAAGGCTACGAAATGGTCTCGGAGAGGAATAAAGTATCGTGAAGCAAACGAGTGAGTGGGAGGTGATAGAGGCAGCCAATGGGTGTGTGTTTGAAAGGATTTATAATTAACAATTAAGTGATAAATGTTGATTTAAGCAGGGGTGGATTAATAAGAAGGTGCAGTAGGCGCTAGCTGAGAGCCTCAATAAGTCTGTGCTTATGAACGCTCAGTAAAGTAGTACGAACTATGGTTATTATGGTTATACTCGTAGATGCCGAACTTTTCTTGCCTATATTGGCGAGAGTCCTATATGTGATACATACAATGGACTTGCGTGCCAAATCATAGAGTGAGATGCTTGTATTATTTATTTTATCATATCAGCAATGGGATTAAGATCTTTTAATTGACGTTACTAATCATTAACTATCATTAATAATGAACAAAATCAACATTTATTTACTATGGGGCTTCATTTATAGTGAACAGTTCATAACGAAGATATTATAATCAGTTTCGCCAAGAAATTTCGTGCCTAAACCACCTATGCCTTCATACATTATACCTTCATTATAAGTAACATTTTCTATGCATTGAAACAATATGTAACATTTTCTCTGCATACACTATAATGAGAAACACTCTAAAAATAGACTGTTTCCTTAACTATTAGCGCTTATTAATTATTCTGTTCTATTGGGAGTTCGGGTTCGAGTCCCGGTCCCGTCACATATTTTTCTTTTCCGTTTCCTCGTGGATATTTTCCTAAGAAATCTGTTTAACGTGTAAATTCACCTCTAAACCTTTTTCTTGCATTCTTTTCTTCGCGAATCCCAAATTGTATTAACCCAGCAACAAATCGATCGCGAAGGAAGATAAAGGAGATGCCCCGCTATAAAGTTATCCTCCGCTTTTCCGTTTTTCCTTCAACTTTCGCTTAATCGGGCATTCATTGCACCTCCCCCGTTCTTGCCTTTCTTTCGCCGGAATTAATCCCTTACCGTTCACACGTTCCGGAGGTTGGATTTTGATTTGAAAAAATTTTTGCGAGGATTAAAAGGGGTTCTGCGATGGCTGGCCGAAATCGATACGGCGTCTTCCCTTCGTATTCCCCTCTTTTCTTCTTTCTCGTTTTCCTCCGTATCTACCTCGCCTCTCAGTCCTCAGGAAAAGAGACCACTGCTATGTAGGAGTCCGCTTCCAAAATAGTTTCTTTTCCGTGGCTCTGGGAAAAAAGTTCTTTATTGCAGCTGCCGAGATTATATGTTTGAAGGGTCGTTGTGATCGTTTTTCTTCTGCCCCTCCCTCTCCCTTTATTCTTTAGGTTCTCCTCCACCTCGTCATCTTAATAGCCCGGAATTAGGCGCTTAAAAGATTTCCACGAGAATAAAATAGAGCGGGATCCGTCGTGCGCGACTCCGTTCGCCGTTTATTCCCGCCTTTCAGGAATTTTCAAGCGAGGTTTCTTTAATTAAGCCCATGTTTTCCGAACTATGTGCCGCGGAACAATAGTGTACCGCAAGACGTCTTTAATATTCCGCGAGAAGTAGTGAGTGTTTTGCGAAAAATTTAACTGTTTTCTAAATGTTTTCAATAATTTCCATTACTAATTCACAAAGTACCAGGGGCGCACTCAGGGTTCTATAGATATTTCTACAAATATTTCGGTCAGAACCAAATTCTCAAGGATCTCATTAACAAATATTTGTACGCTTAAAACATATCTTTATTGGCAATGCTTTATTATGATAAGATTCGATTATTTTACATTGCATCGCAAATTGGAAGGAGTTCAAGAGATTATTGGTTACAACGCTTAAGTTCACCCCCCCCCCCCC